>VZRN01003396.1:727475-854096 GCA_013397935.1 Dasyornis broadbenti | reverse complement strand
AAAAAAAAAAAAGAAAAAAAAAAGAAGTTGCACAGAATGTAAGCGTGCCAAAGGAAACAGTGACAGTAGGAATATGTCAATACTCCAGGTACCCAGAAGGCCTGCTGACCTCAACACAGTATTAGTTCAAGTTTATAATCTTGGGGAGGAGGCAAATACAGAACAGGAAAAATATTTTTCACCCATTCAGGTGTAATAGCCAGGCACTCCAATAACTCAGCTCAACACATCTACAGAGGCAAAATTAAAACTACCACATGTTAAACTGAGTGCTTTTTTCAATATTTAACGAAGCACAAATGCTCCCATGCTTCAAGTGATGTAATGAGAGGTCTTACAAAACACATTCAATAGCTTCCCATGCACCTTTGACTCAAGTTAGGCTAGCTACAGAATTCACGTTTTTCTAGTCGTTATTTTTTGTTGGTTTTGCTCTTTTGTTTTTTTTCAGTGCATCTTTAAAAAAAAACTTTTTCAAAAGGTTAGCAAGTTAACCTTAATACAGCAATCATAACATAGAGCCTTTTGCACTCAATTGAACAGTAAAATAATCCAATTAGTTACAACAGATCTGCTACATATTTACACACTTTATACAAAGTTTACACATTTCTCCCATTAGGCACGAAGTTGATTTGTCAAACTCAAGAGGCAATGAAGGGGTGATGGGAAAAGGAAAGGGAGTTTGGAGACAGAATCTGAGTATTTTCATTTAAAAAGACTAGCTGTAAAAATAAAGTCCTTCATCGTAAGCTAGTTTGCTTCGGGAGCTTTGTTCCCATGAGGATCCCCGAAGTGAGAGACGTTGGGCCTTTCATCTGCATGCTGGAACCCACCATGGTGGGGAAGCTCCGATTCCTTCGGATACCAGTGTTCAGCTGGATGCCCCCGATGGCACTGGTCACTGCAGGGCAGCCCAAGGGGAGACCGTCTGGTGCCAGGCCTCCAGGAACAAGTGCCCTCACTTGTCCCTGTGCCCCACAGAGAAGAGGTCCCTGGTCCTCAGTTAAAGGAGGAGCTGATGTTTGCCCTGAACTCACAACTTTGGCAATACCAAACCTCCTGACTTTGTCCACGAGATTAAGGTTGGAAACAGACACGTCAGTTTGGCTCTCACTGTTTCTGATGTTCTTTTTATTCCTCACCTCCTTCAAGATTGAACTAGCAGGCTTCGAAGCCAAGAAGTTGTCATAAGGTGGGCTGGTGCACTTGAAATCAAAAGATGGAGGGGAAGAAGAAGGTGTCTGCATGGGTGAGTTCGGTGGGGTGGAAGGAATGATCGCCATTTTCGGGGAGTACGTGTTCAGCAGGGTGCTCCTGCTGGCTCTGTCCCAGCTCTGTGGATTGTACACTGCTGCTGAGATGCCCCTTTCCTTCAGCAGCCACACCAGCCCCAGGGACGTGCTCATTGTCGTCGTGGATTCCCGGAGGTTGGTGAAGGATTCGGCCAAACTCAGACGCCGAGGAGTGCAGGGAGTAGCCACTGGGGTGCCTTTCAAATTGCTAATGCTGCCACAAGCTGGAGTAGGTGCTGCGTTAAGGCTGAAAGCAAAGGAGCAGTCAAATTATTCTCTCCAGCAGAAAATTAAAATTTACTACAGGCAAGATTTTAAACCCTGAGCAGGGCCTTTTATCCCTTTGAAGAGTGCACAGGACACTGACAGTTCCCAGCCCCTCACAAATGTGATTACAAGTGTAAAACCGTCAGATCTTACAAAACACATCTCCACTTTGCACACTTCATAGCCTAGTCTCACAGGATTAATGTCACTGCCAACACTCAGCACCACATTTCTTCTGATACACTATTTGCAGGTTTGTGATCAACACCTTCACTTTTTTTTCCTGATTTACTGGCTGTCACAACTCCCTGTTGTTTCTAAGAGACAAGGAAATGCAGAAGAGTGGACCAATGGTATAAGCAAGATATTTACTTTTTAGTGTCACTTCTGAGCGCACAGAACTGAACACTCATTCATTAAGGGATGGTGTACTCAGTTATTCCAGAAAAAAGGCATGTGGCATATCTATGACACTCCAAATTCATGTCTGTTTGAGAGAATCCCAAGAGCTCTATGCACCTTTGGAATAAAAAAAAGCTTTCCAACTTTTTCTAACCATGCTCAAATTATGGTCTGTGCCACATACACACACACACACCCCCCAAAAAGAAAAAAAGAAAAAAAAAGACAAAAGAAAAAAAGAAGAAAAAAATTTCCACAATAATATCTCCTAAGCATGGGTTCATCCCCTCTAATGTCCTTTAAAGGGTCTTGAGCAATGCAACACTTGATGTTAATAAAGAATTCACTGACCTGAGCTCACCACTGTTCAAAGAAGGAAATTTACTCCCTCATCTTGCCAGGTTAGCAAGTAGAAGACACTCAGCAAAGAGTCAGGCAGTGAAGCCAGGGCAAGACAGTGGGAAAACTAAGCAGCTGGAAAGGGAAGGGACAGGGGAGAGAGTAGGATCTTCACTTTTCAGCAGAGCCACACTGTTGGATTGGCTCAGCCAGAACATGCGACTTTCGTTAAAGTTGGGTTCTCTGCAACCAGATTGTTTGAGACAATCTGGTTGGATTTCCAGCAGAAGACTCAGGCCAGTGACTGAATTGCATCCTTTTTGCCCACATGGACAAAAAAGAGTGAGATGATGTCTTTACAGGAATTTCCACGCTCATTTCACCTTACATTAATGAACTCTGTGTAGCCAACACTGCAGTGCATATCAGGTTAGACACCCTGGAATGTTTTGAGCTGCAGCTTCTGATGAGCTTAAAGCATCATCTAGATCCTTGGTTTACAGTGAGCAGGTGACATGAGGTCACATCACACTAGAAACTCTAGTCCTATAGTCTAAAAATCAGCATATCTTTAAGGCACTTCTTAATTAAGAAAATATTAGCCTGATGCTATAAAGCCTCAAGTCATGTTTTCTTTCCATGGCTAACTAGGATCTGACCAACATGATCTCTAACAGTGATTTGGAACTGTACCACCCTCTACCACAAGGAAGTGAAACCAAGGAAGCTGAATTGCAGTTGCAATTCAACAAGAGGAATCCCATATATTCCTCCTGGTATACTGTAGTGAAACACATATTTGAGAAAACTGGCAGATGCAATTAGAAAAGCAGCCTTGCTAAGTGGCTCTGGAATTGGTCTCCTTGCACCCTTGTATGTGCTGTGGCTGTCAGTGCATGTGGCAGATGTGCTAAAGCACATCCTGATGTCCTCTCCCTTCTACCTGGCTGAGTCAGCGGCAGGGGAGAAGGATCTCTCCCAACAGAGCTAAGGAGGCCATGCACACCCACTGCAGCAGCACACACACTTTGAAGGCAAGGCTGAGTGGAAGGAAGTCAGTTCACAATGCTTCTCTTAATCACTGATTAAAACTGGACTCTCATAGTTCCAATTCCAGTAGAACTAAAGAGCAGTGACAGCCACCATGGTGCATCTGCCACACGGCTAAACACAGAATACAGAAGTGTTCAAAAGCGTGAGGAAGAGAAAAGAAAGAGAATTTACTGCATGAACTGACTTTCTACAAGGTACAACCATAAGTATTTCAGAAACCCAGACATATAGTGTTAATTACCAGGCTTCCAAGATATCCTAGTCACAAGATGAAAACTACAGTACTCCAACAGCTTATTAACTCCAAAAGTCTCACTCTTTCCAGATACAGATTTCAGTTGCATAGACATGTAGACTAGTATTTCTATCATTTTTTGAGCACAGTTATACACTACAATGCAGTTAAAAAACCAAGCCATCCCTGCAAGAAAGCAGTTGTAGGTGTTGCCTTTTTGCACATTTGATCATTTTGGCATTGCTGGGAAATATTTTTCCCATCAAACTGACCAACACCACAGGGCAGCCTGGACACAACAGTAGAAACAGACTCAAAGTGGCCTCAGCAACTCAGCCCAGTGACAGTTTCAGAGTTAGACTGAGAAAAGAAACAAATAAATGAGCATTTCATTTAGCTGGACGAAATTTAGTCGGTTTAGAGCAACACCTGGGGTAGCACAGGTTACAATGCAACAAGGCAAGTAAATACCAAACCTCTTGGGGTTAGCTGGTGCCACACACACTAGCATTCCATGTACATGACCCTGCCAACACAGATGCTGCTGGCAGTGCTGCTCACCCCCGACCACGCTGGGTCATAGTGTCTGCCCTATACCTCCTCTCATCACAACGAGACATAACGCAGTTTCCTCATCCTCCTCACATGACCTGTGAAGAATCATTTATAGTTGGTAAGGAGGAGCTCCTTAAACACATCTGCTGAAAACATTATTTTATTTTGCTATTTGTTCTCCTGAACAAATTATGAACTTCCATTTAACTAAGGCAGCTGAAAATGTACTGAACTTCACTGTCTTTTCTGACTGAATTGCTAGATTTAGTACCCAAAGAGTTCATTATGACCACAAACTGACAGCAATTCAACAGTAACTAGAAAACTAAAATAGAACTGCAGCCATATAAGAGGATCTCTTCAGTAATTGTGCTGAGGGGAAAGACAGAAAAAAGAAAAACCAGCCAGGCCACTAATAACTAACTTAGTTCAGAAAGGGAAGCAGAAAAGTTACATTTAAACATCATACATTTCCTTTCCACTTGACAGGTTTTCATACTCAATACCCTTACTTTTCATGCCCTTCATAGGCAGTCAGTGCCTATCTCATGTCCAAACAAGTGTAGACACAACACCTCTGCATGGGGACCTACACAGTGGTACCACTCCACACAGGAGCTGGAAAGGGCAGAGAAAGCAATGAGGCATTGTCCTTATGAACTGAAAAGAACATTCTGTAAATCCTGATTTGCTAAGGGAGGAAAGCTCCCTCTTTAGGTATGAAATTCACACTCCTCCTCTGGTTCTCAGATCTTCAACGTTCCATAAGGCCATAGAACTGCCTTCTGTTGGCATGCAGTGTCTATACTGCCAAATGCTATTGCATCACCACCTCATTAGCTTCAGTCTGGCTACTATGAATTAATTTCCAAGAATTACAGCATCAAACAAAGCAGACATCTCCTTGTTTCCAATTAAGGCGTATTTCCTCCTCCATTCCTCATGTATTTCTGGATTTCTTTACCTGCACATCTCTTTTTCTTTTGAGAGGAAAGATTTAAACTTCCTCCCTGGAAAAGTCTTTTTTTTTTTTTTTTTTTTTTTTAAAGAGATCTCATCCTGTGCATTCATACATGAGGACTATCATTAGTCTTCAGATGAAGAAGAGCCAAGTTTGGATATCAGAAGCCAATATAGTTACGTCTGATCCTGCAATATCTTAACTAGAGTCAACAAAATTTAAGAAGCTCTGGCTGGCTTTTTAAAACACCACACGTCTCTCAAAATCAGGTTAAGGTAACTCAAAATGGAAGGAATAATTTGTGGGGGTGTTGTAATTCACAAATGCAGCTAATGCCTTTGCTTATGCCATAATTTTGCATTTGCTTAGAGGGGAAACTCTGATAGAGCTGAAGGCTTTGCCATCATGAGAATCCCTTACCTTGGCGTGACTCGTGTGAGTTCATCGGAGGGGTGCAGAATGCGGCAGGTGGTGAAGGTGAAGGTGGAGTTGGTTTGTGACATGCACTTCCCAGGATGAGGTACTAAATTAAAAAAAAGCAAATTCTTTGCATTTTACACAGAAAAGGGGAAAACCAAACTTCTGTGTGCTGATAAGACAGATGCAAGAAAGTGATGAGGCACCTTGATAGGATCAATACAAGAAAAGTGAAATGCCCAAGTACTACAGTGTTAAACAGACACTTGTTCTCCAAAAGAAACACCTCTAGGACTCCAAGGCCAGTGCTAAAAAGGTCTGCTGGAAGTTGCCCATGATCACAAACACTGTAATAAGTCTTGTTCAAATCAAATTTAGGCCAGGCAGTGCTTGAAAGGCTAGCCCTTATCTAAACTAGCAACTTGCATCACTAGAAAATTACAAGCAGCATCTTCTAGTACCAGCTCAGGAGCAGTGGGATTTTCTAAATGCTTGTGCCTTCCAGCTTTTAGATTGATCCATCAAAAGGTATCCCCATTACTTCTCAGTAATGGATCCATCTGGCTAATGCTACAGGAATATAGATTGTTGGGGTGGGGAGGGACATACATTAATTACTGTTTCTCTGACCTTTCACATCCATAATATGGAAAGTGGTAGTTTTTTGGATCCACTACTGCACATCTGTAACACTTCTCTTGTGCATGTGATTAGGTTCTTTAAGAAGGTATGTCCTCAGCTGCATAGTATAGCAGTTTTTGAATATTTGTAGACAGTTCAATTAGCAAATTTCCTGACAAATGTAGCTGTAAAACTGCCACTGTTGATAGATCAGGCATTTGGGAAAGAAGCAATATAGCTCAATTTTGAAAATTAAGGACTCAGTCCAACTTCTTTCTTCTTGGTACAAATACTTCTATGGCTGTATTAACCTGCTATATAATGCAGCTGTGGTCACTGCAAAATAAGTACAAAATTTAAGAGCCATGCATCTGAAAAGCTGGTTGGAAAACACCCAGAGTTAAATATAACATCAAAGGTATCATGATTGCAGGTGTTCTCTTACTTAGTAACCAAACTTAGCAGTGGTCAAAAGACATGCACAATAAAAACCATGTGCAGCTCCCTCCCCCCAGTCCTACCCAATCCTCTGAGCCATTCCCTGATTAAGCCACATTTTAATACCACAGTACACAACTACTCAACACATTGTGAAAGACAGACAGACCGACCAGCTAGACCAGACATCATTCTGAACTCCCAGAGCAGCTTAGCAGAAGCAAGGCAAGTCTTAAGTGTGGCTGTGTTCCCTTTCTTATATATAAAGCTCCGAAACAGTGTGTGTGGCTAGGTTGCCCTTTAAGAACACATATAAGCAGTGTGTGAATGGTAGAGCATGGGCAGTGTGAACAGTGGAAGCAGAAGTGGCTGAACATACAGTGTGAGGTAACTTCCAGTCAGCGCTGGAATGTACAGCTGTACATTAAAGAAGGATATTTCCATGGACCCACTGGAGTGTCATGTTAACACACTCAAATGTTAGCACAGCATAACAACAAGCTCTACTTCACCTCCAGAGATGGTAATTATGATGCTTCAGGAATCCAGTTGCTTTAGAGATTAGTGTGAGCACTACAAAAGCTATTACAAGGGAGCACAGCCTAGCAATCATGATTCTCTCCATTTTGTAGAGAGTTATAAGAAAATCTGGAGAAAGAGCTCAAATAACTGGACATGAAAAAATTGGTTATTTAGGGAAAACATGGGACTTTAACATAAATCAGTTAGAAACAAAGCAATTATCCCTGGATGATGAATAGAGAACAGAATAAAGCAATGCTTGTTTAAGATTGCAAGCTCAACCCAAAGCACACAGCTGTAATACAATCAGTGCATTTTCCCCATTTGCAATATCCACTGGGCATCCCCTCAGATTGGAGACAGGCACATTGAAGAAACTAAGCTGCATTAGCAGAAGCAAGACTCATTGCTATTAATGAGTCAAAGATAGGAGAAGGCTGCTAAAAGTAGAGAAATCACTAACTCTAATAAGAGGAAACAAATTGAAATTATGAAAAAAAAAAAAAAACCTATCCATTTCCAAGGATATATTTCACTCTCAAATACCACTAAGAAAGTCCTGTACCAGCTTCATCCTCCATCAGTCAACAATGTGGTGTATCATATTGCTGTACCATTTTCCATCCTTTGGATACAGTAAAAAGAGTGAGAACCTGTTGCTGTAAATGAACAAAGTTTATGAAAGAGAAACAAAATGATTCATTCCTAACTTAGTAATTTTACATATGAATGTCCATCTCTTGAATTGGTGTAAGTTCATGAGGAAGTAATACATTTTTATTATAAGAAAGACTATCTTCATATTTACATATCAAAGTATTTTTTTAAATATAAACATCTGCTCCATGTAACTGTCTGAAACCAAATGCTTTACTTATACCCTCTTTTCCAAAGTAGTTTAACAGCTAGGCTTTATATCTGTATGAAAAAGAATCTGTACATAATTCAGTGCTCTAACAAAATTTACAGAAACATCACGTAATTTCATCCATTGGGAACCCTGTGCAAACTGTTAGTGCATTTTCCCTCTAAATTAAAATTAAAGTTAAACCTAGGATTTCTGTTGGATTGTGTTTTAGCACTCAGAAATTAATGATTCTTCACCTTATTAAGTTTTCTCAAACAATTCACAGGCATTACGGAAAAAATGCAAACCATTAAAGCTGAAAGGGACTCTCCTGTAAGCACAAACAGTATTGTAGAAACACCTTTTAAAATACTAAAGAAAGAAAAAAAAAAAGGCAGGTGCCAGTCAAACTGAGTGCAGAGAGCTCCATCTTCTGGTAAAACAAACAGGGCTTTCCTCACACAAAACACAAAGTGGATTTTATGCATCTCAGAGCTGCCTCAGGTCCAGCTTCAGCACTCAGAGCCTGTGGGCCATTCTGCTAGGTGTAAATAGCAAAATAGATATGTTTAGGACATGACCTTCTGCCCAAGAACTCTCAAAAGGTCATTTAATCTGGATTTTCAACCAGCTCGTGCAGAGGAAGTTGAAGTAGGTAAACTACAAAGTTGAAGTAGGTAAACTAGTGGCCTGCCCCATCCACAAGATGTCAAGACAAATTTAGTTTGAGGAAGATTTGTAAAAGATAGCTGTACTAAAACACCATTAATTTTTGTACCATTGTATCTAAATTCAAATTTGTTGTTATGCTGAAAGAACAGTGAGGAGGCAGAGAGCTCACGGTGACCAGTAAATATTTGCATTTTGTATAAACACCTATTCTGGCACATACAGATTTATTAGGAAATTAAATTAAAAAAAATTAGAAATCTTCAGAGTATGATTTGAGCCAGACTGGCACAAAGGTAACATTTTAGTCCAACAGTGAAGCAAGCCACTCTGCTCCATCATTTCTTTCGCCTGTTTCAAGAAAAGGAGGAAACCTGGTTTCCTGCTATTTGAGTAAAGAGTGCACTGGAATTAGAGCATCTCTTTAGCACAGGCTGTGGAAATAGGGATGGAATGACAATCAGATTGAGGCATCCTTAGAGCAACAGATGGTGTTTTAAAGCATTTGAAGTTTATTGCTGAACAGAAAAGTTCTGCCTGCTTTAAAAGAGGATAGCGAAGGACCATAGGAGGCATTTTTTTCCTACGGTGTGATCACCTGGAATACAGGCTATGGACTTCACTTTTGCCAGTTTGTGCCACTAATTCCATTCTCAGGCAGGGTGAAATTCCTGAAAACTAGGTCACAAAGCCACATTAGGATCCACAGAACAAGACAGCTGCTTCATGTAGTCTCTAGATTTAGCAGAGTTCATCCAGGTGGCTGAAGTTGAGAGCTCTGGTATCCAGTGCCACCTGTACTGAAAATGCCTGGCTGACAGAACAGGGAGAACATAGAGTAGGCTGGAGCTGATGCCTGGGTGAAACATTACAACAAAAAGGAGATAGGTGATAAAAACAACAGCTGTAAAATGTGAGCACGGTGCTCTCCTAAAGGTGTAACTATGAATAATCAAAACCTCCAAGAATTCATACGTCTGCACCAGAAGCGTTGCCTTTGTTATGTTTCTTAAATAACAAAATTATTTTCTGAATACCTGCTTTTCCAAACTTTTCATTTATTTTGCCTTTGGAAACAGCAAGAAAGGAAAAACTGAACAAGGCAGGTATTTTCTGGACAGGGTGTTTTTCTGGCTGAAGTCACTTTCTCATGTGTATATAACCATGGAACACTGATGTAAAAAGACTTCGAAGTATTTTATGTGGCTTCAACGTGAGTTTATGCAGGTTAGGATCCCCAAATTAAAATTCAAACATTTTAACAGCATAGACAGCAACTGCCGACAGACTTTTCTTAAAGAAATAAATACTGTGAAATATTCATGCCATTTGAAAATAAAATATATTTAAATATGCATCAATATGTTACTTCTAAGAAGAGTTACAAAATTTATTGCTTTTCTGTACAATGGTAACTTCTTGGAAGCATGTATAGTAATCCTGCTAAAAACAACTCAAACATAAGACATTCATTTCGTGGTTTTGTGACTTTAGGCATCTATTTGGAAAGTCCTTCATGTCATGGTTAAGGTCTAAACATGAAGTACAAGAGTGCTTATCCCATAATGTTGTGCACCTGTCTATTCAAAGCAATCAGTCAGTGGAACTAACAAACACAAGTACTGAAAGACCAGTTTATGCACCCAATAGTAGCAGGCAATTAAGCACACACTGCATCAAGTGTAGCCCTTCCAACTTCAAAATTAGAACATTCATAACATTGTTAAGTGCTGGTGTTTTGTTTGTTTCTTTAGGGGAAACATGAGAAGTAGTGATTTAAAAAAACACAACAAACCAAACAAAAAAAAAACAACCCCAACAACCACTCCCTCCAAAACAGATTCTATACAGTTTTATAATATACCAGTTTCTTTCACAGAACAAAAAATATATTGAGGTTACTAAAAATTTGTGCTGCAAAAATTACTTGTCCCAGATGATTTTAGGAACACTGTGTCCTGTAAATTCTTTACAATTCCAATTACGCTGAGAATCTACACAAGTGATACACAAATCTCAACCTATTCCTGGGTATTAGGCTAGAACTGCAACTTTGGAACTTAAAATCCTCCATAAAGTTAACTCTACACACACACAGTATGCCCAACAGACATACAGTCCAACAGACCAACTGCAGACCATAAGACACATGTGTGTTAATTTCTCCTGAAATGTTCAGTGCTATAATTGGGATAGAATACACATATATGTTGAGGAAGCTATTTTATATATCAATGGGTACTACAGGATTCAACATAGGGACGGGAAAACTCAAGGAATATAACTTTTCCTTATTTAATCAGAATGATTCTTGACTCTATCACAAGAAACAACTGATAATTTGTTCGGAATACTTTTATTTTGGCTACAAGGTATTTTTGGCACCAGCAATGTTTGCTCTCCCAAGTCTAGAAGTTAAAATGAGCTCTTGGGTTCATCCTGAGCAGCACTCTGGACACACAAAACAGCAATAAGAATAGGCCTTGTAAGTAATGTGCCAGAGAACATCTCCAGTGCAAAAAAGGCAAGATACAAACCTCAGAGCATACAATCAACTGAAGAAGAAATCTGCCTGACAGACTAAGATGACTTACACCTGCTGGGGAGGTCCTTGTAGGCACTGTATTACTAAACACCTTTTGGTTTGAGGCTGGAACACCATAGCTCTAGACTGGCACACTTTATGGCCTGCCAACAGCAAATGTAAGAAGATACTGTCTGGCTTTTACAAAACTCTTGAATTAGATTTTTCCACAATGGAGCTATCTTACAAGCAAAGGCACTATCACTAGAGACTGTGTGCAAGACATTTCTCTCCTTCCCTTTTTAATTTTACTTCCCCATTCTCCAGGATGAGCTTACTCTGTATCTTTCTAACTGGAACCTCCCTTGGAATCACGTAAGCAATGATGTTGTAACCCTGTACTCATGATGGGATCTAAGGTGCCACATGTCCATGCACACCCCTACCTGCCTTGTATTTCTTACATAGAAATCTCGGAGAAAGTATGCTGAGGAGAAGCAACAGCTGCAAAATATTTAAATACAAAATAAATTCATAAGATAAGCACACACTTCCTTCTCCCAAAAGGTATTCTTCAGTGAGCAGATTGTGGATTCTAAGAAGTACTGCTCCATTAGTAAGTGCCTACTCTGAAAAAAATCCACAATCATCTCCTCCTTGTATAATGCCTGACAAATTGCTTCAACATGGTAGCTCATGGATACTCCTAAATCCTAATCAACTGGACAATTTGAAATAAGGCAAAAGAAAGGGAAATCAAAGTTTTCAGTGCAGTTGTTCATTCTACAAAACGTTATTAATTTTGACCAATTTACTTCTGTAATGTATTAAAATTACTCAGGAAACAATACAAGGTAAAATAAGACTGCTAGAGCAATTTAATTGATTTTTATCTACTTTGTCAATTTATAAGGTAGCAAATTCACTTAAAAACCCTGTCTGAGATAGACTTTTCACAGGAGAAGCCAGCAGTAACCACTAAATAACTGACCTGCTAATAAACAGTGACCTATACTCCAATAGTAATGGAGACAGAAAATGGAAATACTAGACTTTCTTGTCAGTTTGTAACCATAGAGCAGGCCTACATTTATTGCTCTACTCCAAAGAAAGAGCTCTTCCAAATTATTACCCAGAAATATTTTACTAATCTGTTCTTTAAAAAAAACAAACCCAAAACAAGGAACTAAACTATATCCTAATCCATGTTTAGCCCATGACAATAAGTCTTCTACTTTTTTGACATGTTCCTGTGCTGAATACTCTTACAATTAGAAAATTTTTCAAAATGTAACCCAAGCAACATTTTTTTGCACATCTACTGTACCCTAAGTACAGGAAGAACTGCTTGTTTCCTTCCTCTCTACAGCAACACATTTTAAAATTAATCATATCTTTTGTTGAATTTTTTATTCCCTAGATCCTAAAAATGCTAATTATTTCAGTCTTTGATTATTTCAGCCCATGTTTCTCATATCTCTAGCTTTTCTTGCTGTTGCTACTCAGACACTTCAAAATTATAAAAAACTGGATAATATACTAGAAGGTACCCAACTGCATGAAGATGCATTATTTTTATATTAATAAAAAATAATATAAACATTATATCTGGGATCTCATAGAACAAGGACAACTTTTGCCAGTGGAAAGGGAAGTTGAAGGGTTTGGATGTTGAAGCACTGTAACAGTCTGCCCAGGGAAGTGGTTGGGTCACTACCCCTGGAGGTATTTAAAAGATCTGTAGATGTGGCACATGGGGACATGGATTAGTGGTGGACTTGGCAGTGCTGTGTTAATGCCTGGACTCAATGACCTTAGAGGTCATTTACAACCTTAATGATTCTATGATTTAACATTTAACCTTAATACAACTGACTCTAGGAAGTAACTTATATTCTATAGCTGAAAGCACTGAACTGCCATTGCAGTCAGAGCTGAAGATACTCTGCATGTCACGATAATAATAGAAATATTATTGTTTAGCCCTGAGACAATCTAATTTTCCAAAGACCAGCCAAATATTAAATTATGAATTACCCCAGAAAAAGGAGAGGGAAGGAAGTGTCTTCATTTAAAGTAGTTATACAAAAACAAAAAGTCTGGGAAAAAAAAAGGAGTTCTGGCAATTTTCTGATTCTGGACTAAATGTAATTCTTTACCAGAGGCAAATCTTTATGAAAACTATATAGCTTATTAAAACAAAAACTCCCAAATCCCTAGAATAGCAAAGAAACCACACAAACTCAAACCACATCCATAGTCTTGAGAATACATAATCTTGTGCAATAATAGACTGCTAATGTCAGTTCAGAGTATCTAATAACTCATGCAGTACTGTGTCACTTAATGTTTATGTCTGAATACGGTATAAATAGGAAGGACAGGATTTAATAGTGTGGTGGAGAAAGAATAAAGGAAATGTTATTAGACACTGCATAAAAACACCCCCTTAATTCTTTATCTCAAAAGGACTTTAAAAACAGGTAACTGTATCTGAGGTAAGTGATTTACTGAAACTTTCAGAATTTCTTTGGTGATTTTCAAGGCACTCCATTTGTTTCAGCAAAGGCAAGGTAGATGCACTTTTAGTGCACCAACCATTTAGTCTTCGCTGTTTTCCCAAAGTACAAAAATCTAAAACATAGCATCACCTCTTATGAACAGTCAGAAGAGTATCTGCACTACAGTAATACAAAATATATGTAATCTGTACATTAAATACACTTAAAAGCATGCACTAAATATACACACAAGTTGAATATGTGCCACACAAAGGTTTGTGAATGAACCACTTCCTTTTAGCAGCCTTCTCTTATCAAAAGAGAGTAAAATATTGACCACAGATGCTGTTACTGAAAAACAAATTGAAAGATTATCAAAGAAAAGATTTTTGAGCCAATGTTAGAATGGTTATGTTCTAACCGCTGCACGTACTATCGTGCAGATGCTACACACAAAGCAATATTATGGATGCTGTTTTGAAGAGACGTGAGAATGGCCCAGTAATCAAAATCCTGTAAAGATGTCAGTTTTACTGGACTTAATGAGTTTCCCTCACCAGACCCCTCATCATCGTCAGTCGCGGACTCCTGCATCTCCTCTGTGAAAGCCTGAGATTGGCAGGGGTTATTCTTGTTCTCTGAAACAGTCACTTGTGCTTGTGACCTCTCACCTGAGGTCTCTGTGTGCTGAACTGGCGTCGAGGTAGTTAGGCCCTTGTAAGAAATGTCACCTGTCTCATCTTCCTCATAGTCATTAAGGCAGTACACTTCATCCAGGTCCAGATCTAGGTTCCTGAAGCCCTTAGTGACAACCCCGGGCCTCGGGTCCAGGATCCCACCCAAGTGAGGCTGAGCCAGCTGCTGCCAGTGGTGCAAAGTGGCAGAACCTTGAAAGGGAACAGAAGACAACCAAAATAAGTTAGTAATCAATCCAGGACCTAAAAGACAAAGTCCCACTTCATTTATCCAGAAGACCAAAGGTTTGGGAGCTCTCCAAACCTTTAATGTTTCTGGGTTTAATGTTTCTAGGGAGGCATGCTACAGCACAAAACTGCTTCACCTAGGCTTCAGCATTTCCACACCAGTGTGAAATAAACTGATCACATCAGCACTTAGGCAAAGCCTGGTGGTGAGAAGCAGCACACTTGTGCACATGCACATCCCCTCCCTGTAAATAATCTTATCCACTTCAATTTGTGGGATTAAGCAGGAGTAGAAAGAATTTACATTTAACAGTTGATCTGAGCACCATCACAGAAAGCTCTAAGAGGAACATATATCACATATTCCTACATTAAGCTCACACAAAAGTGCTGAAAACATGCCAGAGTTTACTATGAGTGGCTAACAGGAGGATAGCAGTCACACAGGTTGCACAGCAATTTTAGCTTTGTACCATATGTTAGGAAACCCCATCAGCTTCAGGCACGTGTAAGCAGATATACAATTCTGAACTGTATGTCAAGTCTAAATACCTGTGTGGACCCTATGCTACAGGAATTCAACTACTAGATAACTAAATGCTACTGTACCTGTAGCTTCATCCTTGGCAGAGAAATGTTTTGAGAAAGGAGGTGCATTTTACAGAGAAAAGTATTCAATATTCAGTGTTTAATACGAGACAGTCAGAAACCGCAATGCATCAGGAAAAATTCATATATACACTGAAATGGGCCCAGGGAAATCAGGTGAGGATTTATCTGATTCCTCAAGTAGCAATTAAACACTGCTTGCAAAAGCCTGCATTTTCTTGTGCGCAACACACCACCACTACTGTGTTGAAATACGTGACTTAAAATCACACATCTTATGACGCAAACAAAACATCTCTATTTTCACCTCTGCCAGCTCAAATCAGAGCAGTTTTTGCAGTCTTGTTTCTGTCCCCTCTCTGCAAAGCAGAATACCCACTCATTCAACAAACTGGCACACAAATGTCTCACCCATATTTAAAGACCAAGAATGTTCAATTCGTTGCACAGCCTAAGCAACTGTAATAACTAGAGAAGGGATGGGTCTCATATACCTTATTTTCAATCTGATAAAAATCCTACGGAATGAGAAAAATTGTCATTTCACATATTGCATTTGAGGGAGCTTACTGTAAACAGGAAGAGAACACAGAAAAACTCTAAAATGACTGGGAACAATAGGTGGCATTTTAATTAATTCACTTTTTAAGATCTGTAATTTTTTAGCTCAGAATAAATGCTAGATTACTTTGGCTAATGACCCTATCTATTTTTTTGCTTTTATTTAAAGTAGTCTAAAGGGATTAAAGAAAATTGGCAGCCTCAAGGCTCAAGAAGTAGAAACCATTACGACCCCAAAATGAGAGAAGAGACATCCCTATAACTTGTATTTACTTCTGAATTGTCACAAAGACCAAAGTTTTTGCTTCTATATAAAAGAAACACCCCAGAATGTGAAAAAGGGACAGATATTGTCAAGCCTTAACCTAGGAGCAGAGGTTCTCTGTCAGACTCTACTCCAAGAATTAAAGACCAAAGGAAATTAAAATTTCTTTCTGCACTGCATGCAAGTATAAAAAGTTAATTAACTTCTATATGCTAGCTTCTGAAGATGTAATCTTTTCTACCTTAAAGCTCACCAAAACTTATACTTAAAATAAACTCTGCAGAATACAAGCACTTTATTGTTAATATATATCTCATATTTTTCCATAGGAAAGATATTTACCAAAGTATCTGCATTTTGAGGTTTAACATTTCTGTTGAAATGGCAGAAATCAAAATGGCCTAAGCAACATCACAAACAGGAGGATATGTGAGCCTAATTCTTGATCTCATAAAATGTGTGTAATGGAGCCTTAATTTCTCATACAGAAAATGGACACAAATGTACAAAGGAATCCAAAAGTTGTAAATCCCCTATAAAAAGAAACAAGAGAAAGCTGCACAAGTCAAAAGAAGAGGGAAATACAACATTTCTTTGGCCTACATTGAATCCCAGGTGTCTAGTAGATGGTTTTGTAAATTACATTATCAGAAAAAGTTGGCATGGGGAAATTACTGTGCAACAGTGGGACTGCCACTGAAGGAAGAAGGAATATAAGAACAAAATAAGTATATGAATGGAGTAAATTTTTTTCCTATATTCCCAATATCTCTGCATGATTGCATGTAGGCTTTGAGGATCAGAGAAAGCTTAGAAATTCACAGTGTTTTGGTCCCACAACTGCAATAAAGTGGGTGAAGACATAATCAGTCCAAGTTTTCAGTTTTCCTACAGGACATAGGTAGCACTATTTCATGCTTATGACACAAGTTACAGGTGCATAATTTAAAAAAAAGAAACAAAAAAAATACCATTAGATTATAACTAAAGCAAGTCACATCAAGCAATCCTTCTGTTTGACTAAAAGAAAGTACGTGTTGTTTTTTAAAGGTGCAAAAGAAGATGAATTACTTAGTGCTTCTGTCACTTTTTTTTTTCCTAGGGGATTTAAAAGATTGCTTTAAAGGAGCAGAAGTCATTAACCTATAATAAATTTATTACAGAACTAATTTTTATTTCTTCTGTTTTGTGACATGAGAACTAAAAACAGTAATAAAACCAAAGGCAGAACTACTTCTAACAGGCTGCAGGTACAGCAGGCTGTTTTTCCCCAGTAGTCTGAAGACATCAGTGAAGTTCAAAAAAAAAATTCAGTCTCATGAAAAATATTCTGAAAAGAAACTCAGCTGAAGTGAAAAACAAAATCATAAAGATATTTAGTTAATAAAAGTTAACAAACACAAAACTTATGAAACAGGCAGATGCAAACATGCTACAAATAAGATCTAAAACTAAACATGAGAAGTACTTTAAAAGTACTTTAAAAGCAATAATTTCAAGACAGAAATGACCCAGTGAGAACACTGAACAAAACCACGGGGAAAAAAAAACCCAGACAGATAGAAAGATGATAAAGACTTTAAGAGTTTATTGGAAGACAAAAGCAGATATAAGGGGATGGTGACAGAAATCCAATACAGTGACAGCAACCAGAAACTGAAACAAAGCTGGATCATCCTTTCCCCCATGTGGTAAAAGAACTTTTATGACCATTTAAAAGCAGCCATGAAAACAAACTATTAAAATCTGCTAAACAGTATGGGTTTGTACGCTATGGCTATAGTTTCATTTGAATAGGTAGATACAGTACATCACTTTCTTCAGGACATAAGAAGGCTTATTTTTGCTTCTGACTATGTGTCATGCTATATGCTCCTTACAGATGAAATGAATTTGTTCTAAAAAGATGAAGAAAAGGAACTTCTGCAATTAAAACACACACAATGCAATGTAATACAAGAGTTCCGTTAAAGGAAAAGAGAGAGAGAGAATCCAAAGCTAAATGATGTTAGCCAGTCTATCTGTGAAGTACTACAGGAAAATCTAATTTGGTTTAAAACCTGAAGAAATTGAGTTAATTAACTTCCAGCTACAACCTCAAAGAACTGAAGAAAGCCAGGCAGACTAAACTGTAAGTACTTTGACAGCTTTCTTTAAACAGTCTACTGAAATGAACTTTGAAATACAGCTCTAACCCTGACTACCATCAATCTCTATCCTGCATTTTCCTGAGAAAATATGTGAAGGAAATTTGACTTTAAAAAACCCCACCTATTTCACACATGAAATGCAAAGCCATAGTGACTCATGCGTGACCACTCAAATAGCCCATAAAAGTCCAGAGATAATTTTTAATTAAAACAGTCTTATCAGACCAAATGGACTAGCTGAAGTAGGTAAAGCCCTTTCTAAATACTAATTTACAGGAACTCTTGTTGCTTAGATTTCATACACTTATTCACCTTCCTTTTCCAATTATGAAATGGTAACATTTAGGTTGGATGTAAAGCTGCACTGCTGATGTGAACATATTTATTTTACTGCCTGTAATATTTATTTTACTGCCTTGGCTGGAATTGTTTCCTAACACTTTTAAGGCTTGTGGAAAAATATAGTAGTTAGAAGATCTCAAACCAACAGCGTGGATTACTGTCTCTAAAGTAAAAAGAATATGTATTGCAAAGATTTCCTGCTTTCTGGTGATGGATAAGAGACCACAAAGAGTCACTAAGAACAACAGATAAAGGCCGAGGCCCTTTGTTATCACCTTCTAGTGGTTTCACAATCTGAAGCTTTTCTGGCAGGTAGGAGCGACTGCTGATAGACATTCCTGAATATCCAGTGAATTCTGAAAATCTGGAGTGAGTTCCCAGTGACATGATGCTCTCTGTGGGGGTAACGGAACCACTGTGGAGTTCTCCCTTTTCTGCCAGTTCCCGCAACTTCCTTTCCTGCTCTTCTTCAAAGAACTTGCGCTCCGAAAGGTAGTTCTCCCGCCTGAGGGAGAGCCTACGAAGGGCAGTCTCTAGGTCACTGGAGCCTGGAGTCCCTGGAGTCCCAGGCTTCTTCATCCTGTCTTCATTTCTAAAACATAAAGGGGGACACAGAAAAATAAAATGAGGGGAGGGAAAAAACCACATTCTTAGAAATGCTTAAAACTGCCATGTGACTGTTTTGAGACATTCACCAATACCTTTAAATTACTACGTCTGGTAACAACTTGCTACTCATCTGAAGAGCTCAAAGGCAAACACCAGTCTTTTGTTTCTCTTCCGCACTAAAAGAGTTTTGAATCCTAGTTCCTGCCTGGAAACTCCTGGTTGGAAACCTGCACTTTACTTAAGAGCTTCCTCCTAACAAAGAGATGAGAAATGTCTACTTGTTGTGTGTCTTTTATGAGTTATACAAACTCAAGTAAGCAGGCCCCATGCTAAAGGGCCAATGCTGTAAGAACACCACAGTGAGTCACAAGAGTATATTACAGTGACAAACATACATTGTTTTGAGGTATTAAGCTGTTTGTACTGAAAAGTGTATACAGAATAGTGTGGAGCTGTACTGGGGGAAGAGACAAGTAGCTAGAAAGCAAAGTTCTGATTGGTTTTATTCACCAATCAGTTTTCATATTAGGTAACCTACAGATGCATACTTTATTTTTAGGATCAAAAAAGTTAACTGTAACTGCAGCTGGGATCAGAACTTCCCAGCATTTATGTAAAATGGTAAAAAAATAATTCTTTTTAAGTGTTGACCCACAAAAACAGTGGTTTTACATCATCTAGTGAGGCTGCATCTCAGAACAGGTCTGAGTTGCAGACACTGATTGATACACTGTACTTTCTAAAAGCTTTCCTTTTAAAATAAACTTGAGTGCTCAAAAACTATAAGCACAAAATAAATTTTGAAGATGTATGCCACTGTGTTAACTGCACTACATAAGACAAAAGGAGGAAAAGATAAACACTATGCCTTTATATCAGAAACAAAGTGAAAGCAAATTCCAGTGCTACAGTACTGACCCATTGTCCGAGGAGTCTGTCTCTAAGATGATGCTATTGGTCTTGTTGTCTACCATAATGTTAGAGATGTCTCCCCCATAGAAACTGGAACGTGGAGTGCTGACACAGCTAGAAATGACTGAGTTCATAGCAGAGGACTGGTTAGAGCCCGGGATATTCATTGGTGATGGAGTCATGGATCTCTGCTTGACAACTTGATTGACACTTCTCACGGTCTCGAAGACCCGCTTCTGATGACTGTAAGACATACACACAGTTAATAATCACACAGTAACTTCCTACCATGAGAAGGAACAGAGAAACAGGTAACAGCTTATTAACAGCCCTTCCTATTCACAGCTATACCAACCACCTTGGCTGATGTACAGTTCTGTAAACTAGTATGCACAGGGTCTCATACTAGCTACAGTCTGGCCATTACATTCAATCCATCAACATAATTCTTCCATCACCCTAGAATATTTTTGACAGAACATTTGACCATTATGTGCATGGACACTTTCAAATATTAATAAAAAATAAGTGAAAGAGCATTTCAGTACATCAGCTAAAAGTGCCATAAAGCCATTGTGTAAACATGAGTTTTTAAAACACAGAATTGACCTTCATTCAATTCTTAACTATAAACTGGCTAATCCATTTTAAATGAGAGCTTGAATTTACTCTCCTGACTATCTCCATGCAAGCAAGTCTTGTATCTTTTCTCTTTGAAACCAATTTCCAGACCCCTTAAATAGTACTCTAAAATAAAGGAAAAAATCCCAGAAATATAATGAACCAAGATTTGAGAGAGAGGCTGTCAAGGCTGGAAACCTAATTTTTTACCTACTTCTACAGTTCATTCTTTATCACCACTGTCCTCACACCATAACAAACACTGTTCACCAGCTTCAAGACTGACATCAGATGACACTTCAGCAGAAATTTCTTGACAAAATAAAATTACCCTACATCATGCTACAAAAGTGCCATTGCTGCTTTGTTTTACAGTTCAACAATGGTTGAACACACGAATAGCACATTCCTTCTAACTGAAAGGTAACACTGCCAGGTTGAAACGGTGACAACATGCCTTAGGCTATTTAATGTCATTCAAATTTCTTTCCTTTTGTCCATGAGTGCTCAACAGTTGCACCCTTTGTGTGGAGGCTCAACGTCTATAGCTGTATATCTTTAAGAGACTGAATCTAAGAGCATTTATCAATAAACAGTCCCATGGAGCTTGCAGTTACTACCACTGCACAAATAAATAAAACCAAGACAAGTCATGCAACCGAAAAAAGTATCCTCCTCTAGCAAAGTAAATAGAAGACATTCTAAAGAAGTTAAACTTAGCCTTAAGTTAGATTATATTGGAAGGATGAAAGGATCCTGTGGGGTTTGAGCATGCTCATGTCTTTCTGACTGTACATTTTTCTAATCAACATTTCACTCTTTAAAAACCTTATTTACAGTTCTTGGCTCAGGCTCAGAGAAGGTCAAGCATTTGGTAAATGCAATTAGAAGGTTTTTGGGAAGTGCCTACTGTATCTTTCCTGACTGTCCTGTTTTGTGAACTCTGTTTCTGTAACAGACCCTGTAAACTGGATTAATTTATTTCAAATTAAACAATCCATGCTTTGTACAAATCTGTGAGATAAACCTATTGGAGTACACGTGCAACTGGCATCAGTGAGGCCATTTCTGCCAAGCTGTATCTATCTATAGATTTTGGGCTGTCACAAGCACTTAACTTGTTTCAAACTACTCTCTTGTTTAATTCAAGAGAACTTCAGCACAGGCATAATGGGCACCACATTAAGTACCCAATCATTTCAAATCCCTTTCTGCCCTGATGTTCTCCCTGTAAAAACTGGATTAGATCAATAGTTACCTGGTAACTTATGTTATAAAACTCACCTAGAGAAAACCCATTAACTCAAACTCCTCCCCTAACTGGTAACTGAAGAAACCTAGCATGGTAACACACAAGAAAATAAACTTTTTCTCATTCTCAGCACTCACCAATGAGGAAGAAAAGTTTGTAAGACAAGGCGAAGCGTATATATACATGTTTTCTTTTGGCAGCATTAGCAGAAAATAAAAACACCCCAATAACTAGAAAATT
The DNA here is from genome assembly GCA_013397935.1 of Dasyornis broadbenti. Lineage (NCBI taxonomy): Eukaryota > Metazoa > Chordata > Aves > Passeriformes > Dasyornithidae > Dasyornis > Dasyornis broadbenti. The sequence continues at coordinate 831,966 of VZRN01003396.1, read as the reverse complement.
TATTTTCTTTTCCATCATTCCCACTCTGTCAGAAATATTTATTTTTAAATCTCTAACTCAACTATTTCCTGCTTTTTTTTCCTTTCTCATCAAATAACAATTAACTTTAGATATAACCAATCAATTAGGAACCAATTTTTTAAACTCGTACGCTAAGTCAGGAGAGTCGGGTTCATCTAAATGCAGTTCTTTCCTCATTGACCCTTCTATCTCTGCTGCCAAAGAATCCTGTTAAAAATAAGCACAAAAGAGAAACAAATACCATAGTATTAATAGGTTGGCATTACAGAAAATAATAAATTAGTTATACAAAATAATAAAGAGTACTTCTAGAAAAAAAGGGAAGGTTTAAAAATGTAAAATGACTGGAAAACTAATGTAGATATTTAAGGTACCGGCAAAATATAATTTAGCTTCATTTTCCTACAGTATGTACATCTGATGATACATAATATCTGCCAAAGAACCTTAAAAAAACATTGTATGCAACAACACGACCCAGCTTCCCAGACTGAACTCCATACTCAGTAACACCTTTCATGTACAAAGTTTTCCTTGGTATGTTTTCGTTTAAAACAGGCATAGAACTCTCAACATTATCCACCCATCCATGAAAATGACATGATTCTTAGCATAAAGCATTACATACTTCCCCGATAAGGTTAGAGGTAACAAGTCACCAATTTTCCATGGCTGGTCACTAAGTTTTACTGCTGGGTGTAGGGTCTAAGTATCAAACATTAACAAACCTAAACGACCTTTTGTCCCATGACTCAACATTTGAAAACCATTTTCACACAAAATACATAAACCTATCTCAGCACAAGCATGCTTTTCACAGCTTTCAATTGTATTTGTGCAAGCACAACTTCTACTATTAAACGTCCGCACTTTAATTTGGCCTCTGTTCAGTCTCAGAAGGGAACACAAAAAGGCACGCTAAGCCTCTGTTGGCAGTTTACTTCTTGTGAGCACAAATAAAATGTGATCCTCCTCAGCAGTAAGACAAGATAAGGCAGGTCAGATTTTTCTGCTTGATTATATTAATGTATTTCAAAAGAAGCCATGGATACTATTGCCTTCAGAAGTAATTTAACTAGAGATACACAGGCAAGCAGAGCAAGACACTGGATATATTCTTATCCACTCTTTTTTTCTATTTCATTAAGGGTACTGCAAATTCCCTGAGCTTTAAATGTCATAATCACATGAAATCAAGTAAACAAAATTGGTAACACCAGTGAAACCACCCTGATTTGTTGCCATAATACAGATTAGCAACTAGCATTCTTTTAATGAACCACTGAATTTTCAGTCACCATAGAACAAGAAGGTATGTTTAACCCTGTTCAAGTACTGAAGAACTATAATGCATACCATGACCATAATGATGCCATGTCTAGAAACCATTGTTATGTTATTAGGAAGTTATATCACCAAGGATATTGAAGAAAAATAGGAAGCCCCTAATGAAGATCAGCCACCACAGTACAGGAGATGCTTAACAAAGATGTACAGAACTGTGTAACAACCTATTAATACTACCCATGATTCACAGCGTAAGCACAGCCAGCTGCAGGCTGTATATAATAAAGCAGCAAAGCCAAGGAGCTGCACAGCACCACTGTTTCAGAACCATGCAAAACTGATCACTCAGTTATCCTTTAACAGCAGACAAATACATATTTCACCCACATTTATGCCTGGCCTAGCATCCTGTTCCTGAAGCTGTCAGATGCAAACACACTTCCTTTGCTTGGAGTGTGCACATTTTTTCTTAAATCTGCTTACCATAGGGAAAAGACCAAGGGAGTGGTACCGACGTGATATAGCATTTGGCATTGTCTTGTTCCTAAGGTTTTTCAGCTCTTCTTGAGCCTCATGAAGCATTTCCATGCACTCTGCATACTTGTCTTCCAGCTCTCGCAACTGTAACATAGAGAAAACAATCCAAGACCTTATGGCATGCACTACTAGCTTAAAAATCCTGCAAATTCTTTTAATACTGGTAAGCAATAATAATGTAGGGAAGAATATCTCACTGTAAAGGAATACATCTCCAAGAAGTGAGTATCACTGAAAAATCATTAATAACATGGATTAGTAATGGGAAGGCAGGTGGGAAGGGTCACGATGTGGAAGGAACTGTTTGCTCCATTTCCTTCCCTACATTTCTATATGAGGCCACTGTCAAGGAGAGATACAGAGCTAAAAAAGTATCTTCAGTCTGATCAGGTTTAGTGCCTAATCACTGCCATAATGACCACAGTGACAAACACTATGGGCTGAGGACAAGACATTCCACATTGGTCCAAAGGACTGAGGAATTTCAAAACCAGGACTTTCATGCATACATACATATACACAAATAGCTTTCAATGGCCTAAGACCATGCCTTATTTTAAGCTTTCTCAGGAAATGTATCTTATGTAATCACTGTCTACACATGTCTGTGTACTCTCATAGTTTTTGGGTTCATCAGTCACTTCAATTAAGTTTGGTAAGGGGGAAGAAGTCTGAAACACCACATTTCTACATTCCAAGATTCATATAAATCAGCTATTTGGTTTAGAAAAAGAGATCCTGTCCTTCTATCTTGTCCATTCTTTTCAGGTGAATATAGCACCCATAAGTCAACCAGCAATACTAGACTGCCTTGTGTTTATTCACTGAACAAACAGAGCACAAATGAGCTCTTCTATGTTATCTCACTAGACAAAATAGGGTGAAATTACCAACCTAGAAAAGGAAACCTCTAAAGGGCTTCCTATACAGCCTATAAGCCTTGTGTTTCAAAATGTGTATGAGTTGGAGAAGAGAATAGGAAAGAAAAGGTTTTGAACTCTGCTAAGAACATAAAGGTTCCTTCATTCCATATATACAGCCAAAACTACTTAATACTTCTGATCCAGCTCAGATTAAACCTCTCACGGCAAAGTGAATGGTCACTGCCCTACTATTAATTATTGCTAAGTAATGTACTCACCTCTGCTGTGAGCTGTCTCTGGGCATCTTTAGCTGCTCCCAGATGCTGGACAAGTTCCTCATTTTCAACTGCACACTAAAATATCCCAAAAAATGTTAGAAATACTGCAGTGTTTTGTCCTGCGATGATATTTGTATCCTGTATGACAGGTAAGTAGGAACATTCTAACTTTTAACACATCTCCTCTGAAGCAATATTAATGTACACATTAGTTTTAAAACATCTAAAATGTTAACACCAGAACATACAGTATCAGAATGCACCTTGCTAAATGAACCTCCAAAAAACTATGTGCCCACTGAAATACTTACACTGACTTTCTTGTCTTACTGATATCACTCAGAGCAGAATTTTATATCTAATATTTTAAATAATTATAACTATTGTATTTGATAAACCATATATGCATCTTTTAATAAATTGATGCTTTCTAGTCAAGTATGCTAGATATTAAACACCAAACAAGTTCATCCACATAAAAAGGGTAGAAAATTTCCTTTAGGCTCTAGTACAGAGAGGATTTTAATCTGTCCTCCAGTTACATTAGTAGCAAATAACAGCAGCAGTCTCTCAACTGGATTGCTTACAGCTTTTGCCTTTTTCTGCAGATCAACTATCTGAGAGAGAAGATGAGTGATTTCTTCTTGCTGTCGGGCAGCATCTTCAGTTTTCTTTGCTAACTCTTCGGAGATATTGGCAATCTGGATGTTTGCATCCCCTTTAAGATAAGTGATTACAATTAACATCATAAACCCAAAATCAGAAAGGTAAGCATCAAGATGTTCTTTTGGAAAATCACTTGCTTCAGCAGAATCCTATGCCCAGTACACAGTAAAGTATTTCTGAAAAATGCAGTAGGATACAAAATGAGAAAGACATCAAGTGCTCATGCTGCAAAGGAGATTGAACTTTCCCTTAATATTTTAAATGCAAAAAATGAAAAAGATTTAGCTTTTAGTGAGCATTTTCTGATGAAATTTCAGCCAGAAATTTTGTCCTCATAACGATTTATAAAAGGAAAATACGTACAACATAAAAACATGTCTGACTGATCTGTTTTGGTTTTTATTACTGAACTATCACAAATAAGAAGTATGAAGAAGCAGGGACATACTTAGCTCTTTTACACAGTCATTGACAAGTTGTTGTTCTTTCTCTTCATAAGTAATTGTTTCAGTCTTCAGCTGACAGGCCTGTTCAAGAAATCCACATCAAATATGCTACATTAGCACATTTGTTCTTTGCCAGTCTGTTGTTGCACTTCCATCTGCTTCAGAAAGACAAGCTATTCTAATCACTCCTTCAGGAAGACAGTGAGAAACTACAGGTTTGTCTGTCCTCCCACATGTTCTGGAAAAAGGGGCCAGGTGAACGTTCAGCAAAGACATTACTGTGTGGAGAAACTTGAATCATTAACACCATATCCCCACTAGATGTCACTTCTGTATTTTGCACTAGAAGTGATAAAAACAACCCAGGCTTGGACATACAAAAGATTAGCATGCAGAGCTTGATCTGGTCACCTAAGCCAAGCTAGGTATCATCAAAAACTAAATAAATGCTTAGTTTAAATAACTGAATTAAACAGTCAAGTTTAAAAAACATACAGATGCTATTTGAAAAGTTCTGGCACTGTAACCATATATCCCACAAAAAAATCTTACTGCTACCTCCTTCCTTGCTTTGTCTTTTCCACTCTGACTCTGGGAGTGCCAAGAGCGGCATGGCTACAGCCAGCTGGTTCTGTCTGGCTGGGTCTGTAATCTATTCCCAGTGCTGGGAGCATGCACAGACACCCACAGACTGCATCTGTAGAGAGCTGCACAGCTCACAGGCTTCAGATTTGGCTTCATCCTGTGCCTTGCTGGCACACACTGCATCTCCCTGGATGGGAAGACAGGGCTACCTGGGGTTTCCTACCAGCTCCTGACACAATGGCTCTCTCAGTTCTAACCTCACCTTCATTATTCTCAGATCATCTATTGCTCATCTTCCTTGTGCAAATTCTCAAATAAGAGTACAGCAGCCTCCATTACCTGGTGTCTTGTGCAAAGGTATGGCACTACCTATTTACAATGGGCTCTGCATTTGCAGTAGAAAATGGTAATAACACTATTTTCATACATTCATTCTTAAACCAAAAGTATCTTTTCTGCTATACTCTGCTACATGTTCGCAAAGTAGCAAGATGCTTCCAAGGTTTAAAAATTGGATTGAAAATATAAAATTATTCACTTAATATTCAATTACTAAACTTTTAAAAACCATGTCATCTGTGAAACAAACTGAATATTGTCAGGAATAAGAGAGAAGAAAAACACATTCAATTGAAAATATTAACTGCCTGACTTAAAACACAAAATGAAGAAATGTAATGCAAAATTGGTATCAGAGAGACCATGCCAGCCCACAAACTTCAGATCTGCAGCTCAAGTCACACAAGTGCACACAAGTGCAATCCTGGACTCCAAAATCTGCCCATGCTCCTGCACATTCTTACTGCACAAAAGCTGCTTTGTATGTAGCTTCATTTGGGAAGAATTTCTTTACAGAAAGGGTGATTACAAATTGGAATGGGTTGCCCAAGGAGGTGGTGGAGTCACTGTCCCTGCAGGTGTTGAAGAAATGACTGGACGTGACAGTGCTTTGATCTAGTTAATAAGGTATTGATCAGTCAAAGGTTGGCTTCAATGACCTTAAGAGCTCTTTTCCAACCTAAACAATTCTGTGATTCTATGTAGCTTCCACATTTCAGCCTTTCCTTCATTTAGAAAGATAAAGGATAGTGATTAAACAACTACAGAGAGATTTGTGCTACATGTGAAATTATACTCTTAATTAGACTCTAAACTTTTAATGTAAGTTTCTCAATACCTGTGTTCTGGCATTTAAATAACAACTATATTAAGCGAAACAAAGGGAGCAATTTCACCTCAGATCTAAGCACAACGTTTTCCTCTTCAAGGTCCTTGAGTTTCTTTTGAAGAGAGTCCAAATGAAAGTAGTTCTGGACGGAGGATGAAGATTCATTTCTCTTCAGCCTTGTAGGAAAAGCAACAATTTAAATTCATTTTTACATGTATTATGGCCAATCTCACAGAATCACAGACTGAACACAGGTCTCAAAACCAAACAGAGCCACATGAAATACAGCGTATTCATGCCAATATTTTTGGGCAGCAATAAATTTGCAGTGAATTTTAAAAGCAAACATATAACGATTTTATTTATTATTCCACACATTTCCTACAGAAAAATTACTCAGCCAAGGCTGTGAGGAAAAAAAACCACCTTACTATAGGGAGCAGTACAATAGCTCCTGATTAATGCTGCACATGCTTCATCAGAATGCAGCAATAACTCTGCAATAGCAGACAGCCCCTCAGAGCCTGCAGTGTTGTTCAGCCAGCTAATTGCCTGGAACCCACGCTGCAAGCCATGCTTTATTTCTTTCTCTCGGCTTGGAATTTTTCCATAGTGCCTTCAGGTGCTTCAAGCACAAAGGTCAGTCATGCAGAATGTCCTAGCACAGCACGCAAATGTATGTGGGATACTGGGCTAGTGTCAGTGATACCCACAGCTGCCCCACCACAACAGTGACCCAATTCCTCTGAAAATTGCATGTGCTGTGTCAGCAGCCTCCTTATGTACTCTCCCCTCCTGGCTCTTGCTGTCACCTGGATAGCCAGCTGGCTCAGTGCAAATCCTTCCAGCTGGAGCCTTGCACAAAGTTCTGGGTCCCATTTATAGTTACGGCCAATACGGGAATAATTTTACCACTTTTCAAAGCTATTAAACTGTCCAACAGATGATGGTCCAACATTGTAGATTGATTAACTTACGGGGTGGAACAGACAGACTCCGGTTCACTCTCTTCAGCAGCACTGGTATAGAACTGGAGCAGTTCATCTTTCATGGACAGCTCATGCCGCAACTGAGACACCTACACAAAGAAAGAGCTCACAGATCAGGAAGCTGATTTTCCAGACACATTCTTAAGCAAATCCACCACAAATTAGCTCGGTATTCACCCTCTAGACATCATCTTCACACTAAATCAAGAGTCCAAGACTGAAACAGACCAGAACCATTTCTTTTATTTCTCAGAAAGAAGGAAAAGTGTTCCTTTTAAATTAGCCATTAAATGTATTTTTAATAAGTTCAAAAATGCAATTATTCACTGCTCTTGGACATGTTTCTTTTTCACCTTCTTTAAGATGAGCAATCCTGATTCACTGTTGCATTAGTCTAGATTCACGTGCACAGTAATGGATATATTGCACTGACACAGCAAGAAATTAATATGGCACAATCAAGCCAAACATTGCTTTTATCCATTTTGTGTGATGACTGTCACTTTCTGGCTTGGACGCAGACCTTGCAGACCTCAGATGCAGACATTTCTTCCTCTCCAAGAGACTTTACATAAAATTACTAAAACACATGTGTAGTAAGGCTACAGCTGGGACTCAAGTGCCTGTTGAGCTGCAGAACATAGTGGGAGGCTGCTGTTTTGAGGCTGTTCCAACAGTGGAGGTTGCAGTCAGTTTCTGGGTTTTTTTGGCCCTGGTAAAGTAGTTTGTGGGATTCTAATACTTAGTACACATATACATCAAAAATAAACAAATCATCAAAATTGGGTGATTAAGATTCCCTGTAATTGTGAGCTCCACAAAGGCAATTTTTGTTACTTGCTATATTGCCATTCACCAAAAGAAGGGTTAAAAGCCCAATTACACAGTAGCATCTACACCACCTCACAGCTGATTTAAGATGCCAGTAGCAAGAGATGAATTTTTATTTGCCTTGCACAACTATAGACAGCATAACTGATCAGACACATCCATTCCTTTCCACTTGCACCGCAAGACTTGGCCCTCAGTTTGCACCTTCCCATGTAAAAAGTGCACAGCATGTTTCTTTTTATTAAATTTCTGCTTTTCATATTGTAAGCATACTTTTCTTTGTAGTTATTATTAGAAAAAAAACAGAGAATATCAATGACGTAGATCTGAACTCCATTTCCATTGAAAAAAAAGCAGACACAATCCAAAAAAGCACTTGAATTGTGCAGAATTTGAAGTAAACAAGGTCATTTACTTAACTAAGACTATTCTGCATAATGAGAAGTACTAAGGTACCAAGTCCTCCTGAGACATGGGTTCTAGCAAGGGGGAAAAAAGATATCTCCATCCAACCACATTTTAGAAAGCTATTAAACAAAATTTGTGCATTCATTTTTGGAGGCTTGCTTTCTCCATTTCAGGAAGAGCTAAAATACTGAACCAAAAATAACAATTTACTTCCTTTCAACACATTACAGCTCAGCCTCTTTAAGCAGCAAGGATTCAGATACTGTCTGTGGGTGGACACTAGATAATCTCCAGCTCTTGCTACTGTTTTTCCTCTGTGAATTAAAAAGACTGATGATACTATTTTTGCTGCCATTTCCGAGCATTCCAATCCTCCAAAAGAGGGTGAACAGTCAGAAAGGCTGACCTTTTAACGGAACAGGACCTGAAACAATAGGCACAAACTGAAACACTGGCGGTTCCTCCTAAACATTGGTTGCAACTTTTTAATTGTGAGGGTGACTTAGCACCAGCACAGGCTGCCCAGAGAGCTTGTGGGGTCTCCATCCTGGGAGACAGACAAACACTATCTGGACATGGCCCTTGGCAGTGGACTGGAGGGGTCCCTGCTTGAGGAGAGAGTTTGGACAAGATGACCTACAGAGCTCACTTCCAATCTCAGTCATGCTGTGAAACAATGCAACACTCACTACATTAACTTCCAGCATCACCTCCCTTTGATGCAGCCTTTTGCAGTGTGTTAACTATGCTCAGCAGCTAAGCATCCACCAGGTGAGACACAGTCTGCCGCACAATCCCCATAGGATGAAGGAGAGACTCAGAAGCTCAAGAGCAAGAAAAACCTCATAGGCTGAGACAGTTTACCAAGTGAAGCCGTTTCCAAAGCAAGCAAAGCAAGATAAGGAATTTATTCACTATTTTCTATCAGCAGGTGGATGTTCAGCCACTTACTGGAAAGGGAGACCTTGGCACACACAACTGTCACTTGTGAAGACAAACACCACAACTGTGAATGTCCCAGATTCTTCCTCCTTTCCCTGACCTTCTATTGTTGAACATAACTACATATGGTATAGAACATCCTTTTGGTCAGTTTGGGTCAGCTACAAGAGCTGTGCACCCTCCCAGAACCTTGTGCAGATGGTTGACAGAGTAAAGAGGGGGAAAAAAAAAAAAAAAGGTGGGGAGGTGGGGAGGGGCATGAAGAAAAAAGAAAAGAGTCTGGATGCTGTGCAAGCACTGCTTGGCAATAGCCAAAACACTGTTTGTTATCAGCACTGATTTAGTCACAAATCCAAAGCACAGGGCCAGGTAGGCTGGAGAACAGTATTAGCTTCATCTCCACAGACCCAGTACACATTTTCACACTGGACTTGTTTTATGAACAGAAACAGCCTGTTCTACATTTTCACAAGCCACTGCAACATGTGTCCTCAGGAGCAAACACTGCCCCATTACTGTTGCACAATACTGGTATTATTACCAAGCAATAGAGACTGAGACCTTGCTGCATAGGGGACAAGGCCCACGACATCCCAGGAACCAAGCATGGTGATAGATCATCTCTTCAGGCTTTTAATTCCCTCTACTGGCCTGACAGCTTCACTCAGTTTCAGAAATACCTCATGAAATAGTTGCACCTATCTTAAAAATAATTTAAGTAGAAGATAGAAGTATCCTCACACAGAGAACAACAGTTTAAAGACTTGGGACAGAATTCACAGGATCAATCCTTACTGAATCATGAACAACTGTTTCAAGAGTGGAGCTGATTTGTTTTCCTGACTGACATCAAGTGAGTGCTGAACAGGTTGGAATTAATCAAAAGGAAGACACCCTGTTACACTGTATGTAAACAGCATGCGCGCAAGTACCAAATCAAAGAGCATTTCTGTCTTTCCAACATTGCTTTCTACTCTTAATAGACCAAAAGCTGTGTTCCCTTTTTAAAACCACCATCCCAGATTAAAATTCAGCTTTTTCCTTTCCTTCACTTCACACAGAACAAAAACAAACCTGGACTTTGAAACCTGCTGTCCTCAAAACACAAACTCTGACAGATGACCTGGAACTAGAACAACAGGTCTAAAGGGCTGTATTACCCAGAAGTTAACACAAGTTTGAGGTGCTGTTACTTGAGGACTGACACTAACTTGGAAGTGCTGCCATTTTAGCTTCAGAAACATAGAACAAAATATGTAGAGGAAAAAGAAACAGAAACTGGGAAATTTAGGAAGATTAGAAGTAAAACTTAATGAGCTACTCCATTCCAAATACAGTTCACATTGTGCAGATTTACAGTTTACATTTCTTTGATACTGAGCTCTAATTTCAAAGGAGACAATATTAAAGTGTAGGTGGCACCACCCCAGAGAAAAGGAACAGAACTTGAGATTGGAGCTGCAGCATTCTTATTGAACATGGTAATACAACAGCAGAGAGATACACTATACCTGGGAACTACATTGTGCTGCTGAAAAGGCAGACACCCATCTCTGTAACCAAAATACTTTACAACTAAGAAAGTTTCCCCAGTGTAATTTTTATGCTTTTAGAATATCATACTGAAACAGTAAGCTAAGACTGAAGTGTCTGTGCACACAGTATAGTGCTTGCTTCAGTCCACTCATCCCTTGTTCTCTAGTGCACTACAGGGAAAAATGTCAGTTCCATCAGTTTTTACTGAACATGATACAGCCCCTTCTTAAACTAGCAACACAAACTCAAAAGACAAACCTAAGAATCTGATGCATTTTGCACAGGTCGCTATTACTTTGACATGTACCTATCAATGCAGCATGTTACCAGCTCATAGGAAAAACTCAGTCTGCTTAATGGGATGGACAGAAGGTTTTGTCATGACAAAGGTCAAAGAGATATAAAGTTAAATCATTAATGCCATGAGACATATACAGATATAAAGCTAAATTATTCGTGCCATGATATATGTACCAGTAAAACCTTAATTTTACACCACACACCAGAAAGAATTTGTCTTTGTATTACAGAAAACACGTATCTCCCAGAAAACAATTTTTAGGCAATTTTTATGGAATTGTAGAAGTATCAAATAAATTCTTTTCTCTTGTCTCTTGCCCTTAAATACAGTTGTCTTAGTTACTGTTCTGTTCAAATATTCAAAATTCAGTTTTAATGGAAAGCCTGAAACCTACTAAAGACAGATTTTCAATACATAAAGTATCATGACTTTAAACTCTGATGAGCTCTGCCTCAAAAGCATCAGTTTCTGAAGGAGGCAAAATAACAGTGTGAAAGAGGGGTGTTTACAGAACACATGGCTTAACATACCAAGACACCTGGTAAGAGGCTTATTTCTGGTGGCACTTTTCCTAATGCTTCTCCTCAGTCCCACTAAATAAAAACAGATGTATACAGAGGCAGCTTGTCCCTATCCTCCACCTTCCTCAATCAAATTTTCCACTCTGGATGGATGATATGAATGCACAGTCCTGCTCAGTCACTTTGCACATATCTAATAAATGTCATATTGGCCAATGCACAAGTAAATTGGTCTGCATTATGATGGGACGTGGGCAGCAAGCAACAGCATTCCTTTGGGACAGAAGAGAACCAGTTTTCCATGCCGAAAAAGGATAGGCCACATCAAAGGATATTATTTCAATGTGTGTGCTCCACCACCATTTATCACCCATCAGTGATAACTCCATCCACACTTCATTCTTCAGCCCATCTCAGGGCTATAATGCAAGTTTTAATTAAGAATAGTTTTTAAAGTTTGTAATCCACTGTGGTTCATTGTTCTCCTGCTCTCCATACAAATATAATATTTCTCTCTGTCTTGCTCAAAACTACATATGCATGAGATGAAAAAAGAAAGGTCACTGTCCCAGAATAGGAGAAACAACATTTGCTCCTAGCTCAGTTATTGTCAGAGTTTAGTGACAATTTTACTTACAGATAAAGAGCTCTTTTAAGACACAGGTGCTACTTGAAATGATAGAAGCTTTCTGGTGTGTTTTATTGATAACACCAATGTGTGCACTCCCAGCCAGAAAGCCAACCATATCCTGGGTTGCATCGAAAGAAGAGTGGCCAACAGGCCGAGGGAGGTGATTCTCCTCCTCTTCTGTACTCTGGTGAGCATCCAGCTCTGGACTCCATGGGACAAGACAGACATGGACCTGTTCAAGCAGGTCTAGAGGAGGGCCACATATATATTCCCCTCACCAATGAGGGAAGGCTGAGAGCGTTGGGGTTGTTCAGCATGGAGAAGGTAATGCTCTAGGAACACCTTATTGCAGTCTTTCAGTACTTGAAGGGGGTTTACAAGGAAGATAGTGACAGACTTTTTAGCACAGTTTGTTGTGATAGGACAAGGCATAATGGTTTTAAACCAAAGGAGAGGAGATTTAGACTAGATACAAGGAAGAAATTCTTAGCAGTGAGGGTGGTCAGACACAGGTTGCCCACAGCCAAATGTATGGACATGGTGACACTAGAAGAAAATTCCCCCCATCACTGCACATACAGCACTCAGGCATAAAAATCTTACCTCTTCTCTGATGTGTTCTACTTGCTCCTCCAGGAAATCATTTCTTTCTGTCAGGGATTTATTCTTCTTTAACAGTGACTGGCCTATCCGAGCAGCTAATTCTAAGTCCCGTTCTTTCTGTGAAGCATTAAGAAAAGAAAGCTAATTTCAAATTTTTTTTAATCACCAAAGGAGAATGATTAGAGGGAGGGTAAAATTGCCGTGGAAGGGATGGAGCAAGCACTTCAACAATAAAAAGACTTTCTCCTTCTGTGAGGGTTTTGCTAGTTTTCCTTTTCTACTCTTGCATATGTTACAACATTATTCAGAAAAGATTGCTCCTCTCTCAAAGCATTCTTCCACTTGCTCCACCTAGAAATAGAAGGCAATAAGCTATGCAGTAGTAGAAGCCAGTTCCACCACAATGAATGTTCAGCTCCTATTTTTGTGTATGCACAACCATTAGTGCTTTTGTATAAAAACAAATCCTAACTCTTCCCTTTTTGCAGATGCCCAAATCGACATTAAGTAATTATTCTCATGTTTGGCCTCTTCTTTCCTCTCCTCTATGAGCACAGTACTGGAAATCACCTGTCTTGACAGTTTACCACATGCATCAGTAAAAACCAGAAGCTTATCCTGTTCATGACATGTACATATGGATGTCTCAACCTTGCAGAAGCTGATACATGAGACTGTAATCTACCTGGGAGAGGATGATAAACTACATAGAATTTTGGACTGCTCATTAAGCATTTCTAGTTATCATTTTCTTATTTAACCAGTACATTTTTTTAATAGTGGTAAAATGGCACTGTGGTATATGCCCCATATAGCCTTAGTTCAACACCATTTGAGGAAGAATTTTCCCCTGTCACCGAAAATACTGTTTGGGGCTTATTTACTGTCCCTAACTATCCTCCAGATTTTATGCACTAATGACAAAGCCTAAAAAACCTACAGCTACTGTTCATGCAGATTTGAAGTCAATGAATTTGAATGAAGAGGCTTTCATAATGAAAAAAAAGTTATATACTAATCAGTAAATAAAAAGAGAGGTTATTGATCATTGTTGTATCTGCAAATAGCATTTTCCAAAGGGTTTCTGAAGGTCAGACTTACATTTGCATTGAAAGCTACTGGCATTATCTAACCATAAAATCTTTATGTAATCTCCTGTACAATCTTTCAGAACAATAGGTCCCACAAAGTCATCCAAAATAGGTTTGGTTTATATTTTAAGCCAACTTATTTTTCACTAATTTGGCTCACTTCATAAATACTGAATGGAAAAAATATATTGCTGCAGTTTTGACTCTACAGAGGAGTAGCTATGTAGCGGCAATGTTTTTAACTTCCAACTTGAGAAATTTAAGTGCATGTTCAGGCTCTTCAAATAACCTCCCCGACTTCCTTTTTAGCAATTCAGCTCTAAATCTCAGTTTGGGGACAGTCCTCTTACTTGCACAGTGATAGGGAACTGATCTATTACAGTAGTGTGTAAAAAAAATAATACTGAGAAGCTGGACACATTTACACAATTATTAGAAAAAAGGCAAGAAAGCAGATTCACGAAGAAATCTGCTCCTATTCTTACCATGTACCCAGGCAGGCCTGGTTCCACTCTATTTGCTTAGTTTCAGGGCAATAGGGACAAATTTCTGAAATATCTGCACACATGCTATTTTGAGATCTTCTCTTTTTTATCTTCCCAAATGCTGCACCTTTCACTCTATGAACTTTGTAATGCAAGCACCTTAAGCTTGCAAACATGAAGGACAGACAACAGGTAGCTTTTATTTTTTTCTCTCACTTGTATGTGTGAAAGCAACAGGAGTTAAATTCTGCAAATGAATGTAATGTCTTATGATAACCATCAACTGGAGAAAAGTGAAAGGTGCTGTAAGTGCACCTATCCCTATGAACAGAGTAATTTCATCCGAAATGGTGGTCAAATAAAACAAAAACCTCAGTGAAAGTATTTTCTTTATTAAAGTTTGACATATTATACACTCCCTTATTTTTCCCTAGCCAACATCCAGATAGGAAGGTACACAAGAAGCTTTAAAACACTGGCTCATCAAGACCTTCAGGCATTGCTCTCGTGAGTACGATGCCTGGATCTATAGATATTTGACTACAGGGAGTCAGGGGAGGAAAGCGTTTGCCAGAATGCTGCCATCATTACTGGAAGGAGCCATAGAACAAATGTAGTAAATCTCAGCCAAACAAGGCAAAGGGAACAGGGCACAAACAAGTAACAGACTGTTACTACAATTCCAGACTACAAGTCTTTTGGATAAAGCATCTGTTTTAATAGGTATTTCGTACAGAAGTGTTTGAATGGGTTCGGCTCAAAGCACAAAATGTAAGACTGTACTGCATTAACAGGTATCAAGAACAGATGGAAGCTGCGAGTATTCATTCCCATGCTTATTTTCTTGCAGAATTACAGGGTAACAGACCACCCAATTGGCTAGGAAGACTCCATTTTCGACATTGCTATTGCAATAAGCAAGCAATTGAACATAAATTATTAAATTGCAGTCAGCCATGAACTAATAAAATTTTAACAGTTTTCACCTAAAGAATTACTCATAAGCATTCTTTGGAAAATCATTGTTCAAGTTTACTGCAGAAAACCAGCTAATTTTAGTCAAACAATTTATTGTGACATTTATTGAACACAAGCATCATACCATGACAGCTGCTTTTTGACATTTCTTGAATGGATTACAGGAATACCAATTTTCATAATAATGGTATTAAAAAACCCTCAAACAACAACCAAATCAACCAAACATAAGGAAAATAAGAAAAAGAGATAGAGTACTAGATATTTTCTAATTTTATGCCTATGTACTTCTCTGGAAAGAGATTACCTGAGATAATAATTATGAATACAAGACTGAGAGCTTTTTTCTATTATTTTCTGAAGAGAACATATCCGTCAATAATGATACTCTTAGTTTTACATGTAGTGTAAAAACACGTCCTTTTAAAATGATTCCTCCTCATTCATTAGGGCAAACATTTGGCCAAGAACAAGTTACATAGCCTCAAGTGAAAAATAAGCAGAAGTAATGAAATCCATTTGACTGAGGTGAATAAATGCTCTTTACTTAGAAAAAGTATTTACTTTACCAATGAGATAAAGTGAACATACATTTAGAGCCCTTATTCCTCCCTACTACTAATCTACCAACAATGTTTAGTAGTGGTACCATGTGCTTTCAGTACTACTTTCTCATACTGTATATGGGTCCTTAAATAGACGTAATACTTGCCTCTTCAAGGAGACGTGTTACAGCATCTATGTCATTGTATGTTTTAGTCATCTGGCCCACTCTTTCAGCACATAAAACTGTGAAAAAATAAAGCAAAACATTAATCAGATAGGCAGTACTATTGGGGGAGGATCATAGAATATTCTGAGCTAGAAGACACCCACAAGGATCACTGAAGTTCAACTCCCATCTTTTGCAAGAAATACGTTTTTAAGCTTAAGTGTGCATAAGTTTTCATCTTAAAAACTACTTATGTCAACTTTTGAGTAAGCACATCAAGATCTAAAAACTCAAAACAAACAAAACAAACAAAAAACCCTCAACCCCCACCCCCCAAATCACCCTCAAAAAATAAAAACAAAAAAACCCGCCAAAAACCCCCAAAACAAACAAACAAAAAAAAAAACCCAAAAAAACCCCCAAAAAACCAAAAAACCAACAAAAATCCCCAGATGTCATGTCATACTAAGAATACAAATGCTCCTCTTGTATTGAGCATTTGCTTTTGTCAGCAGCAGAACAAACTTTAAATAAAGTTTCTTCTCTGAAGATGAATGTCTTGAATTTATTAGGAAAAAAAAAAATCAGGAAGTCAAAACAAATGTTCCTATATACATACTTAGGAGTTCCTATATACATAATTAGGATCCCATCGTGTCACCTACTCATTGTATGTCATGCAGTAGTGTTACTCCATGAATAAGCAACTCCAATAATAAGCAACTGTTGGGGCTCTGTTCATCAGAAAGACACTACGTCATATTAAGTTGATAAGAACTGGGTTTTATGGTACAAGACAGCAAAGTAAATATAAAATACATGCAAAATAAGAAATGGCTCTTGTAATACCAGGTCACACCACAGTGATCACAGTATCACTCATAACAAATATTTACTTAGACTGGTTGAGATGATTAACCACTAAGGTGGAACCAGGAGTTTTGTCAGACTGAAGAAAGTATGCAGAAGTTCAGTCTACCACTATAGGTGATCCTATAAGAAGATATACCGACTTGTCTAGAAGTCAACAAATGTTCCAAAATTTCACCAACAATGACAGGAAAAAAACAGCACTTTCTGCTCTACCCTTCTATTCATTTTCAACTACACCTACCCCTCAAACCCTGTAATTCTGGAAAAAAACAGCTGTTAATGAAATTCAGTGGATCACATGGACTATGAGTTCAGGCTGCTGTAGCCTGAGCTGTTCTTCAGGGGAGTTACCCTTGGCAATGTCAGTTAAAGCTCAGTCTAGCAGATAAGCTAATGTTCTAGCACACACTGAAGCTGGGGAAGAGACAGATCAGGCCTAATAGGATTTATATAGTGAGGAGAAGAAAAAAAGAACTGTACAGTAACACTAGCAGGAGATAGTTCGTCACACTAAGGAAATAACATTACCTAATTCATAAATATACAATCTGCATATATAAAAATATACAGCTGATCACCACTAAGGCACATTGATAATACATCAAATGCAATAGTACTTAGATATCTGTTGAAATGTTGGAGGATATTTTCCCATACCTAAACACAGAAAACTGCTTAAACTATGGCAAGAAATTAAAATTCTTCATTTACTTTCCCGTTTCTCTAATTCTATTTTTGAGGATCACATCCTGAAAACATTTATACTATTCATTGACATGAATAGTCCCAGTCAACTCCAAAGAATGCTATACAAAAGTATTCAAAGTATAATTGCATTTATCCAAATAATAGGTCTGAAAGTGGTAACAGTAAAAAGTTCATGCTTCAAAGTAATAACTTGACAAACATTACATACAAATAGAAAGAAGAACTCTACCACTGCAGAAGTAAAAATACAGTACGTCTGTAAAGCAGACTAATCAGGATTCCACAGAAAAAAACTCAGGAACTTGCAGACAATATCAGCTATAATAAATAAAGGGGTTAAACAGAAGTTTTCCATAGGAACCTCACATAAAGACAGAAGGTGTAATGTTCAGAACATTATTCATCCACACACATAGAAATTGACATCACCATAAACTCAATTTTGTTTTAAATATAGTAAGTTCTTAAATCATGCTGTAAAACGTCTATCAGAAACCCTGACGCCAGCAGGTTTCCAAAACAACTGCACACTAAATAGTTCCCTTAGTTACAACATTCCATCACTACTATAAAATAATATTTGACATTGTCATTAGCAAGCTTATTTCAACTCTGTACCTAGCACTAACAATCACCACTGAGTATGAAGGACTGTGGCAATCTCACACCATCCTAATTCAGGTAAATGTATAACCTTCCTAACAGCCAAGCTGATAAAAGGATGGTGTTCCCACATACAGAATAGAGTCTCTCAGCTGAGGGAGTGAAAAAGGTTGAGTTGTATGGACACTCCCTTGGTTATTCCTTCAGAACTTGCTGTTTAAACTTTAACTTGGCATGGTAACACCACAGCATTATCACAACAGACACTGCCAGTAGCAAAGTAGAATCTGGTCACCAATGGCTTTCATATCTAGTTCTGTTGCTCACTGTTAAAACTGAGATCTTCATACACTACTCTCTGCCAGTTTGCAAGGGTTTCAAAGCGTAAGTGTTCGCTTATGCATCCTCTTCAGCATCCAAGTGGAAACAAACTTCAGTACACTGCATATAATAAAATCCTTCAGTCAACTACTGCCCCTACTACTACTACATACAATATTGTCGAAATAGAGAGCTACTAACTAAAAGGAAGGATTTCCTTTTGGAAGGAGGGCAAACTTACAAAGAGCTGTTGCTTTCCATTACTCAGAAATCAAGGCTTGTGGGGAAGAGCAGGTGAAAAGTGAGGAGAGAGTAGAATTCAGAAATATAATTAAAAAAAACCCCAACCCTTTAAAATGTCTAAATATTCAGTCTCCACAGACTACAAGATAATATTTGGCCAGTTCCTTGTATGGCAATTTTTATTTCTTTAGTGATCAAAAATCTATCAGTGAAAAAGACACACTATTTTGAAAAACCATTTAGAGGTGTGATCAGTGAAGTATGCAGAGAAAAAGTACCCCCCACATGCCACATATCTAATGGATCCTGCATAGTAGGTTTCTAGCCTGCTGGAGTTTCTGGTGAGTATAAGAGCCTGGTGACACTGCTGCAAAGATAAAACAAGAGCAAATGAAGGACAGTGCCTTGTAATGCAAAACCTGTGGTGCCAAATTACTGACCTCTTTTTGCTCACTCACACATCTGTAGTTTTTTACCAGAGGGTGATAGGGAGTGCTGAGTCTAAATGCATAGATGCATGCAAACAGTCAAATCACATATACTTTGCACTTCTCAGTCTATGAAGAAGGCTGATAGATAATACAGAAAGAAAGAATAATTTAAAAACCCACATATTTGATAACTGCTTTGAAGCTAATGTCACAGATCCAAAACAGGAAACAAGGAACAGAGAAAGCTCCCATCAAATTACTTACATGACAGCACTAAATACATGCTCCTGGGGACACATTTGCAGTTCAAAGTATTTGGTTTTTTTTTTAAAAGCCAAACACACAAATGGACAAACACTACACAGATCAAACATTTCCTCTGCCTTAAGGTACCTAGCACCATCTTCAAACTCTCCTAAAGCTTGCAAATTTACTGGTAACCACATTCCCGTGTTTCCCAACGTAAGTATAGCTGAAAGGATGTACTCTGCACTTATTTCTTGCCATCTATTTAATGGAGCACTGATTCCCAAACTGAAGATACACAGGGTGATGGAGGAAGACTTGTACCTTTCTGGAATGCTCCATGAAAATCACCCCTTCAACTAGCACGCTGCTTAGTGTAAAGGACGTTTCCTGGAACAGGAAACAGCCATGAAAGGGAACGAGAACAAGAATACCACTATTGGCAGCTTCTGCAATGAGCCACCACCTACCAAACAAAGGATTCAAGTGGAACAAAGGAGAAAAAATAACACTGGAGCCAGCAGTAACAGGTGTCATCAGTTCCTGCTCTTTACATCCCTCCTTAACACCTACTGCCTTCTCCATGTTTGAGACCAATCAACCAGGGATAAAGTAATGAAATATAAGAAAGCAGCAACTGCTGAAGAGGAAAGCCCAGCTCCCACTGCTCCTCTTCACATCTATTTCTAACTACTGGGAAACATAAAAGCGCTAAGATGTTATTGTAAAGTTCCACATTTGGGGCAGATAATATTGACCTGTATAATTATAAAGTCTAACAGGGAAGGCCTTAGTGCATGAGGATTTCCCTACTACCAAAATTTACTTCATCAGAAACTCCATCAGGGGAAATGGATACTGTTCATGGAACACAGATCTCTTGCCATTTAAACACTGATGCTTCTTTTTGGTAGGGTGGCAGGACGGGACAGTGCTTTTTATCACAACACTTCCCTACCCAAAGCCTGTAACCATGGCAAAGCCTGCTATATTCGTTCTCAGTCATGACAAGCCCTGCCTCACAAACAGTTTCTGGCTCACTCCTCTCTGCTCACAGCTCTGTCCAAACGCCGGAGATACAATGGCAAGGGCATGGCATCCTAAATGTTGCACATGGAGACACACAGAACACACATGGCACTGCTGACTGACCAGCCATGCTCCTTGCTGCCACTTGGCAAACGTTAGCCAGCAAAGACCCTGGCAGACTCAGATTCCTCGGCTTTCAGTGGATTAATTTCTCAAAGGCTATTTTTACACTCCATGGATAAAGCACCCACTAAAAATTACAGCTTCAGTTCCAGAGCCACTGATAGTTATGCCCTGGCAGAGGTTACTGTGTGCACTACATCAACTTGAGCCAAGCATATGTGGAATTCTGAAACTGTGCCATATGAGGTATATTACTTTTCAAATAAACTGAAAAATTTTACCTAAAATGTGCTGTCAACTGTTACTGACCCAGACTAGAAAGATTTTCCACGGTTATAGATAAACTTGGTAGCTTCTCCTCCAATGAGGAGGTGTTTTTGGCAGCCCTGGCTAAACTAGGGCAGAGGTTTCAGATATGCTGTCGCCTGCCACATTTGAGACAGCCTTAAGAGAATACACTCATCTAAAGAGCTTAAAAATTTTAAGATACTACTGCCACCAGAGCTTGAAGAATGTGCTTCTGAGTCCCAACTTGCTAGAAGTCCAAATCCTAACAAAAAACCCCAGCAGTTCCCCCAGCCTCCCCCAGCACTCCCCAAGGAGGGAGCAGGCCAGTCACTCCAGAAGGCAGATGGGGAGGTCAGCGGGCAGCCGTGACCCTGATTAGAGGGATAAGGAGCAGTCACAGTGCACCAACTGCTTCACAACTGTCAGGTCACACTGTGGGTGAGCTTCGTGCAGGAGTCTGGAAGAACATGTCATGAGCGATACATACTCAGTCAGCAAGTTCAAGAGGCAATGCCAACAGATTTGGGTTTTGTCTTCTTCAAAAGTTACAGTCTGGCTTACTATAATTTCAATGGCAGAGTTTGCAAAATAATCTTTAAATATTAAGCTGCAGGTACTGATTCATCTCGAAGAAGAGGTTTTATCTTCATGTTTAAGGCTATGATTCAAGGAGTGTTTGTTCACTGCAATTTCTCTCATAGGGTATTCAAATAGCTTAGCAAATCCAATATTAATGCCTCACATACAAACCTTTGTTATTATTTAATCTCAGCTTCGTGGAAAAAAAACTTTGCTGTTACTTCTTTTCTAAAGCCTCTGCCTGAAACCTCACGCAGGGAGTAATTTCAAAATACTTCCTCTAGGTAGGACATGAACTGCATCAAATTTTCTTGTGATGAATGAACAATCAAGTTAAAGGAAATTTCAAAAAGCATCAGAAACTTGTTCCTTCTATTAGCACAAACACAGGCCAAATATAGTAACTTGGAAAATACAGACACAAGGTAAAACTAAGAAAACAAGAAAAAGTCTCTGAAGAGAATTCATCTTAATTCTCTTAATTGCCTTAATGCCTACTCATTTACAGATACAGCTCAGCATTGCTCCTCTCTTAAAAAGTAAAACATTTTTTGCAGCATTTTTTAATATTAGCCACTGAGTTACTGTCTTGACATTGTCTTCCATTCATTTCTTGTCAAGATACGTCTGGACTGCAGTCAATGTAACTAATAAATGGGTGAAATATTTAAATGAGGATCTGGACAGTACATCTTTAAAAATCGTAAAGTGAGGTTACAAGCCTGTAAGCCATGTATTTGTTATTAAATATGTGATCTTTTCCTATTCCAACTCTTTGGCAGGGAATGGTTGTTCTAAAGGTTTAAAAGATTACTCCTCTCCATCTTTTGTGCTCTAGCATTTACAGATTCCAGAGCTCTGAATGGCTTCCATCCTATTGTATTTTACATTTTCTGAGAGTCAAACCCCTGGAGTGCCTGATTTAAGATTTTATCAGTGATCCCAAGACTTAAATTTGTTTCTTTTTAATTCAACTTGAGACAGATTCCTTGCCTGCATATACTAAGTACTTTAGGTAAAGAGGACTTTTAAACTACTACATTAGTAAATGGGAATGGCAGCTATCATAGGTCCTTAGTAGGTAAGAGTCTTTTCCTGTCCCAGTTGCAAAAGCTAGAATCAAAACATAGTTCCATTTCAGAAACAGCGACCCAACAAATCACTTATAATGAAAGCTGACAGGCTGTCCTTTCACAACTCAGGTTCCTTTATGAAGAAAAACTGAGTAGACACTATCAACAGATATCCCTAAGCAAAGTTTCACTGCAGTCAGTCCCGAGGCCAGCTTATCAAATGAAAAGTAAACATATTGCTGTCAGACAGCTTTACAATTATAAAGCAATGCACTGACTTTAGGACTGCTCTGCACAGACTTTTATGAAGGTGCCTCCCACTGTCATCAAGAGAACTGACTGTAATGCCAGTCCTGTGACAGGCTCTAGAAACAGGACTGAGGGAAGCTACAGCATCTAAATGTTGGGACAGAGAAAAACCTCACTATATCAAAATCACTATGGAAATAACAGTCAAGAAGTGAGTACAAATCCTGCACATGGAACAGGCCAAACAGTTAGGGAGTCTTAATTACACAATTTTTATCATCTTCTTTTCAGTAACTATAAATGGTTCAAGTGAAGCATAGCCTCCAGTTTTCCATTTCTGGTACCAGATTCACAGCCAGATATAGCTAAAATGTTTCTTTTGTTCAGCATGCAAAGCCTACATGCTGGTGTTTCCAGCTGCTTTACTTATAGAAAGGTTTGAGTCATCCGTTCTCCTAGAGAAATACTACCCTTTGCAAGCACACCCACGTGCAAAAATACATAGAAATACCGTATATTGGTTTTGTGAATCTGTATCTCTGCCACACTGAGTGTGCAGGTGACATCAATGCATAGGTGGAGAAGAGATGGCATCTTTAGAAGACATTTCAAACACATACTGAGCTTTTGAGAGGAAGGCACTGTAGAAAGACAGGGCTAAATTTATCCCAGATAGAACTCAACCTTTTTTCCCCTCCTCTCAAAATCAACAAGAATAGCTTCAGACTGTTAGATCTGGATAAAAGGTAAAGTCAGCAGGAAAAATAAGAACAGCATGTTGTATGCTTCAGCAGTCATTTAATTGCTAAAACAATAGGAGTAAAATATTAAAAAATGTCAGTTGGCCTCTCTTGATAAGCTTCCTCTGCATCCCAATTCACAGTTTTAAATTTTCTTTTTACCAGTATTCTCTTCAGCACCTTTCTTTTTTGCACAGACACACAAATCAGTAAACCAGGTGGGATATTTGATTGTGAGGGAGTTTTTACACGAAAATTATGCAAAGGGATTCAAAGAGCATGTTTCATTCACCAAGACTCTGGACACAGGAACTGTTTTCCATGAGGTGAATAAGGGTGTAAAATCACAGCAAGTTGCATTCTCTGTGCTAACAATCCTTCAAAGCATCCTTACATCAGCTTTATAATAGTGTATTTGGAAGTAACAAATCTCTATCATAAAACTGCTGTTTTGGAGCAAAATTTACAGCACATGAAGTAACAGAAATGGTACATTCAGTTTTTGGTACCTTAAGCCCTGAAAAAGGCTACCAGATTGGCTGGAAGCAGACCTAGAATAGGTACCATCTCTATACAGCAGGTGCATAGGAGGATTTTCAATGCACAGACATTCCCATTTCCATCTGAACAGGCCAGTTGCCCATTATTTCCCCATAGTACGACAATATTTTTGAGTTGTTTATTGAAAATCTAAGTCATAAGACTCCACACTTGATTATTTCTGTCTATGCACTTTCAAATTCATGGATAAGCACAAAACTGCTGCTCTGTTCTAGAAGCACCTGCTGGGAATGATAAACTAAAATATACAGTTTCATAAGACCCACACATGGTTTGCATATTAAAAAAATGCACTGGAATTCCAGAAAGAGAAAATTTCCCAATTCCTGTTTCAATATAAAATAGGTATTGCACAGTTTTCATCAGTTGATCATGCATTTCTTCTTTAAAGTATACATAAATTAAGATTTATCTTATTTACATATTAGACAAATATTTCCACGCAAAAAGCAAAATTTTGTGTATTTAATCCACAAATATCACTCAAATCACTTATATGTTGCCATGTGCTACTACCATGAGCAATTAAAAACAAAAGGTGAAAAGTACCTTCTTCCAAGATATCAAGGCTCTGCCTGTTAAAAGTGCATTCCCTCTCATTTTCCTTTTCGTAGTCATATTCATAGCTTTCCTCTTCATTTCCTGACATTGCTGAAGTTATCCCAGATAGGCACTAAATGATGCCTTAGTCTCACAGGTGATGGGAAGTCATTCCCTTGGAGGCTATATCTTTGAGGAGAGCAAAGCAAGGCCTCCACAAAGCAGGATACCATCTTTCCTCACTCACATGCTCAGCCAGGGAATTCCAAAGTGACTGAGTATTTGTCCTTAGTGCAGCAGCTTTGTGTTGTACAGATGGGGTGGAGGACGGAAGAGACCATCTGCCTAATAATTACTCGAAGGTTTATGTTGCTCATTATATCATCTCTGACAGTAGCCAGGTTTTGCTCAAAAGTCCCACTAACATATTTCAGACAAAGTTAGTGGGCTGAAAGCCCCTCCCTGACACTCCTCACATCAACAAGGCTATCTCTCTTCTGCCCCTGCTCTTACAAGTGAAGTGGTAGCTCCCTACAAGTGTCTCAACACGGAAGTCTGACCCAGCCTCTGACTGTCACACCTGGGGAAGAGTGTGCACTGTCACAGTCATAAATCACCTCTTGAGTTGCCCAATGCGGCAAGACCTCACCAGAGTTGTGAACAGCCTGAGCCTGTGCTCACACACAGCCAATCCCACCTAGCAGAGAGATCTTGATACCCAGGGCTATTGTGCAGTACAGTCTGACTACAGCATCCACCACACACTAAAACCATTGCGTGAAGAATTAGGCTGGGGAAAGGAGCTTTTACTGCTTTTACAAAAAAGAGATTACACTGGTACAAAAAACTTAAACGACATATCACACTAGCTGTCAAATACCATGTTTTCCACAGTGATTTTTCTCTTCAGTCTGCTGTGGGAAAAGAAATCCAAGTCCACATATGGCACCCTAGTGAATTTTCAAGGATCACATCTCTTCTTTATTCAACAAGAAAACAAATCCTGTGCTCAGACCTCTTAGTTTCCAACAGGTTATGTTTGCTAATCTTGATTACACACACAGGGCAGGCTAACTTTCTTATTTAACTTTTTGTAGCCATAGATATTTAATGTTTACCAAGTTGCCTCCCTTGCAGTGGCGAACAGGCGCCCTTTGCTGCTTGCAGAAAGCATTCCCATCCACGTCACGGGGCAAAGCACTTGCAAGCACTGCAAGACAAAGGCACCTCATCATCCTCTGAGGGGACATAACTGCTAGGAACAGACAGACAAATATTACATTACAAGTCATTAAAACACAAGAGTTTGAATCACGTAAGAATAATTTATCCATCACCATTTCTCTAGTGATGAGGAAGAACGAGGTAGTATGAGGTGGGAAGGAACCAATTTTACACAATAATGATGAATGATTCTGTTTTAAGTTTTAAACTTTTGATATTTATATGCAAACAATGCAACAATGTTTATATAAATAGTAGCCAAAGGATATGAAATACATATAAGTGCTTGCTGAGGGAAGAAACACTCATTTCTGAATAAAAAAAAAGATCTTGCTACTCAAAACAACTTGACCTTTGACTGCCAAAATTTACTGCACTATTCAGCAGCAGCACTAACCTCAAGAACTCATTGGGGGGGGGGGGATAGGATTGTCCCTTTCTCCCCATATCATTACAACAAAAGATGTATTTTCAGTAATGATGAGTATTACTTCTAGTTTCTGATATCTTAGAGCTTTTCTGTGCCTTCAAGTTCTTCCCTGTAACAGTGAATCAACTCTTTAGGAAATATAATCATACAGTAAGGGTCTTGAGTACCTACTTGCCATTCAGTGTCAATTTATCACATTTCAGTAGTAGCTAGAAAATGGAAATTGAGAGAGTAACCAAAACAATAAGTCATGTTAGAAGAATGCAAGAAGCACATTTTAAAGCTTAGGGACAGAAAAGTCTACCCCTGCCAAACATGCTGTGGTTTCAATAATCCTGACAAGCATTCAGCTACAGCTAACCATCTAGTTTATGAAGGGTACACTGAAAGCAGACATGTTGCTGCCCAAAATACATGACAATATAAGGAGAGTAAATGAACATTCCCACAAGCTGGCTTCTGAACTGTGACTAATATCAACTCATGCCACACAGGAAGACTCTGATATTCAAAAGCTGAAAGAAAGTGTTGCAATGCCTATTTTGATATCAGCATACGATAAATGCTGATGCAAATTTATAATGGGTGGAGAAGGAATGTATGCCCCACCCTCACACGATTAACTCCTATTTCTTGTATTCTGCATTACACCATCTTAGGAGTGCAGGAATATTTACTTGCTAAAGATTACGAGCCAGATTTTCAACAAATGCCAAACAATAAGCAGCTATGGATAAAAATTTAAAAATAGAAAAAAAACCTACAGTGTATACCATTCTGAACATACACAATGTAAACTGGAAAGATTCAAAACAGATTTTTAGTATTTCCTGCAAGCACATACTCAGGAACATTAAGAGTATACTAGAATGAACACTGATTTTTATGGGTTGCCACTGGGAAGTAAATTTGCCATATTTGCTGCAATCCCCACTTTGAACCGGCAGCTGAAGACCTTTACCTCCTGTAAGGAAGCTTGTTAAGGGGGTTGCAATGCTCCAAGCACACTCCTAGTACAATGCTTGCACTGAGGTACAGAGTGTATTCAGCAGCTTTGCCATGAAACAGGAAACACGCAAACCAGGAGCTAGTACGAAGAAGGGTGAGGCTGAACACAATACAAACAAACACTCATATCCTGACTCATTATTTCCAAGGAACTCCAATGCATTCAAATCATTTTAACTTTCCCTTATCAACAAAAATACCTAACTTCTGCACAATTAACTATTACTAACAATGCTACATCTAGAACAAAGAGATTCTCTGTAAGTAAACAAGTCGAAAAAACAGCAGATGAAATGGCAGATTTAAAACGTTGATGAAGAAATGTGGGTATTTTGGACGGGCTATTTAGGAAGAGGGACAAATTGGTCATTGAACCTGTGCTTTCTATTAATATGTACAGTCAAGCAAAGTTAGTTTGTTCAAATTTTTACGGGTTTCTCATGTTTTCCACTCTTTCAAAATTCCACACAAATTATCTTCTGTCACTTAACCAAAGGGACAGCATGGTACTCTTGTAGAAAGGGAAAGAAATGGGATGAAGCAGAAAAACACTTATTAGGATATTTAGCAGTTGACCAGAATAAAGATGAAAAATATCTCTATGCTGAAATTTATGTTGCCTGATGTGGCTTGTAAGTAGAAATAGCTTAGGTCTGACTTGATAAAGAACAAAGAGTTAATGAAGGAGTAAAGAGAAAGAAGAGGCATGGCAAAAGCAGAAAACCAGGAAAATGGTATCAGCAATTACACGAATATAAGCAAGGTTCAACTGTATTTATCAGGTATAGAGATAAAAGACATGGGAGCAAAACAAGATCAACCTGAATGAGGATTTTAGCGGTATACCTCTAGAACAAAGGCTGTTTCAGAGTGTGCATGCCAAAGACATTCATAAGATTCTCACAGATTTCAATGGCATACCCAGTGCCAGCATCCACTAAGATTCGGAGTAACACCAGGGTTGCGCTGTCCACAGGAATGGACACAAAAGGGGCCAATGTATGAGGGAGCTGATGGGTCACCACACCAACATAAGCAAGGCAACAGTAAGCAATCACTCATAAGAGATCAAGGAGAACAAGCAATAACATTGTCCACTGTTGTTAAAAAGAAAGTTAGTGAGCTTGCTAATAATTCTATCAGTGGAGTGGAAAATAGAAGAGGAGAGAAGCTCTAAACAGTAACTGCAAACAAAACAGGTAGTAAAAACATTTCGATGTGAGTGGGAAGAAAATACAGGAAGGGATGCTGGAACACAATGGAGTGTCTCAGGCAAATATAAAAGGGGTTAGAAGGTTCAGCATGTGTAACAAATCAGGCACACCGTGGGTCTGGCAGGGGAAAAAATGAAAAGACACCATTGCCTCCACAAGAAATTGCAAAAACTCATGGCCAACAAGAGGAGGAGGAAAGATCCAACTGCACATTCACAAAGTCATCTGGAATTGCAGACAACTGAATTTATGCATTGTTATGAATTGTTGAAGTAGAAATAAACAAGTAATGGAAGAGACCACAAGAAAAGTAATTTGATATAAAGTCAACCTGGATCTCTCTAGAAAGCATTATTCATTAGAAAAATATTGCACTAAGAGAAAGGCAGTGGAAGAAGAGTATTCATAAAAATTTCTATGGGTATATAATTATCTGTTTGTGCAGTTATTTGGTAGTTTGTAGGGGCTTACTATTCATTTTATCTCCCAAGTTGTGTTGCGTGCAGGATTTTTAAGAGTGTATTTTTTTCTATAAAATAAACACTGAATGAACCTTAACTTTTATACTGTTATCTTTCGAGATAAGTGTCTACAAGAATTTCACCTCTGCCTCCTTATCACTGGTTCTGTCCAAGTCTGCTATGAAAATAGCTACTTTCCTACTCAAGTACAGACCCAGCTCTTTCCCCATTCCACCTACACAATATACTTCATTAAAGCCAAGTAAGGTGACAACTGCCACTCATATTATAAAATATTACACTTGAAAATGTATCTAAAAAGCACAATGTAATAGTTATTTACAGAAGTTTCAATTTATTGTAATGTTAGTTAACATCGGTGATTCAAATAGAGAGTGACATTTTATTGTCTATTTCTATCTACTCCTACCAAAAATAAGCTCTCTAAAGGATCTTATGTAAAAGAATTAATTAATTATCCAACCCTAGAAAGCCTTTGTCAAGATTTATAAATTATAAATTCTGAGCATTTTAAAATTTCTTTTGCAAGATATTAAAAAAATACCACCACCAAATGCAAGTTGAAGACATCATTACTATATCACTCATTACAGAAATTCATTACCTCTGAGGTAACAGTGAGTCATTTCTTTACCTATTAAGTTAAATAATTGCATTAAAACCTTTTATCCTTATATAATTTTAGACTGGTTTTTTTCCTTTGCAAAGGAAGAAGCCATATGCCATTAAAATAATTATTAAATAAAGGAAACCAAAAGAAGTCATGTCTTTTAAATGGAAATCTGAGTCTCAGAGACTCTGGCAAAAAACGTATGAACAATCTCATCAGAAAAATAATTCTGTAGCATATTATCTTATGAGGATTCCTGTTAGTTTTAATGTACCTCCCATCGTTTTCCAATGTTGTATTTATCAAGAAGGGTGAACTGTGTGGGATTCATAACTGAATGCAGACATACATCTGAGCTCTGGAGAGTCCATGTATGGCAGAGAATTCTCTGACTGTGCTTCAATTTGTCTTAAAATAGGTATTCAAAACAGGTCAGCTGAGCTATAACTGCCTATCTCATTCTACAGAATGTAAAAAGAATCTCAGGAAAATCACTCTGGTACCCACAAATACATGGCAGAAAAATCAGAAAACAATCAAGAGATGGGCATCTCTTTTAATATGCCATCTGCTCCAAGTTTTTGGAAAAGCTCTGTTTTCTACTATAAAGATGCCTTTGTCTTCTACCGCAATTAGAATACTTTTCTCCATGAACGGTAAATGCCAACACTATTTTAAACCCAAATGAATATGACAGTATCTAAGGCCAAAGACTGTGTCTTTCACTGCATCTCTCAAATCCTCCTTTCACATGCCTGGACTCAGAGAAGCAAAAGAAAGCTAAACCCTATAAAATTCTATGAACCCTATGAGACTGATGTTCACCTGAGAGGCTGAGACAGGACTGACAGCACTACCCCTCATCATGTAAAAACTACAGATTTTAATTAAAAAATAATATTAATTAAAAAATGATGAAAAGCATTATGCCTTACCTGCTGGAGATATATTTCCCTATCACACATTAAACCCTTCTTTCTCTTAGGGAAGAACTCCTCAAATACTTCAAGCAGACAGCCAGCACATACTCCAGCTGACTCTCTGTAGATCTCAGCTCTTGGAAGAAGTATTCTGGGCAGGGGCTCAGCCCTCACACGAAAACCTGTAAGCCCAGAATCATACCAACCACTAGTGTGAACCTAAGGCCCTCATCCCACAAGGTATTTAAATGTTTGCCCAACACCTGTTGCTTATTCCATTACTGTGGAACTCCCACAGTTTCTCCAGTGCAGCACACTAATGGGTGCAGACTAAATGGGTGAGCAGTCTGAGCTCTTAGCTCAGCCATTCAGGCACACCACACTTCCACATAATCACACTTTGACCAGACAGATAAAGGATCATAAAAACAAACAATTGCAAAACAAAAACAAAAAAATAAAAAATAAAAATAAAAAAAAAAAAAAAAAAAGGAAAAAAAGAAAAAAGAAGCTACCTGTGGGAGCCTTAACCTGGGGAAAGCTACAGCTTCTATTGACTGTACAACTGGTCTGTTTCTTAAGCTTCTAAAAGCAGTCCAACGCAGCCTGTTACATCATGCAGATTAATCAGATGCTACAGTATTTACTAGGGTTAAACCGAGAGGATAAAGCTTACATAACGGATTCAATCCAACTTAAAGTGGTCAGATCTCTCAAATATGCACCTCTCTCTTTGAACACCTGCACAGGAATAATCAATTAAATATAAGAGAAGTTCAAGTGTAACAAGCTTCTGAAACTGCATTCGGTTCTGAAATCCAGTACTGAGAAACAAATGGAGGCACATGACACTCAAAAGACCATAAAACACCATTCAGATTTTGCTGCCTTTATCTTTACACTTCATGTCCATTTTGGTATTGTTGTCAAAGCACTGCAATAGAAATACCTTTGTGTATTACACATGTACATCATCCCCTGGGCCTACACTCCTTACGGCTTTCTGTGCTTTGCTTCATTGTGATCTTGGACTTGCCTTGTTTAAGCTAAACTCTCCAACCAGAATAAAATCCATACACAACTACTGCATTCCCAAAGGCTGCATTTTGCTTCAGAGTGCCATCAATAAGGGATCATGATTTTTCCATGCTGCAAAGAATACAGTTTTAGCAATTCCTTACCCTTTCTTGTGTACCTTCTATCAGAAGCCTGATGAAAACATTCAGTGCCCTGATGCAGAAATAATCACCCTAGCAAACATTACATAAAAATTGCAAGAGGCACAAAAGACACTGCTTGCCAGAGTTCATAATACTTCCAATTTTGAAAGTTTACCTGCTCACTATTAAGAATCTATATTTTTAAATGTCTTTCACAGACAAATAATCAGAGAGAAAACATGTACTGCCTCTTAACACATCGAATATCTACATATTACAAGATACTGGTAATGCAGAAAAAAAACAGACTTAAAACTCGAACCAATAATCCATTTTACTATCAGTATATTTAAATCAGCTCAATTATTATAGATACAGTTAGCTTTTCAAATATCCCTTCCCCTGCCCAAAGACTGCTCATACAGTGCATATGCTGCTCTGCCACTCCCTTCGGAGAGGAGAAAGCTATACAGCAGAGTCTCTTGCAGCACACTCACAAGAGATGCTGAGGTGTAAAAGAGGTGTAGGCATCTCTGCTTCACCAGGGTGTTGCCCTTTTCTGGGTATTTCCTTTTTAAAACTATTGAATAATGATGCTCCGGTCTTACAAGCTCCAAATTCTGCAACAAGAGACTAGAAAGAAATATTTACCATCCGTGCATTCTTCATAATACCAGTCCAGTTCATAATAATCTGCTTCAATAAATTTCTGCATAGTCAGTATCCTTCAGTGACATACAGGAGATTTCACTTCGCTGCTAAGGTCAAGTGAAATGCAGCCATGCCTTCCTCCCTTTGCAAAATGCCAGAGCAGAAGGCAGCTGACGGAAAGCTGAAAATGTGCTGCACATCTTCACTGAGGTCGCAACTAAAATAAAAGGAGGGTGTGGAGGGTGTATTTTGGAAAAAAAAAAAAAAATAAAATAAAATAAAATAAATAGAAAAAAGATGTAGAAAGGAAGCAGATGCCCTGGCGGCTCCTCTAAAAAAGAAGCTCTGCACAGGAGCCTTGGATGGGTGTTAACAAAATCCTCCTATCAAAAGGCTGATGCGCTGACGTTGGAGACACACACCACCACCCGGCTGGTTCTAACTCATTCCTTTCCTCCCCAGTCTCCACATCTCTTTCAGGCTAATGTGTTGCCATGGAGACGAGCTGGCTCCAAAAGCGATGCAGAGATGAAGAAAATGCATTTTGCTGTTTCTGGCTTTACAGATTAGAAGGAGTCCTCCATACTGGAAACAAAAATCCTTGCTGAGAAAGAGGACACAACTCGTTGCTACTGCTCACAGAACAAGAGCATCACACTGTTGCAATTCACTGGGGACATGCAGTACATTAATAATGAAAATCTAGTCCATTACTACTCTCCTCTATACACTTTGATAAAAGCCTGCCCTCCCCATGGAAAATTAAACTGTGTTACTGCTTTGTTACAGTATTCTGGCCTGATATAATAGAATGCTTTCTGCATCCTGCTGTTGAGAAATGCCAACCAAAAAAAAAAAAAATCAGCAAAATCAAGAGAGCAATACATTTCTCCTTGCAAAAAAAAAAAAAGCTAATGTGTTTCTACTTTTTGCCCTCTCCATGAACCACTGCCCCCTTTCTTTTACCCAAGCATCTGAGTTTCATAGCTGAAAACAAGAGGTTAGGCCAAATTTTCACTACTCTATTCATAAAAATGCTGAAGGTCATCACTCAGAATAACTTAATGTTTGTGTTCAGCATTTTTGATATGGATGAAAATACTTTTGCAGCCCCAAATAAAAGTGTCTTTAAGCTATTAAAAGAGAACCTGTCTGAGGAAGAGATGGCATTAAATCATCAAACACAGCTATTCAAAAAGCATTTTTGAATATGTGCAGGTACAGATACCAAGGGGATTGACATCCATTTTGTTCATAACCAGCACATACCATTTCTCCCCCTTTTTTAGGAAATCCTATTTCTTTGCAAACACTAGTAGAAGCACTGAGCTAGATTACCTACCTGTATGATGACCTATGTCAATAACACAAGGTAGGAGACATATTGAGTCTGACCAAGGAAGTATATGGCATCTGTCTAGCAAAAGACTCCATCCACAATAGCCATGAGCAAGTAACAAGCAGGTAACAGAGAACCACCCAAAATTTCCCACAACTGCCCTCCCAACCTCCCATTTTTTTATCTTCACAGACAGCCTGAGACAGATACAGCTACTGCCACTTTTAGCAATTCTTGAATGACTTACCCTCTCTATTCCTGAGCCCACGTACGTTTTTAGCATTTCCAACATCCTCTTGCAAGGAATTCCACATATCTACTACTCATGATATACAAACCCCCACCTTTTGCTTTTCAACTCACAATTTAATTCAATGCTTCCAGCTCTGGAAATCTGAACACTCAGTTCATCTGTCCTTTTCAATCAGTCATGATTTTGCAGATATCTATTAAGTTCATCCTCATTCATATCTCTTCTAGGTTGTCATCACTTACTCTACTCCCTGACTGGTACCACTTTGCTTTACTATAACAGAAATAGGTAAGGAATAGTCAATGCAAAGGAAAATGCATCAGTTTCTTGACCACATTAGTATTTCAGCTTTACTGGTATAAGAAATTATCAGTGCAGTAGCTTTGAGTCTTGCAGAGTTTCAGTTATGCATACTCACAAGGAAAAAACTATACAAGCTATTAAATGCAATAAAGGCTACACTGTTAAAATACCGACAGAGAAAAATAAAGGTTCCTATGGCAACATCAACTCAATTGCTCTGCAGACAAGCTATTTGTTCCACTTGTATTATTTTTGTCCAAAAGGTAATTTCAGTCTGGTAATGCTATTAAATAAGCATTTAAAATAGAAAGAATTAACACTGACTACCAGCTTAAATTGCTGCAGGGACAATCTCCTTTTTTTATTTGCTGACATTTTAAACAAAGGAAATTTTCAACATGCTAGAATTTTCTTCTCACTATCTTTCCCATAGCACATACTCCCTTTCAATGAAACACGATAAAAATTGTTCAAGGTAGGGGCTGAGGGCTTTTTTGTTTGTTTGTTTTATTGACATTTTTTTACAGATCGGATTGGAAGCATACTGGTGCAATCCAGAAAGGCATTACATTTCTGTGGAGAAAATCCCTTGCGTGGCCAAATAATTTTAGAACTCCTCAAGAGACTTGGAAATATGGAATAAGTGTATTATCTTCTCAGCATGCCCACAGAAACCCTGGGCAGACAGAATACTATATATCTAGGTATCTACTCCCAAGCATCCCTTCAATTATATGAGGAATTGTAGCTCTACAAAACTGGAAGGATTGTCAAGTTGAATGGGAATTTGTGACCAAGCTGACAAAGCAGCTGCACACTTGTAGAACCTACTTTCAACCTCTGCAGCCCTACTTTTCCTTCCTACAATGGTGCATAAGATTAATCTTATAGTAAACTTATCAAAACAGAACATTTTTCTGGTGGACTGATTCTACAAACTGAACTTCTTTGTATTCAAATCTCCATCTTGCAATGCTACATTTGGTTGGGGCATTTTTGTGTTACTTGCCTAAAAGTTCATATAAAATGGGGTTAAAAAAAGATTTAGGGTAATAGGTCTGCAATTATAAGAAGCTGCATTTTCTTATTCCAAACCTAAATACAGTTATTCACATTTGTTCAGCATTCTCTTTCAACTGCTAAATTTTGTTATATTTTTTAATGTTTTCTTCTAACTAGACAAACCCCTCCCTTTTATCTGTTCCCTACAGGGCAAAACATACAGATTGATAAAGAATTCTGGCAGTCAACTGTGAACAGCTAGGCTAAGCATTCATTAAGTTTGTAATTACAAAGGGGTTTCATTAGGCAGAAAAGATGGCTTGAAAAGCTCAAGAGCCCTCTCCTTCCTTTTTGCTGAAATAAATCCATGCCATAGGTCAACATTAAACTGAGCTGACTAAATTACCCAGGTTATAAAAACCACACAAACCCTTTCCTTTAGTTTGAAGAGAATTTTTGACAAAGGTACTTTCATCTACCCCATAGCAGCATACTCAGAACTGTAGTGAACTGTTCTGCTAGGGTGCGAAGCGGCAGCAAGTCATCTCTGCTGGCAAATAAAGTCTTAAAAGGATGTCATTATATAGTATGTCACTATAAATCCTGTGTTTTCATGCTTAGTCATTCTCAGCTTTTTTCTCCAAACCTTTTACAGTTCTGTGAGGATGCTTTGAAACTGAACACTGGAGTTGGATGGAGTATTTCCATGGCAGCTGCAATGGATTACCTCCCATTTGATTACCTCTGGGTCACATTTCTTCCCTTGGCTACAGCCTCAGGATGCTTCAGATAATTAAACACCATATCACATCATCATTTTCTACAGCCACCAGTACAGTCACCACCACTCAGGATAGAGTTGCCCATCCCATTACATCGTCTGGAGTCCTTTTTATCAGAACAGTAGCTGTACAGGCCACCACTATACAATGCATATTGATCACAGTCAGGCATTGCAACAATACATACTTTGCACACTGACAAAGCAGGCACATTTAAAAGCCCAACAGATTTTCAAGGATGGGCAGTTGCACTTATTTCTACACTGGAATAATTTACTGAAGTGAAAAGTTACTGTGTTTTCACCTTCTAAAAGAATCCTGAACAGAAGTCATCCTGTGACTACGTATTTAGTAAGAGCAAATAACTCTGCAACTTAGGACAGTGATTTTCTCCAGTGTAGTATTTTGCTCAGCAAGAAGTCCTGCTTAACCTGGAAATAGTAGAACCCAGAGTAAAATCTAGAGCACTGAAGGCATTATTACCAGCAGCTTTCAGAACTGGTATTTAGAAAAATGGGTGCTTCAGATTTGATTGACTCTCCTGCATCAAACTGGGATGATTATCCAGGGGTTCAAAATAGTACAAGTGTTTCCTCCATATGGGACAGAGCTCATGGCTTCTGAACACCCTAAGGGCACACTGACCTTGCCTGGTACAAGGAAAAGACCCTTCTAATGCAGGAAAGGGTCTAACTGTTCTCTCACTGAAACAAAACAATTTAACATGAGACGGGGCAGTCAGATGAAATTAAAAGTACTTAATGACAAAAAGCTATTTTCCACATGACAGGATTATTTCTCCCTTTCCCCAATAACTACTGGAGAGTATTTGTATAAAATCAAAATTGATGTCATCTTTGGCAACCTTCCTGCAAAACCAGCTGTGTAGTTTAATTAAGGTATCACTGGGCACACTTAAACACCATACATAAGACCATAATAGCAAGAGACAGACATTTAAGAGAATACACCCTTATACAGAACTAAGAAAATCAAGTATAAAGCTTTAAAGAGTCAAATTTTGCAAACTGTTCACCACCTGGAAATAAGGAACATTACAATCTCCTTGGTTTTGGGGGTTTTTTTGTTATATTTTTCCTGGAGACAGCAAAAACATTTGTAAAATGAAGTTGAGCTTAATATCATGCTCATTTGGCTAGACAAAAATATTACAGCTGCATGGTTATGACCTATTTTTCTAACAAGGGAAAAAAAACACTGACAGACATGATTGCAGCTTCCTGGCAGAGGAAAGGAATGCACTGCACTGAAGGAATATAGAATAAGGGAGCCCAGAATGGGACCAAGCACTCCAGGCCTGGCCTCACCGATTTCTAGTAAAACTCCCTCGAATGGCTGGCAACACTCCTCCTAATATAGCTCAGGATGCCATTAGTGTGCTTTTTAGCAGGGGCACATTGCTGGCTCATGTTCTTTTGCATCCACCAGGATGTCCCAGGTCCTTTCCTGCAAGGCTGCATTTCTACAGCTGGATCCCAACATCTACTGGTGCATGGGGTTGTTCCTCCCCAGCTGCAGGACTTTGCACTTCCCACTGCTGAACAGCACCAGGCTGCTCTCGACTCATGTCTCCAGCCTGTCAAGGTCCCTCTGAATGGGAGCACAATCCTTTAGTGTCTCAGCCACTCCTAAAGCCTGTCTATGTCTCACCCTCCCTGATGCTGCACAGCCTGCTGACTTCTCAACTTCTCCACCTGGCGACAGCTTTTAACAGCAGCACACCTCCTGCATAAAAGAAGGCCATTTCTCTCTACCTCAGGATAGGGAGCAGCTCTACACACTTCCAGTAACCTGACTCTCACAGGGCTGCCTTCCCAGTCTGAAGCTCTGTCTGGGCTAAAGTCTCTGCCTGGGCTGAAGTCTCTGCCGTGAGGGACAGGTGCTCCAAAACCGGGAGAATGCACCCTGTGGCACATCGCCACCACATCTGAAGGCTTAGGTTGTTCTGAACTCAGATGAGGATCCCTTCTTTGCACCATTCCACAGAAACTACTACATCTATTGGCTGTGCCTGGGAGCTGTGCTCCAGACCTGGCTGTTAGAGAGGATATTCTCCCAACCACCAGCTAAAAAGGTGCTTGACCATCCCTAATGAGTAGCAGCTCCAAAGAAGGTTCAGGACACCCTTGGGTCAAGGGCAGCTGACAGCTTCTCAGAAGCCCCCAGGGCTTCCTGAGGCCCATATTCCTGCGGCTCACCTTACCTTTACCTTACATGCAGCAGCAGGCACCCTCAGTTTCTCAGAAAGTTCTCAGATGGGCCCTGTCCCCCTAAGTTGCCAAGGAAAAACCCAGACTGCTGTACCCGCTCACTGCCTCTGGTAGCTGTGCTCAGAGAGCTGAGCTCTAGGCCTGGCTCTCGCACATACCTCCCCACAGCCACCAGCTAAAAGTGATCTTCACTGCCCCGAATCCACAGGCAGGGAGATGGATTGTTATTTTGCTGTATCATGCATTCATTTAGGCTTACTTAAAAAACACTCTGCCTCAACAGTTTAATGAGACTGGTCAGATGATATGTAGTTTATTTTATTATGTTTTAGGATGAGTTTTATTTTACTCATTTGGCAGAAACTGGCTCAGCCTCCCATCTGAAGGAAATAACTACTAAGATGTGCTTTGGAGTTCCAGAATGTAAAAGAACAGTTGTAGGCCTAATACTGTTCAGTTCCTCCCAGTTCCCTTCTTACCCAATGGCCAACTATATTTTAAGAACTAACTCTCTACATCACCTATCCTGTGTTATAGCTTAAATCCCCACAACAAGCAGTGAATAAATGAAAATGCTTGGATATTTGACTATTAATCTTTCTACCAATATCTTCAAAAATTAATTTAAAAGGAGAGCTAAGTAGCCTACATCTTCTTGCGTTAAGAGGCCCAGCAGATTCTGACTGATTCTGAGCCTTTGTGGTTGTGAATTGGACTGAGTATCTCAAAAATAAAAAGCCACAGCAAGGCAGGAAAATCTGCTCTAACAAGCTACAGCAGTATGCGTAAGGGTCATTGCTGATTCTTACCCTATATGGATCAACACAGTGGGAAACTTATCACATTTCCACCATAAATCAGCATCAATTTCAACATGCAGTCAAACAACTGCAAGGAAATTTTCATATGTATTCAAAAATCAAATTTTCAAAGAGACAAGTTACAGTATTTGCTCACACCCTCATCAAGGTTTTTGAAACATACTAAACAGGTACAAGATGGGTGGCTTAACTGCAGCACTGAAAATCATTCAATCAGTCACACCCTGGAACACCAAAGTGGTGGTGGCACAATTCACAGAACCTTTCTGCCAACTTACTTAAAATAGTATTTTTACATTCGTCATTAATTTTGCCATAAACCAATGCTTGCAATCAATGCAATAATTTTGAAACATGCAAATTTATTATGATCTTGCACTCACACATACACATGGAGTCTGTGATTTGTTCACAATAACTGAACAAGGGTAAAGTCAGAGATCTCAGTTTCCAGGGCATCAGTCTAAGGCTTCACACAAATTCCTTGCTTGCTTCCTCTTTTTAAAGCAGTTATTTCCCATTAAAAGCAGAAAATATATGCTGTGGCAGGAATTACACTTCATTTTTTTTCATTCAAGCCAGTTGACTGGAAAAAAATCTACAACCACAGCAATATGATAAAGCTGCAGTCATTATGATTGCAAGCTAAAAGCTAAATAAATTTTTAAGTATTCACAGTTTCAGGCAGCTATGCTATCCCAATTTCTCTGTTGTTCGCTGTTTCATTTTCAGAGAATAATAGAATAATAGGGTTTGGGTTGGAAGGCACCATTAAAAGTCACCTAGTTCCAAACACCCTGCCACAGGCAGGGAACCTTCCACTAGACCAGGTTGCTCAAAGTCTCATTCAACCTCACCTTGATCATTTCTAGGGATGGAACATCCACAGCTTCTTTGCACAATCTGTTCCAGTGCCTCACAACTCTCACAGTAAAGAACTTCTTCCATATAACTAATCTAAACTGACCCTCTATCAGTTTAAAGCCATAATCCCTTGTCCTATCACTACGGGTCCTGCTTAAAAGTCCCTCTCTTGCTTTCCTGTATCCCCTCTTTAGGTACTCAAAGGTGCTCTGAAGTCTCCCCAAAACCTTCTCTTCTCCAGCTGAACAACTCCAACTCTCTTGGCCTGTCCTCACAGCAGAGGTGCTCCAGCCCTCTGATTATCTTTGTGTCCCTCTGGACTCGCTCCAACAGGCCCACGTCCTTCTTATGTTGGGGGCCCCAGAGCTGGACACATACTCCAGGTGGGGGTCTCACAAGGACAGTAGGGGGGGGAGAATCACCTCCCTTGACTTTGACCTCCCTTGACCTGCTGACCATATTTCTTTTGATGCAGCCCAGGATATATTTGGCTTTCTTGGCTACAAGTGCACATTGCTGGATCAGGTTGAGCTGTCAACCAATACCCTCAAGTCCTTCTCCTCAGGGCTGCTCTCAATTCATCCTCGATACAGGTTGTATTTTGTATCCATCCCCGCAGTCACACATTGTAAGCCGTACCATCTCAGTTGCTAGAAAAAGGATGCTGCCATGGGGATTTTTGAGTTCCTTGTTCCACTAGCAAAATGTTTTTCCCATGGTTATTGCAACAGTCCACCCACGCAGACAATTTTATTCATGAGACAGGACTAATCAGGTTACTTCAGACTTGGGAAACCGTACATTTCAAAATATTTATTTAAGCCAGCTTCTGCCACCATTATAACAGCACTAATGGGCTGATACAAAACCAGGGGTAGTACACTCAATTCCATAAATCAGCTTCAGCTTGTCTCCCCACCCTTCCCACTGGTTTTGTGCAACTGGGGGTAAGTGGAGAGCGTATGTAAGGTATTTACTAAAATACTTCATGTCCCTTTTATTGAAGTATGAACATCAGAAATTCAGTTCTTCATAATATCCGTGCTTTTCTTTACCAGCTGTGCTTCTTATAAAGTGATTTGTTCAGGTGCTTCAAAAGGCAATGAAGCCATCTTTGCAGAGGTTTATGCTGAGCCCTGTAACTCATCCCTTCTGAAGCTCTACAGTGCCTCAGTAAGTCTACCTAAACCTACCTACTACTATAATCCATGTAAATCCACTGCTATTGCTTTAGCATAATAGACATTGAGATGAATCACAGAAGTCTTCCTTTATTGCACACCTAAGTCAATACTCACAATAGAAGAAACCAGAGAGATATTAATCCATTCACCATGATTAAAGTATCTACAGGCTCAAACAAAAGAATGAATAAGCACAAAGGTCACAATTCTACTTGTATTCCCTCCAGGCACAAATTTTTTTTTTGCCTGATAGTATGAATATGATCAAAAGAATGAAGGGACAAACCATCTCAACCAAATGATCAGTTTGGTTCTTCACAAGTCTCTTCTAGAAGCTTAAGCTGCAGCAAAATGATTTAATGTCATGCTGTGATGCTGGCACATAGTGTCCCAAGACAACAGTGCAATATGTCAGAGAATATGTTCAAAAAAAGCGGATATGGAAAGAGGTCTAAGCTTTCTAAGTTGTATAGATACAGAAATTTCAGTCTCTTTGAGAGAGATCACAAGCAAAAGAAGTATTTCAGTTTCTCCAGTATTTGATAATGTGGAAAGGTGCATGCATAAATCACAAATGCAATGGCTGCTCTTGATTAAATGTTCCTTTTCTTTCTATCTACCATAATAATCTTGGAGAGCAAAGCAGTAAATCACAAACAGTTCTCTTGCTTTCCACAGTTTTCAAAGAATTGTACAGATACTTCAAAGAAGGTAACAAAAATAGCAGTATTTTATTTATTTCTCAGTACAATTTCTGAATTTTTGACTTACGGAAGTATTTCAAGGTCTCTTCTATTTGCTCAGTTGTTAAGTCAATATTTGCATCAGGAGAAATGAGAGGTGTGTGAAGCCAGTCGTCGTGGTCATAACCATAGATTGTGTCTGCTCTTAGCTTATAATGAGGCAGCTGCTCTTCCAGGAGACTGATGATTTCAACTTCAGGAAGATTGGTACTATTGCACACATCTGTTAAGGGAAAGAGAAGAATCTCTGTTAGTTGCCTTGATTACTATATGTACAAGCTTTCAAAGATACCCGTTTGTTTTGATATCAACAAGATTCTGATGTATGTAAAGAACAGCTCAATACAAGTAAGTTTAGAAAATATGCCTGATACAAATTATCCTAAAATAGCATATTTACTCGTAGATAATAAAAGGTCATACTCTCTAGTGACAAAAAGCCTGACCTCTAGAAGCAGGGACATCTATTGAAGAATAAGTGGGCGAGGGTGCGGAATAGAGAGCCAGTTACAACCGGAGTATGAAGACAGGACTGGTGCACAGAGGAATACACATTTTTTATGTTCTACGTCACAGATCATTTTTAGCTTGTAAGCCTTACAGATATCCTTAACTTGGTCTTTGACCACAATTTAGAACCACTATATTTTTTTTGCCTTTGCTGCTGGCAGATTTTTGACAAGAAACAGAAATCCAGGATTGCAATAGAAAACAGTATCACGGTGCACACCTACGACATACTGGTAAAGATGATTACAGGAACTTCTAGGGCACCTTTTCACACTATCTTGACCTTCATTCTGTGCTGCAGCCCGTTGTGTTCACAAATATATCATGTTTGCACACAGGTCTAAAAGCGGATACTGACAGCCAACAACAACTGCAAAAATGTTACAGTTAAAATTAGAGCTTTAAATTTAGGCTAAGAGGTAGCTAAGAAGTTTTAACACAAAAAAATCCCAATTCAAGGTAGAAAC
Organism: Dasyornis broadbenti; assembly: GCA_013397935.1. Taxonomy (NCBI): domain Eukaryota; kingdom Metazoa; phylum Chordata; class Aves; order Passeriformes; family Dasyornithidae; genus Dasyornis; species Dasyornis broadbenti. Next base: position 789,282 of record VZRN01003396.1, on the reverse strand, counting down.
TTTTTCACCATGAGGATGGTCAAACAGGGGCACAGGGAGGCTAGGAAGTAGAGTAAACAATGCCATGAGCACTTACTCTAAAAGACCTGCTTTAAGTAGAAGTCAGAATGGATTACCTTCAGAGGTACCTTCCAACCTATATTATATTATAATGATGAATTTTGTGGGTGTATCAATACCCAAAACAATCACGACAGTTTTAAAAATATAAGTTTAATTACCATATACCATTAAATACAATGCCACGCTAAAGATTTATTAAGAAACTGAGTAACCCATGGTATGTTTTCAGTAACACAAGTTACTGAGAGATGCACACCAGTTTTCAGTAAATACTTAGTGCATCAATCTGCGCATTTTCCATTTCCACACCAGTATAAAGAGAAAACACCACCGTCCAGCACAACCCCTACCCCCCCTCACCCCCCCCAAGTAAGGAAGAGCTATTTGTGCCTTTTTTAGAAGAGCAATGCACCAGAGCTCCCTCTTTAACCAGTGTCATAGGTCTTGCAACTCTTGGCTGAGACTCACTCCAGAGTAGATAGCCAAGACTGTCAAGGCCCTGATTGCTACCATGGGCCTTTACTGCCGTAACCAGGCTCATCAGGGTCCCCAGCCAGCACCCTCTACCAGGAGCCCCATGTACACTCAAGCCCCTGGTTCTGCCCTGTGCAGTGCTGTGGGCAGGCCTGTGACCAGCTCTGTTCCTGACTGACAGTGACTCATTGGCCAGACTTCCTGGATTGCAGGCATTCATCTGATGATCAGCCCCTGGAGAGTGAATTTGAATCGCTGCTGCCAGCACCTTTGCCCTTCTTGGGAACAAAGGCGCTGGGTTGTGCAAACAAGGATTGTGCCCTTCCCATCCTGTCAGCTGCCTGTAAGGTAGACATGCTCTTGCTGTTTCCTGACAAAGGCACTGATTTTTGTAAGAGAAACTTATTCTTGCAGGATTGATGTATACCTGCAATTCCACCATAACCTAGTGGAATTCACCTCTCTCAAAGAAGGGGAGGAAGTAGAGAACAGGGAAGTAACACATACTTTTCTATACATCATAAATTATGTGGGTTTTATCCTTCTAATCCAGAAATTACATTGTCAAAAGCATCCCAAGCACTAAAAATTGCAAGAACATTACTATTCTATCAAACAACAACGTAGAAGGCACCAAGATGTACTCATACTGTCAATCTCCTGCCTACACACTTGACAAAATCCAGATGATTGTAACTATAATCCACTTCGGAAAGTTGCATTGTATGTAATGGTTCATGAAGTCTGCTATTACCTATCAGGAGGTATTCTCCTCCGCCTTCATCCAGACTGTTGTGCTAACTGTGGTACATATGTGAGTGTCCTCCAATCCTCACTGCAGTTAGATGCCCACATGTGCAGCAATGCTGTTTTTAGAGAGCTCTGTGCAATGTAAGAATCAGCCTGCACACATCATTTTAAGAGGTCCTTGCAGCCCTCTCAGAGGGACTACTGGCTTACACAGAGAAACAAGATCTGTTCCCCATGCTTTGAAAGATGGGAGCCAGCCTGTAATTACAAACCTTTCTTATTCCCTGGCTACTTTTTAAATTGCTGACAGCATCATCTAAGTGCCTGCAAACATCTGAATTGAGAAAGGCCAGGTGATCTTCTAAAAAACACCTGCTGACATCCACTAGACATTCAAAGACCTTTCAGTGCACAAAAGACCTTTTTTTTAATAATTAGATAATCTATCTTTGGATTACCTAATTGCTCTCACTGACAAGAATAGGGGGTTGATTTTTTTCAATGAGGTTGTTTTGGGAGAGTTTTTCTGGCTGAAATGTTAGCTCCCCGCTTCCAAAAAAATGCAAAAATTCAGAAGACCTAATAATTGGAAAAGATACTAATGAGTAATTGGAAAGGCAACTTTTTATGACGCTATTATGATGCTATTGTCATTAACTTCTATTGCAAGTTTAAAATCTGTATACCAGCAGGATATTGGAACAGGCTCTGATGTAATTGCCTATTTAGAAAAACAGGACACCATAATTACACTTGTTCATGACTAAACATTAGTCCACCATTTAAATCATGGCAATATTCTCAGTGTTATGGTTACACAGTCGCTTCCCCTTCACTTTTCCTCCCCTCCCTTTTCTGAGATGCGCACATTTGTTATGAGAAGATATGCAGACTAACACTATCCCCCATCCTCAAACACCAGGTATCTTTTTTAGAAGACCCTGATAGTGTTTCCACAGACGTGTTTTTATTATTTCTGATTAGAACTGCAAAGATAAACAATTAGATAACTTCTCTACTAAGAACACCCAAGACATCATCTGTAATTGTGATTTATGATTACATTAACTGACATCCAACAGACATAAAAGCACCACTTGTTGTCCTGCATGGTACCTTCATTTTATTGAGAAAAATATAACACCTTACACTTAAAACAATTAACTAATTATTAATAAAAAATGATACAACAAAATTTAGCTGAACCATATCTTTCTGAGTTGCTGTTATGGATTCTGGATTTTGTAATCTAAGCATTTCTCAGCTTTCAATTTTCTGAACACGTTTGGCAAACAAATTTCTACAAGCAGGTTAAAATCAACTAAAATAGCTAATGAATTATGAACTCATGATTCTTAGTAAAGCATGGATCATTCCAGGTTCTGCTTTTGAAATAAAAAAAATAGGAAATAAGATTTGCTAATGCTCTTGCAACTTATAGCTATCAGCACATCATAGAAATAATTAAATATTAACTGTTTCTCATTATTTTTGCAAGTAACATGTTTCACTGCTTTAGTTTCTTCTCAGCTTAAATGCATTAACACCCCACACCTCACTTGTTTTGTTGCAGAAATGTATTTCTCCATGCCCTGTTCCTCAGGAAATGAAAGTGGTACTCAGTCTGCTTTGCAGTAATTTTTGACAACATTCCTTCTCGTGCTCTCTGTTTTCTAAATGAGATTAAACCAAATGTTTTCAAATACTTTTGTCCTGGTTAATTTCTTGTTACAGTTTCTAATCTTCTCCTTCCATAAAGAAGATGCAAAACAGAACACTCCAGCTGAGCTCTCTTCTGCATATTTCTTCCCAGTATCCCTTCAGATACTTCAGTATCCCTTGGGTACTTACTAATGGATTACCTACTAGCTTGTTTCTTATCTTTTCATACATTGGCATTTAACTGGCTGGTGTATTTCTCCTTTTCTGGACATTTTAAACCTCTCTACCCCATGCCTCTCAACTTAAGACAGCCGCTAAAGTTTCACTGGTTGTTTCAGTTTGCCTACTTTTCCCTGGAGGAATTTTTATTATATTTACTGATCTGGGTACCTTTGACTATTTCATCAGTTCCCTTTCTTCTAGGTACACCTCTATCCATACAAAATGCTCTAAATATAGTAAACTAACTGTTCATTATGGAGACTGAAGTGAAGGCGGGAGCGCATCTTCTTCCTTCCCCCATCCTTTCTTTTTCTTTAATTTTTCATGTGCAGAGAAAGAGAAATAATTTGTAGGACAACCATGTGCATGAGAGGATAAGAGTACATTTGGTTATGTTCAGATGCACACTTAAATCCCTCCTCTGCTGACAAGTGAGCAAGGAGTTGATCATAGTGAAAATCAGGTGAGAAGTCTAAAACAATGGGAGCTGACTGTATGGAGCAGACTGCATGGAGACAGCACAGCTCCTAAATGAATGCCTTTTCCCCTCTGCACATAACAGAGAACACAAGCATCATGTGGGGTGCTGTCACCCACTGTCCTTTTCATCCTGCACTCACACAGCCATGCAATACATTAGGTCACTTCCCATAGAGACTTACATGCATGCTTAGCTGTCAGTGTTATTTGGATGGGTGGAACTATACCAAAGCCTTGTGAACAAGCAATTCAGCCTCAGTCAAACTAACTTCAACTCCAGCTAAGTTCAACATTAACCACAGATAGCTTTGAAAATCTCATTCCTGTCAACACGGTTACCTAAAAGCAGCTCCTCTGTCAAACTCTATTCCCTACCAGACTTTTGGGTTTCACCTGTTTGCAGCTAGAGATGTATTTTACTGTAGGAAAGAAAAACCTAGCTTGACTAATAAAGAAGAATACTTGTATCCTTACTTGATACTTAGTCAATATCAGCATCAACTTCACATTAGAACAAATGATAAATTCAGAGAATGAACCTAGAACAAAGAGCAGGGACAAAGGCATGGGGAGGGTGGTGGCTGACAAAGAACACCCCAAAACATATAGAAAACACATACACACAGAAAATGAACTCTACAATTCTCAGAGCCTGGTAACTGCAGGAGCATTTACAAACACAGTGCAAACAGCTTATCAGTACAGTCCTCACAGGGAACATAAAATATACAGTTTCTACTTGTCTGCATTCTAGTTCAAATCATCCCTGATCTTCATGGTTTTACCGATTTGCTTTGGAGCAGAGCTGCCCTTCCCAAGGTTAAAAGGACTCCCAGGTCTCCACAGAACTTGCCAGAAGTACAAACTGCCACCTGCCGGCAGAACTGCCTTAGTACCCAGACCCCCAAGTCCCACAGGACATTTTGCCAGCCAGTTTCCTGCTTTCAACCCATCACTGTAAGTGGCTCATAAACCCAGCCCTCCCAGGAACCATGCAAGGCTCAGGGCTCTGATCAAGAAGGGGCATGCCAGAACACACAAGTCATGACAAGAAAGACCACAAGAAAACTACCCAGAGACAGTATTGTTCCCAGGGCCCAGTGCCCCTGAGTTGAGGCCCTGATACAAGCCAACACCCTACAAACAGCAAAATGCAGCCATGCTATCCTGGTGCACCTCCTCTGAGCAAAGCGAAACAACCCCTGAACAGAAGTGGTGTGTGCAACAGAACAACCCTACTCTGGGTGAAACCTTAGGGACGTGCTGGGCTGCTTGGCAACCTTCAAAACACAAGCTTTGGTCATCAGACTGTATCACATGCCCACCCTGAGCATCTTCCAGGAAACTACTGCATCAAACCCCAGCAGGCAGTGCTCAGTCCACAGCCAGAGGGGCGCAGGCTAAACACCTTCTCCTTCTTAAACACAAACAAAGCAAACAAACAAGCAAACAAAACTCAAACCAAATCAAAAGAAAAAAAACAAACCCCAAAGCAAACAAAAAAAATGCCTCAGTAGTCACTCTCACGCAAATCTTTCATTTTTCACAATAGAACTAAAACATCATAACTTGTCACTACTTTTTGAGGCAGTTGAGGAAAGAGAAGTAGATACAAGCACAGTAACAAAAACAGACAACAGAAACAAGGATATTGTCTGAAGAAAGCTGGAGGAATAAAGAAATCTACTACTTTACTTCATGCGACCACATATTCTTCTCTTTGGTTTTCAGTCCTGCCCTATTTCCCACACATATTCTACACACACCCTTGACACTTGGCTCTCTCAAAGTTTCCTTTAAGTTTCTCTTTTTTAAATCTTTGAGAATGGACAGTCAATAAAGAACAATTCCAAAAAGTAAAAAGCACACAATACCTGCCAAGGGTCAATTCCAGTGCTGGCTCCATACTAGTTAAGTAATATTAAGGTTCTCTGCAGAAAAGGGCTACAACATGGAGGCTAAAGTCCAGCCACACATCACACAAGAAAACGAAGTTCATCAAGTTGAGACTATTCCATGCCAAATACTAGTGCATTTTGATTGCTGATTTTGCGCCATGTGATACTGAGATTAGTCACCTAATCTAGCTCAACAAGCAGCCAAGAGGCCATGACTACATTAGCATTTCCCTTTTTCAGCAGACCCACAAGCCTAACGATATTTCAATGATGGACACAAGAAGGATGGTCTTACTCTAAGTGTTTTTACAGCAGATATTTCCTGGCAGATTGGAACAGCCCAATAGCTGCATCTTCCTCATGCCTTCTGTCCATTTGGACAGTTATGGAATGAACTAGTCACTATCAGTATGAACAGATCCACACAAAAACGAAAAGCAGAGGGAAGAAACTTCTACCACACAATTAGGCTGCTACCTATGCTACTGAAGAGGAAGCCATGGCCTGTAGTCATCCATTATTAGAGTTCTATATGTTCACCCAGACACAGTCATTAAGTCTTGACTGAGGTCTATAATTGCAAGTATTTCTTGAGCATTATTTGACAATTACAGGCATATGTGCAGAGCAATAGGCAAAACCCCAGAAGTTACCATATTCCTATTCAATCTTGGTTGTAGGATGCCTAGAATGTGGCTAACTGTACTAAAGCCTGACAAATAATACTGCTGAACTCAGGATGGTACACACACCCTACATGTGTTTCAATGTAAAGCAAGTGGTTAGATTCTAGGGGAAAAAAAAAAAAAAACCAAACCAAGAAAATCAAGCCACAAACAAACAAACAAAATTCAATTCACTGACTTGTCCAAAGGGAAAGATAGCCTTAGAATCCTTACATATCTGAACTCTCCCTGTCTCACAGCTGTCTGCAAAGCCAAATTGCTGGAAGGAAAGCCCTTCAACATGAAACCTGTCTCATACCTCCAAAACCCAGACTTCTCAAACAGCCATGGTAGCTTCTGTAACTCTACTGGCATGACGTGATTTGAAATTGCAAGTCCTGCCACACCTTTAACCAAAGCTATTTAAGCACTGGTTTTTCTGCCTCGGAACATGGAAAAATCTGCACAAAATCCAGTCTTGAAAACAAAAGATTCCATGCCAACTTTTTTTTGGCTTGGACAAACATACCTACTAAAGACTATGATAAAGTTGGGAATGTCAAAGTTAACAAGGATGAAAACGCTTCCAATGTGAGAAATGTCATTGTTTACCAGCTTGAAGTGTCCCTGCTTTGGTTCCTTTTTATACACATTCCTGCTGGGTATAAAAGTTGAGACAGATTTAGTGTTTAGAGTCCTTTAAACTATTAGAACCCTACAGAACATTATGGCAGAAATTTAAATGAACTTTGCTTTAAATGCTTGGAGGTTGGGGAATTTTTCCCATTGTGTTGCTAGGGAAACCTTAACTACTGGGTACTTAAGAGACAAAAGATGTGGCCAGGTGTGGTGAGGGGAGGAAAAGTACCTGGCTGCTGGTAAGTGACTTGCTCTCCGGAGCATCAGAGGGGGAAGGTGGAGCTGTTTTGTTTTCCTTTCACTGCAACCTCAGGAGCCCAGCTCTGCACTTTTTTCTTCCTTGCTGGGTGAGCCTGCGTTTGGGAAAGCACAGAATCCCAACCCTCTTCCCCTCTCCTAGAGGGCACTTCTCCCTGGCTGGGTCTGACAACTGCTGCAGAGAAGCCCAGCTGTTGCTGACCCACACCCCCCGCCTGCCAGGACGCACTGAAGCTTTCTGCCACCACTGTGGAGTTTCTGCTACCTTTTGTTTGCCGGCGTGAGTGACCCAGCCCTGCCTTCCAGCTTGCTGCTCCAAGTATTCCCACTGCAGCCCCTTTCCGCCATCCATTCATCTGCCATCCGGTCTGTCCACCATTATTCCCATCCGGAAGTGACCTGAGCTCACGCCACAGCACCCCCTGCCGTGCCGGGAGCCCAATAGCACCCCCTGCCGGCCGTGACCAGAACTGCACCAAACAGGGGTGGGGGCATGGTGTCTGGCAGCCCAGAGGAAGCTGCCACCAGGTTTCTGGTTTGTTTGTTTGTTGCTATTGTTGTTGCTTGTTTTCCTCATTATAGATACTAGTAAAGAACTGTTATTCTTTTCCCCATATCTTTGCCTGAGAGTCCTTGATTTCAAAGTTAGAATAATTCAGAGGGAAGGGGGGGGTCATATTCTCTATTCTAAGGCAGGTTCCCACCTTCCTTAGCAGACACCTGTCTTTCAAACCAAGACAAAATGAAAGTGTGAAAATGTTTCCCCCTGTAGATAAATGCACCCATACTCATGATTTTTATATTAAACATAAAATAAAAGGAAACTTTGCCACCACGGCTATTCTTTTAGAGTACGAACAAAAGCTATTCACATACCAAATTCATGCTGGCAATGCACTGTTCAGCAGCAGTAAGAATAAACACATTCATTAACCATTAAGATCTTCCAGCTGCCAAGAGACACTGCAAATGTCTCAAAAACCCATTGATAAATCACTAAGTATGGAAAACCCTGAAAAGTAATTGTCCTGCCTTTGCTTGTTCAGCCCAGCTACAAAATGTGCCAGCCATTAAACAATGACTGTCAACAAAGCTTTCACAGAATCACATGCAACATAAGAATTAAATCTTATGTAGCTTGCTCTTTACAGATGCTTACTTAAAGTGAAAAATGTGTTGCTTCATGATGGACATACACACAGACATACACTGAGGGAGAAAGATAAAGCTAAACACATGTTATGGAGCTAAATTATGGAATAAAAGTTATTTTTACATATCTAAATGCATCAATAATCAAATGTAGCTTTTTAGTCTTCCTGCACTATTCATTGCACCACAACAGGAAAACAAAAAATGCAAAACAAAAAAACATTCCCAAAACATCTACTAGGCATTTGCCTTCAGTACTTTCCCTAAAGAACAAACCCAGAACACTGATGAACATTTACTGCTTTCATGCATCCCCACCTTGAATAAAGTACATATTTAGGAATGATAAGTGCTTCCCAAAACGAGAAATCTAGGAAAACCAACTTTAAAAATGTCACACTGGACTTGTAATTCCAACAGTTGCTTTCATAGTAGCTCCAGAATTGACACGCTGCACTAAAAACCGTGGATTATATTAGGAAGCATATATAAGTAAGAGAGCTAGATAGGGAGCACAGCAGGATTCTGCTTAAGGGATAACCAACCAAACAAATGTCATCACACCACAGAAAAATAATTCTTGACAGAATAAAAACATATGCCCAAAACACAGATTAAGAGGTAGCATAACAACCTGTCACAGGAGAGGAATCAGAAAAAACACCAGGTTATTGGAAAAGGGTAAGAGCTGGAAATCAACTGTGGAAAGGATGCAAGAGGAGAAGAATCTGCATGAAGTTGACTGAAAATGCACCAAAAGCCAGAGAGAAAATTAAAAACACAGGCAATGATGCAGCAGGCACAGAGAACAGGATAATTTTGCCAGAGTATGGTATACAGAAATACAGTCAAACTCATAAAATAGTTCCAGTCATGCCGAGGGAGCTACCTCATGTTAACAGGACTGGCATTTTTGGCATGTTTTAGAGAAAGGAAGGGCGTTCAGAATTTAGCAATAGCTGCTTACAAAAGTGGCGGGAAAGAGGGAGAAGAGACCAAAAGTAGATCAAGCTTACAGGATGAGATTGGTGCCAATAACAAAATAAACAGGCTGAGGTAAGGACTCACATTTTTATATCTTTATTTAAAGGAGAGACTAAGAAAACTGAGAGAGGAGTAGGCAGGAGTGTAAAAATTATGAAGCTTTTTCAAAATCATGAAGATAAATTCATAAGGGGAAAGAAAAACTGAAATTCACCAAAGTGTTGCATAACTAGGACAAATACTGACAGAAATAGTGCAAGATTGGTGTCACTGCACACAAGAGTATCAACTATGAACTTTCAGGGAAAACACTCAGCAGATCACGTAAGAAAAAGCTATGGACAGATTCCAACACTAAATAGTTCTGCATGATGGGGGCACTTATGCTGAGAGTAGACTGCTGAGAGTGGCTGAATATGTGATCTCCATATCCAGCATCTGCGGTTTCTGAAGTCAGAAACACAGTCCTGAGCCAGGTAGTCCAACACAGCAAAGTATTTCTTATGCTCTTGAGCTCCCACTCCACCAAGCAGTACTTTACACCTCTTTTCTCATACTGACAACACTGAGAAAACATGGAAGCCCCACCCCAAACCAGGAGCTGAAAAAGAAGCAAATGATAGAGCAAGTTATGCACCACTAAAAGAGAAAGGTAACCACAACAGTACAAGAGAGGTAACCACAACAGAACTCAGAGAGGTTCAAATAAAAGGAAGCAATTCAAAACTGTATTTTATCAATATTTTTGTAACCATTTAAAGTTTGGAAGTCAACCAGAAGGACTATAACAGGTACCAAAACCAACCACAGCACTTTGTGCAACAGTCTCAGAATACCAAGCAGACAATTTCTGGTGGTAACTCATGCTCCTAGAACAGACAGCCACAGGTACAGCATTCTCCCCATCACCAGCATAATAAGAGTAAAGCGATCTCACAACAACCTGTAATACCTAAGTCCCTGTGGAGCTAATTTTAAGTAATCATGCTTTATCACACTTAAAACAGAAGGAATAGAAATTCAACCTTTCAACATAAAAACATGCATCTCAGGGGACACACACACACAATGGAATGAAGTTCTGTGGGCCCTAAACATGTCTTTTAAAATAGTGATTACAATAAAGAAATGGTCAGAATGACACCAGTTATCAGTAGGATCAGTCAGCTATTGCCTGATGTTGCCATGAAGAGTGGTAAGTTGGTGGAAGTTAACAGAATCTCTGTTTCATATATGGGAACATATTTAAAGCTTGAATAAAGATAGAGACAGGATGAAAACCCAGAGAAAACTTACTGCACCCAAACATTGCTAAGAGATTGAGTGAATGAGGCTTGACAGCAAGAAAAAGTTGGTTTCTCTGGATATTATGACTACTTTCACCGCAGTCAGTGCAGTAATGTACAAGTTACACAACCTGCAACGAAGGTCAAACAATACCAACTCTTCTCACAGACACCTTCATGTTGAAAGAGTGACATTTCACTGTTTGATCCCTCCAATAATGAAACTTTGTTTTTAGAAATTTAAAAAAACAAAAAAAATCTACTCATATTAGTTGCAAGCAAAATAAGACACAGATGAGGTTACTACCACAAAGAATTTCCCAATAATGCAATAGCCTTCAGGAAACTGTCCTGAACAGCCAGAAAATACACTCCTACATGCATTTAGTAAGAGTAATTAGTACAATGAACAAATGAATAATGCAAACTAATGAAGGAGCTAGGCAATTTAAATTACAGTCCATTCATTCTCTCCCTTTTCAGAGAAGGATGAACGAAACCTACATGGCATATTAAGCAGTTAGCTCTTGAATTACAAAGTACACCATACAAAAATAATTGCAAATAGTGAGTATTCAGACATGCAAAAGCAGACAAAGTTAACTTACTGAAGATGTCTAAGGACACTGTGTTATGCATATTAAGAGAAATAAAAAAAACAAATAAAAAGCTTTACAAAAATATTCTGGCAGTCAGACAGCTACCACAAGACTAAAATCCAGTGATATTTCAGACTTCCATCCCCACTGTACTGTCCATTTCCATAAGGACAGGATTTGTCTGACAGCAGCTGACACATAAGAAAGAAAGGCAATCAGACTAAGAGGCTTTTGTAATTCATAAAATTGGGACTACTGAGCAATTTAGTGATACTTTGTTTTTTCATGTCAAAATTACAGCTCTTCCTGCTCTACAAAAAATGGGATGGGGGTGGTGGGGATTGTGGTCATGGTGTTAGAGAAAAAAGTTCCCAGCTCCAGTTGCTGTTTTTATCAACATCTGACTGAAAATATTTAGGTCTGCACTGCAATTACAGAAAAGACAGACAGACCTTTAAAGGCATTTCCACTCCCTTTCTAGCAAAACGAACACTAGATGGTGCTACGCCCGTATTCCTATCTCTATGCTCTCGGATGAACGGGAGCAGCAAGAAAAAGAAAAGTTAAAAGGAAGAGAAAACAACTAGGAAACAGTATGTGCTTCCCACATGTAGCAACCCCATGCCACTTCCATACAGTGCTGCCCCCACTGTCCACCAACCTCAGGACTTGAGCCTCCTGCCCATTTACCTACAGGAGCTCCACAATCAATAGCAATAAAAACTCAAAGCCAAGACTACATTGATCTTTTCTCCTAAATTTTGCTAACAAAACCTAAAATGAAGTATTACAAAAATCTATTACAACAGCTACTGAGTCCATTTACAGGTTTAGGGTTTAGAAAGTGTGTGCGCCACCAGCTTTTTTTTTTATAGTAACTCTCAAAACATTCACAAACAATTTTTTTCCATAGATCAACTATCCTCTTTCATTTGTTCTTCTGCGCTGAAGTTAGCACAGATTCAGATGCATTTACTTGCATAAAGCTTCATTTGCAGCAACAATGAGCTCTGGATGGAGTTTTAATATCAAATTCACTGGAAAAGGTGCTTTTAGGGTGCTGTCCCCCTCTCAGGCACTGGGTCAAGGAAATTTTTCACCACAGTTTTTTGTCACCTGGGCCCGGCCCAGCCCTGCAATGCTTATTGCCTGTGTTATGCCAACAAAACCGATTTTAGGCCACACGATAAAACAGATCAGAGGTGTGACCTAACTAAAAACCAACTCTCATCTCCACTCTGACATAAAAGCAGAGCAAGGATTCTATGCAGACCAGTTGCCTAAAATACCTCCAGTTGCACTCCCACAAAAATCTTTTCAAGCACAATTCTGAGATGGTTTGGGAACAAGAAATGTTTAAGCCAGCCCTGTATCCAAGAAAACACACTTAGCACAATGAGAATGTGCAATCCTCTCAGCTACATGACATCTGCTCTTAGGCAGGAAAGACGGTACTGCTGACAAGAGAATGCCAAAGTGCCTCTCTACTGCCAGCAAACACAACAGGAAACAAAAACAGTAACAAAACAAAGGAGTATTAAAAATTCTTTGAGCATCAATGGTTTTGAAAAGTTAAATAGCAAAATATGCACATAATATAATTTACTACTAGCTATATCAGAGATAGGTCCAATTACCATTAGCTTGTTACATTCCAGAAAGCATCACCACACCACATTATGCCTCAGTTTCACATTTTTTTAACTGTGCTCAATCCATTGTTTCAAAGAATTTTGGCAGATAACTTTTATAAGAGGCTGTAGGGGTTAATCTTAGACTAAAAAATATATAGATTACCCTGATTGCTGAATTTGAACCCTAGGATGAGTCAAGGCTTGGCATCAGAAGAAAAAGTATGGTATATGCAAACTTGATATGAGCAATTTCTTTCCCACTAAACAATTTAAAAGTGTAAAGCATGCTAACTTGTCAGTCAGAACTAAACAAAGTCTTCATGTTAAAGTCTCTGACAATTTTTATTCCTCCTCAAGTATTTATCTTTCAGATTGTTTCAAGGGTATACACTGCATACCTGCACAAAATAATGATAAAGATTTTACAGAGGGAGTATGAGACCAATTCCTTACTTCCAGCCTATGCCCTTTGACACCTTTAAAAAGCACAGCAAAAAGCTGAAACTCAAAAATCCATAAACACCAAAAAAGTCCCCAACTAACCAAACAATCAACAAAACTACTGCTATTTCTACTGAAGTCACATCATCCTGTCCTCAGGTCACAAACAGTATAAATCTGACGCCACAGAACAGCAAATCCATTTTAAAAAGCAATTTAGGATCAATCTGTAAACCACACTTCTCTGATAGCTAAGCAAGAAGAAAGAGATTGAGAAACTACATCAGGCTTGAAGGAATGTGAGGTAGGAAGAACATGCACTGGCCTCCATTTAATAAAAACTACTTTTAAAAGCTGTAAAACTGAGTTTGTCTTGCCTTTCAAGGAACCATAATCAAGAAGGCACCTTGATTCATGAAAGAAGTTGGTTGTCCTGGCTTGTAGTCAGAAACAGAAAAACAAAATCAAATTCCTGTTAACAGGGGAGGGAGGAGAGGGGGTGAAGGGGAGACAGGCCCCAGCCAACAGAACAGATTGCAAGATCCTTCTACAAGGTGCCTGGAAAACAGAGTTATACTACCAGGAATGCATTCATGTGATGTGGAGTTTCTAGTCTACCTACAAACAAATACTTACACGGAAGTCAAAGCGATGACCCATTTATGAACTAACCAGTTACAGAGCTCTAAATCCATGAAAACAAGGGAGAAAGGATGGCAAGTAAGTTTCTTGAAACAAAATATTTTATGTAGAACCACATCTGACAAAGTGACTCCAGTGTTAATTCTGCTGCTTGCCTTCCCAAGGAAATCAGGAGGGACTTGAGAGCACCTCTGCCCTTCTTTTTATTTTCTTTTTTCAGAATATCAACCCCGAGTAACTACACAGTTGTTGGACTGAGCTAAGCTAAGGCATGTTACCAAAGCAGCTGCAGATGGTCACCATTAACTAGTTCTCTGACCTACAGACAACTCTAGAAAGGGCTGAAAGTAACTCAGGATAAAGGTATCTGGCTGCCAATTAGTATGGCCCCAGCCTTTTTTCTGTTTTTCTCAGACATCTCATTTCTCCCTTCCAAAAACTCAGCTGATTTCTCAAACATTCCCAAAATGACTTAGAACTCACAAGGTCACATTAGGCTAAAAGAAGCCTCACAGCTCAGCCAACAAACCATGGATTTGGATTGGAAACTGCCTGTCATTTCATGGCCATAATCATGACTAAACTGAGTTACAGTAATTATTCAAACACAAAATTGGGTCAGCTGACCACAGCACAAAGAATCTAATTCTATTTAAAATACCATACTTCAACACATATTCAATTTATCTGTATGAATCTATAATAAGATATTCAACCTTTCACAAAAGCATACAGAAGAAGCTATTCCATATACATTAACTTTTACTGTTCCAGAACTAACGGGAAAAAATGAAATGGCTTTGAAAAGCAAAAATATGCACAATAAAAATATGTTAGATCCCATTTCTCCCATCCCTTTTCTTCCACAAAGCAATTATCTTATGAAGATAAAAATCTAAATTATGCTGAACATTAGGACAAGCATTCCATAAACTTTAAGCTGCAGTCTTCCCTTCTCCTCATCCCTGACTTTGTTTCCCAAACAAATTTCAAATGGTTCAACTTCCCTAGTACATAAATACAGTAACCTGGTTTCACAGCTGTCATGGGTCTGGCCTATTTGCAAGAACCTTAAACATTACAAAGTGCTTTCCACTGGAAATCCTGGTGCCTGTGAAATCACTTCTTAAACAGGAAGAAATATGCAGAACAGCGGTGGCACTGTGTCCATGAAGCAGATACCCCACCATGCGTTTAAGAACAGAAACTTAACTCTACACCTCCACATGCTTACCAAGGTAAAAGATCTGACTGCTTACCAGTAATGGTGCAGGCATCTCTGTACTCTCTGCAGTCTGGCACATCATCTTCCACCCCTTCGCTTACATAGTGCTCCTCGTGAATGCCTGTGTCGCAGGCTAGGACTGCATGGTTTGACAGCTCCGAGGGAGGCACAGTGGCGGCCAAAGTGCAGTCGTGCAAAGCTGTGGCGTCCAGCTTGGCAGGTTTCACAGGCTTGTACAATGTGCCATCAGGGGAACCAGCACTAGAGACTGGGGCTGGCTGGCACAGATGGAACTCCTTCTCTTTGCTGAAGTTGGCTTCAAGAAGTCTGCAGAACAAAAAAGAAGCAAATGTTCCATTCAAGCCATTCCAAACAGCATTCATCAGGATAAATAGTTTTCTTTTCCTTAAACATTAGTTTAAACTGACAAATTCAGCCAATACTAAACCCCCAACACTCTTCACAGAGCAGCTACCCAGCTCTGCACTTTGCACAGTCACATGCGTTTGGAACCTTGCACAGTAGCAAAGTGCCATTCCTTGCACTGTGTTTTTTACCAACAGCTGATTAAACATCCATATTTTCGCCTATCCCAACTTGCAGTAAGCAAGCAGTCCATTCACCTTGGCTCATTCACCAACTTTCTTTCATGTCAGCCAAGCCAAAGCACTATGTAACCCAGCATCTGTATGAGCTAGGTCATGCAGACAGACTGCATATCCCTGGTTGATTTACTGGCACTTTAATAACATTATAATTTGAAATCAACTGATAGCAAACAAAACAGCAATGACTAGAAATTTATACTACAACCCTACTAGACTTCCCTCTCCATTGCACAGCCCAGCCCCTCACTGACAGACTGGCAGCTGGCACCTCTGCTCCCTTTAGAGAGTACACAGAAAACAAAACTCAAAGTGCCCTGGGTTTAGGGGTTGACCACACTGCTGCTCCCCAGTGCCTCAGCCTCAAGCAGGGAACAAAGTCCCTCAAGGTTGGATACTTATGGCCTCAGCAAGATGAAATAGGCCAGAGAAGGAATGAAGAAGAGCACATTTCTCCCAAAACTTAACCAAACCCTTTGTGTAAGGGGCTAAAGGCTCTGTAATAACTGGTGGTATGGTACTGCTTTTGGTTATCCGCAGTGTAAGGAAAAATGCAAATACTCCCTCCTGCTAGGAAAGGAAAATATAATTATGGGATTGCAGAAAAACAGACTTGGGGAAGGACTTGAAAGACTTCATATATGTAGTAGCTACAAGACATAAGCAGCAGCTGAAGAACAAGCCACACAAGAACACCCAGAAAACATGGGAAAACCAGGAAGTCAGACAGCAATTGCACCGATTTGCAAACATAAGGTGTGGATGCAATTCCATATGCAAGTGCAGCAACAGAACATGCTGTGTTCAGTGCTTCATTGAGAACCAGATATACAACCGTTTTCTTAGGAATTCTGTGTGAAAAGAGCTCTCTCAAATCTCTAGGAACATGTCCAGATTAACTTATTTTGCTGTAAAGTTACACTCAGTATTACAGCATCTTGTTTCCTGGCATTTCTAGCCAAAAACATTATTGCTCCACCGAAGCATGACAGTATTTCTAGAAACTCACTGGAAGACTCAAATATCAGTCTCTAAACTGTCAAGACAAAGATCAGGTGTTTGGATCTTCTGGGAGTAAGCTCCAGAGAAGTCTCGCAACAAAGCTGGAACACTGCACCAGCATCATCTTTTCTCTACCTGTTTTTCCCCTTCAGCACAGGCATAAGAACAAAAAAGCAAAATTCTCTCCCCATTTCAGAGGGTCTCAACAAGGATACATTCACACCAAAATCAGAACACCGTAACTAGAAAACAGATGGGCAATATTAACTCCTGGAAAAAACACCCTTATATACAAAATAACATTTCATTAAGTTTTCCTCAATTACATACATTTGTATTCCTACTTGGTATCATTTAACCTGGAAATAGTTCTCACACTCAAGAGACTCAAAAACTGTATTTTGGAAGGACAATAACAGCTAAAGGAACATACTAAATCAAATGATAAATTTATGCCATACCCTAATAAAAATTATACTCTACAGTGGCAGCTGCAGAAGAGAAAGTTTCATTTGAGTGCTTTAATAGAAAGTGTTATGATTCCCCTGCAGAGCATCCATTATTCCTGCACCATCACAGTACGTACTGAAAAGAACAATGGGGTTACTTATACTGATTACTTTTTAAATGGTCCCCTTTCAAGTGGTTCTTTAGAAATAACAAGAGTGAGATTACTGATATTAGACATTAGTTGCTCAAATGAAGTTGGAATCAAAATGCAAATCTTAATTTTCCCCTCTACAGTGAAGATAGAAACAGTTTAAACTATAAACAAGAAAAAGTACTGGAAATGCACTGAATGACCGATTAGATGGGCTCAATTTTGTCCTAGCTGCTACCACATATCTGTGAATTACATTTGTTTTGGGAAACTGTTAGATAAGTCTGTTGTTATGAACAAGGGCATGACTAGGATTAAATAACTAAAAGCACCAACACCGCTCTTCAGCCTTTCTTGCCCTCCTCTCCCCCTCCTCCCCAGGCCCTACCTTAGCAATCTTAGGAAGCCGGTAACATAACAGCACTCCTGAATGAAATAACACTGATAACCAAGGTGTGATTTGTGTGCAGTCTTCAAGTGAGTTTTGAGAATTTAAGATCCTGTAACTTTTCTGAACAAATTACATCGATATCTGACATACCTGACCACCTTTACTCATTCCTGACTCTCTCCCACACACTCCTCACCAAGAATGCTTTTGGCCAGAACATAACATTCCAGTTTGTATAAGACATTTGTACTGAATGCGTTTCACCTCTTAACATTGACTCCACTGAGCTACCATGGAACCAGTTCTCCCCCCCCGTAAGCTGTACCCCAACAGTTCCTGCCTTGTCTCTGTTAACAGTAAATAGAGATACGCATCCAGAAACAAAAGTCACCAGTGCTCTTCCTTCACACAACCTGTTTCACTGTTGGCACTTACGGAATCTAGAAAAAAAATAAGCTTGAAAGCACAAAGAAGGAATGAAAGCCAACTCCCACAAAATTCACAATAATCGGTCTGCTTGGTCTACAGTAGAAACACATGGAGCATGAGAAAGTCAAGTTCAGGATTAAGGAAGAGACTTTGCGTTACTCTTAAAACCTTGTATCATGGAGGAAAGAAAGCCAGCATCAATGTGTATGTCTGCTTCCTTTAAGACTTATTAAATATCCTCAGTTTACATACACATAGGGGAAAAATATTGTTCACTCTTATAAAATTTACAGAGGCACTGTTTGCATGGCCTCCTTTGCAAAGCAAATATTACCACCTAATCCAGGGAGTGCCCACTTTTCCTTTAAACTTCCATCTAAGTCTTCCTATTGCAGAGAATAAAAACAAACTGCAGCTGAGCATTATTTATTTACTAGATTGCCAAAACAGCCATAAAGAGAAATGGACATTGTAGCTACTGTACTCATGAAATACACAACATTAATATTATTCTTCAGTCAGTGTCACCTGCACATACAATATTCATAAACAAGATGGCACAAATTGTTATTGCACTCTTTGGTATTTTCTCCTTCTAACATACAAATGAGGATATAAAAATTCTTACTGCAGCTTTGTATTTAACTCTGACATCCAAACAAGTGCACAGTTTTGAAGACTAGTTTCTTAATGAAAATCCAACACATTCCATTCTTCCTACTACATATGTCAACAGCAGCCTGCATACAGGATTCGAATAATTCCTCTCCTACTTAATATGACATAATTCAGCTTTTGCCTCAGTTGGCTGTATTGTACTATTTCTTCCAGTCTAAACAAAATGACTGTTTGAGGCCAGTAGACAGATGTGCGACCAAAGAAATATTTAAATTGGAATGTTCCAACTTAATTCTTCAATGTAAAACTGTTAGTTGAAAGTGCAAAATTCCCTAAAGTTTATCATCTATATCTTTTTAACAAGGGTTATTCTACTCCAAAACCCTTATTCATCAGTTTTGTCACTTGATTTTTTAAAAATGCATTTTTTAAATAATGCATTTATTCCAACCTTGAGCTTTGTAAGAGTGATCACATAAGCATAGAAACTTGCTCCTGTGCACATCACCTCTGTGGAATGCTCAGATTTTGGTATAACCCAAAAAATGCTTAAAATAGAGTATTTGGATGATTACTGTATCAAGACCTTAAATTCTACATACAGCCAACACTACTGCAATATAAGTACATCCACACAGTAGATTGGACTAAGACTGCAATGTAACTAAGACTTGATCAAGGTCATTGGGTACTGACTGTACTGTACCTGTGGCAGCCCAGATTACAAAAGGCAAGCCAAGAACTGACCTGTGATTAGTCAGCACTGTGTTCCACTTTGAAAAAAAAAAAAAGCTATCCAGCTTTGCCAGTCATCTAGGTTAAGTAGTTCAAAATTAACAGACACATTTACATTAGACAACAGCCAAAATTTGAGAGTTTTGAGATACAGGTCAAAAATAAAACTCCACATCAGTCAGCCACTTCTGGGTTCTGAACATGAAAAGAAATTAGTTCATTTTATCTTTGCAGTGTGTTTTGTGGGGAAAGGGTTGAGTTTCATAGACCACAAATTTCATATACAAGGAAATAAAATAAACCACTTGCATTTTCACTGCCATTTGAGATGAAGTTTTTCTGCAGTCAGCACTAAACACAACTTAACTCTGAATCTAAATTCAGAAATTACTGAAAGTGATCTTTCTTCCTCCATCGAAAGCAGAAGAAGATACAGAGATATTCAGCCAAGTACCTACCCAGAGCCCTACAAAGCCAAACACATTATCTGTAACTTTGCAACATCATTCTTACCACCATCTTGGATTGCAGCAACAGCAATTTACTGTAGTCACAAAACATCTGTAACTCCTATGTGTTACCCAGGAGCCACATGCTGCACCCTTTGGTGATTATTAAGCTTTGAACCATTTTTAGTTATCCAGCTCAGATTTTGTGATTCAAATACTACTTCTATTCAATAGTCTAAAATGGCAACTGGGACATTGCAAACATCTGCCAATTTAAAGAAATACTTCCTTAACACAGGGGAAAAATATCTTTCCAAGACATCTGACTAAAATCTTCCAGGTCATCCTTTTGCTATGCATACTCTCATACATAATTTAACTATGCTGTTTGCTTTAGTGAAGAAGCAAAACCATTTACTGTGAGCTGGCTGGTTTTTTAAAACAGCTCTGGTGCATATGAACAATCAATTCCCTTTTGAGTAAGAATCTGAAAACTCTGCTCCAAGATGCACTCCAAATGCTACTTGCTGCCTAAAACAGACATGACACTTGAGGTAGCCCCATGGGCTACATCACTGCTAAGTCATTTGGCATGTACCTATTAAATTTTCTCCTTCACGAAGATTAAAAATGCACAGGTACATGAGGACATTCAGTTAAAACCAATCTAAACTAAGCCCGTCAAATCACTAATGGAGATTTAAGAAGCTTCAGGATTTCAATCTACTCATCTACCTCTACTGACCAAAGCATTTGCTAATTCAGACATAACCACAAGGTATCAAGGGATTGAGAACGCTTTCTACTCTTCACATCCTCCTGAAGCTTCAGAGCCCTGATCCTGTATTCGCATTTACTAGTTCACTAATTTTCATTTACTAAGTACTAACTGCTGCTTAAACACATCAGAAGGTTTTAGAATGTGCAAATTCCTCACTTTTACATATTTGAAAGAGTCCCACCAGAAATATTCTTCCTTGTTTTGTGCATCACCTCATAAATCCACTGAACACCTGTTTTACTCGAAGTATGGTAAGTTTTGCTACGTTATTTAAAACAAATCCTCAAGATTCTTATTTACCCCCCCCCAAAAAAAATTCTTCAGATGCAAAATGCTCCATGCAGACACTGAAGCAAATCAAAGCTATTTTATATGTCAGTCTCATCTGTGAAAAGATACACATACTTGCCTAGCCTTGTTGTTTGGGAAAATAATTGACTGAAGCAACTTAGACTTGCTTCAACTACTCAAATTTTTATTTCTTTCATAATGCATATTTTGAATCTATAAAAGTTTGCCTTTTCTCTTAAATTTAAAAACAACTTCTTCACTAAGTGAGTGGGTTCAAAAGCCAGTCAAAATGCCTTCTTCCATTTAAACACACTGTCAGGCCTTGAAGAAACAATCATTTGCAAAAGGTCTGGCCTTTACACACATACATAAACAATTACTGTTTAACTTTTAGATAAAGGCTGAATTTGATCCCAAATAATTTACTGAGTTGTTTTAATTTTGTGCTGTAGTATACACCCTCTAATAAACCATGAGGTTTAGCTTCTGCTCAGAAGCTGCCTTTCAAACATGCAGAATGCTGACTGCTTAGTTAGAACCTTTAACTCAAGGGACATAAAGAGTCTAAGTGTCATAGATGAGTGACAGAATGTGAGAAGCAGTTTACTTACCTTCAAACACTTTACATAAGACTGCATTTCTCATCTTAGAAGCGATACAGTACTTTTACAGTAAAAACTAAGGGACAAACATCTTGGACGACTCCAGACTACATCCTTATCCAAAATTTTAAAGCCACTCAAGGCCCTTTTAATCAAACATCTTGCCTAATTTTCCTAGCTTTGTGCTACATTCAGATCATAGTCCATGCTTTCTGTTGGTTTTGGATTTTTCTCTCCTTCATGGTGGGGTTAGGAACACTTTGACCTAGCCAAATGCAAGCTTTCAGAAAAGTATCAACACTCAATGTTTATGCCACATTCTTTGAAGGACCTTCTCATGCATTTGCCTCCCAAAGAGAGACTCTTCTGCCTATGAAACCATAAAGAATGTTTTCAAAAGCTAAAGATCTGAAGGGTATCTAAAATCCCTTTTATAAAGCCTCATAATGAACAAGTACTAAGCTGATGAAGGCATCCAAAACCAGAACAATATTTGGTTAACTGCCCAGCGGCATGGTAATGCCATTTAGAATAAAAAAGTCATCACTAGAGAACAAAAGCCAGAATAGCAGCAGCAATAAATAAAAAGCTGCTTAAACCATAATATAATCATGTACAGGTTGAAATCTCTCTCTCAAGGCTCCCCAAGCTGCTACTGTGACCTTGTTTGGCTTTATTTGACCATTATGTCAGCAATCAAGACAGTCATGTTTTCTCAAAACACAATGAAATCAAAACATCACAAATAATAAGCCTCTTAAAAGAAAACAACACCACTATCCTCCACAAACCAAAGCTTCTCACCACTAGGATTTGGCCTTCAGAAGGAGCTCACCAGTCTCTTCTCCCCTCAGGGCAAGAGAGAGTGGAAGCCTACTGTAAGACAAGCCCTGGGTTTGACTTCGGCAGCTGTGAGGGCACAAGTGTGCTCTCACCCAGCTTTATGTAACACAGCCCTGCACTGCTCTCAAGTTCCTTCAGGCAAATATTGCAGGGTTCTATAAATAGTTCTTCCTCGTGTAAGGCTCACATTACGCTGGGAGCTTTTTACAGCTCCCTCTCCTTTTATTAAATATAGGCCAAAAACCATGCCCTCCACAACATCCTCCCCTCTCAGTGAACAAATGAAACTGCAAAAAATACAAGTGGTGAATTCCCTTTCCTGCAGCAGCTTGTGCTCCTGGCTGGGAGATCTTCAGTTGCCTTTGAAAAGGAAAGCTGTTCAACCACCACCACTACTGCAGAGTGTATGAGAGCTGCACGTGCAAGTAAAGAAGGAATTAATGAAGAAAGAAAACAAAGCTCAGAGGTACGGCAATGCAAAGTATAAACACCTCAAAGATGTACTTTCTTTTCACACCCATACACATGCAAGGTCTTACTGAGGTAGATCAATACAAGGTAGGTCCAAAAGGCATGGACCAATACTTGCTGAAGATAAGATCTAATGGCTTAAAAAAGCAAAACAAAACAAAAACCAAACCACCAAATCATCTGGGATTAGGCTGCTGTTATATTCAGTATGTATATACTCCAGCCTCATACACAGTGAATACACAAGTTACAATACAAGAGTATCAGCTTTGGTACATAAACACCATGTCTACCAGCATATCTCCTTGTACCACTAAAAAAACCCAGGTATCAAAGACTTGTTCAAGAGTTCAGGTACGGGGAAAATGACTACACTAGCAGCAAACCAGGTCCTCAAATAATATGAGTGGGAACAGTGATAACAAATATGAAAAGTTCTCTTTATTTATACACCACGAGAGAATGGAACTCCCCATTTCTTTACTGCTCCATAAACTTCAAAGGCTTTCAAAAGACAGTCTGGGGTACAGCTTTTCTGCTAGTAGGAGAGAGCTGTTGACCACCACAAGTACTCTGACCTGCAGCAGCTGAGGTAACACCACTGTCTCTGCTTTTGAGTCCTGAGCTCACT
The DNA here is from genome assembly GCA_013397935.1 of Dasyornis broadbenti. Lineage (NCBI taxonomy): Eukaryota > Metazoa > Chordata > Aves > Passeriformes > Dasyornithidae > Dasyornis > Dasyornis broadbenti. The sequence continues at coordinate 765,759 of VZRN01003396.1, read as the reverse complement.
TCCTATCCAGAGGAAGGAGCAGTGAGAGCACTTGCCCAGAAGCAGAGCAGAGTCACAAATGCACATGAACCATACACACACATGAACCAGCTACTTGTACAGGTGAAACAAAACAAAACCCCTCAAGAACTTCCTGAATAGTGGGTGGGCCTAAGGCAGCAGGCAGTAGGTAAAGATATTCAAATTAAAATCTGTTCCCATTCCAACCCCTGATGAGCTAGCCCTATACTTTCTCCTCAGTGCAACACTAAAGAGCAAGGGAAGACAGCCAAACGACCTTGCTAGTATGCTGGTTTCCCACCACCACTACTACTGTTTAATCAAAAATACAACAGACCTAATTGCCAGCAAGTTGGGGCCAAGAGTTTTAGTCAAATAACTCTAAACAAAGAATGGACTAGCTCAAACCAAATATTTATCATGGTTTAAAACGTGGGGGAGGGGGCAGAATTAATCTTGTTTTGCATTACTATTGTTCTTCTCCTATTAGAGGAAGAATTTTTAATTTCTTACCCCCCACAATGACTTTTAAGAGTCTACATGGAGTTGGTACAATTTAAACTTTAAAAAGTATTGATTTACTGGAAAATCAATACTGGACTGGAAAAATGTGTCATAATTTCAAATTTTAAAAGCTGACCTGAAAATATTTACACAAAATAACGCATAACCAAAGTAAGGCTACTGCTTTTCTACACTGTTTCTTATTGAACAGAGTCAGTGAGAGCAGGGGTAAGAAGAACAAAATTCCTTGCCAACTGGCCTAAAAAAACCCAAACAAACAAAAAAAACACCCAAGAAAACAAACACAAAACTCAGAAACCTCAAAACCTACACACCATACCTCCTGCATTCTGATCCACTTATTTTCAGACTGAGTTTGAGTTTATTGCTTTGGACTAAGTTGAGTAATTATATAAAAGGATGATTAAAAAGTAAGACCAAAAAACAAACCAAAACCCCATCTGTTGAGTAAGAACATCCTATTTTTTATTTTTTCAGAAATTAAGGAATTGAAATATCCTGTTGCTGCTAGAAGCAATTTCAAAGACAACTATTGGGAAGCATACCTCCAAGCACAGTCAGTCCACCAATTCCTGCTGTGAGTAAGATGCTAAGTTGATCTGCTTTGGCTCACTAGCATCACTGGCCCTCACTCCCTTGCAGCAAACTACCCTACATGCTCAAGCAACTGGTACAATCCAGTGAGAATCTCCATAATTCTTCAAAGTTGCCTTACAACCCTGAACACGCAGTTTCTCAAAAACTATCCCACAATTTCTTAACTGGCTGTGAACATCCCTGGGCCTCATATCCATTTTCTTTTGCCTTCTCTGATTAGGCAGATATGGGAGCAATGCTTTCAACCATACACTGTTATGTTTGAGAAGCCATGAGTGAACTGAATGCAGCTCTGTTATGACCGCTGTAATTACAGGCCCTCTCTAAAGCTTTGGGCTGGGGGGAATGCAGATCACAGCTCTTTTCAGCCCAGAGAAAGCCAGATCTCCAACACTTTTTGGTATCTGAACCTTACAAACCACTTTAGGTATCAGTGTTGAGGCGTGACTTAACAAGACCACAAATTCCTAAACAACCAACAATCCAGGGCTTTATACCAAAGCCTTGGTCACATGGACTTCCCAGCAACTGAGACATGTGCCCCTGACGAATGAGGGTGCATCTCAAAACACACCATTCCAATGCAGGACTGCTTCCCTCCAGCTCCCCTAGGGGCTAATGGCTACAGCAAAACAAAGCCATTTCACAGCCCTGCTCAAAAGGCTACAATGTAGTTTAAAAACTAGCACAATTATTCTGTCAAGTCATTTTTCTGCTTCTGATGCTTGTGTGTAAACATCAAAAATAAAATAGGAAAATAAGAATTTGCTGTTTAAAGGTTGCTCTGTATAATCAGCATATTACCATATACATGTGTCTGTGTTCTTGGGAATCTAGAAATGTTTATCTTAACAACAGGCTGTGGAATTTTAGGAAACTGAGCCAATTATCTATGGCTTAGTGCCATTAAAGTCAAAGTCACACAAGCAAAGATTTTAAAACAGAGTTCTTTTAGAATTCAAGGGGCATTAACTTGAACATGGCAAAAGCAAAGCTGTGATACAGTCTTTGCACACACACACAAAAAACCACCAACCCAAAACAAAAGAGAAAAAAAGTCTCCCTAAAGGGGAAAACTACACAAGAGCAGAAGTTAGGAGGTAAAAATGCAAATTAAATGTAGTACATGCTCAGTTTTTGCTTCATTTGCAGACTACACTATCTTACTTAGATACAGAATGAAGTTGACATTCAGCATTGTGTCTTTCCCCAAAGAACCACAAAAATAAAAGTTTGGATTCACTCAGTGCAGATGGATCAAATGGTTCCAGACCATTTTGAAACCTACTTTGGAAAATACTTGTGATAATCATTAGACACAGCAGTTTCTGAAGTTGTCCTCAGATAAATTCCTGTGTGCATGTACATACTCTCCAAAATGCACAACAGATAGTCCTGGACACTGAACCTCACCAGATTCATGGCACAAGCAGTAAGAAAGTACTTGACCAAACTGCCTCCCTGACAGCTCCTGCTCGATTGAAAATCTCTATTGAGACCAAAAACTACTGTAAATGGACTAGACAAGCTGACCTGCTCTACCATCAGCCGATTGAGTTCCCCACTTATCAGCGTGCCTTATGACTTATTTGTATCTTGGCACCCAATCAGAAAGCATTTGGAGTATACCAACAGCCTCAGGCAAGCAAACCAGTCAGCTTTCCATGAGGAAGACAGTTCTTAGACAAACCTTATTCCTATATGTCAAGGATTTTTACTCTTTGTGTGCTTTAAAACTTACCTGGAATATTGACATTTCTTGGAAAGTGAAACTTTTCACCACAGTATCAAAAGCAACTCTTTCTTGGGCATTAAGTGAAATTGAACTAATTCAGTAAAGTATAGACACATGCTAAATGTAAAAGTGCAGAGAACATGTAGCTTTACAAGGTTAGAAAACTCAGCATTTGATCTTTATTCAGTTGCAAAAAATTAAAAAAAAAAAAAAAAAACACTAATGTTGCCCACACACACTTTAAAGAAAGTCTCTCTCAAAACAAGTATATTATGATGCTTAGAAATGTCTTCCTTCAAAATGTTTTTTCATGACCTAACCTGGCAGAGCAATGGACCTATCAGCCTCAGAATCACAATTAGAATTCATTTCCCTTGACTCATACATATGCTAGCACAAGGAAAGTAATCATTCCCAATACTCAGTTTCCTCAAAATAACAGTAATAAGACTGGAACATCTTTTGGATTTTAATTACCCATGGTTACATTTGAAGAAGATACATTTTGATGCCATAGGATAGTATCACTAAAGCCAAAGTAATATTCTGACTATTTTAAAGACTGCCACATTTTTGGCTTGTGCACGAAGAAGCAAATTTCTGTCACAGGTGTTGTGGAAGATTCAGATTTCAAGATCAACAGGTAAAATGGAAAGCAAGACCTACAACTACAATCCTTAATATAAACACAGGATCTCCTGAAAGGAACAGATCTCGCTACCTCCTCTTAAATTCCCTGTGTAGGTTGCTCATTTGATACATAAACTTTTATTTGAGCTAAAAAAGTTAAAAAGGAGACAAGATTTGACAACTGAAGCCAGTAACATTAAAAAGTGTGTGGAGACAGCACACCCTCAATTTCATTATTTAAGCCTTCATTAATTTTCAGTTCTCTGTCCAATATGTTCTTGCAAAAGACCTCAGAGCTTTATCATACCTCTTTTACTGTCAAGAGAGCATATGAAGCTCTCTTTTCTATTGAAGAAGGTTTGGAGAACAATTTCTTGCAACTTAATGTGGCAGAAGGAAAAAATGAACTTGTGTAGAAAGAACTGCATATCACATAATTAAAAGAGAGAAATTTTAGAAAAATACTTTTATATCCTATGCAGGCACTGACTTCCCTGAAACAAAGTCAATCTACTTAACTTGTTTTATGATTCATGTAGAAAGCTTTTTATTTAAATTTAGTCACGCTTTAAGCATAAGCAGGGTGAAACACTATAGTGTGTCTGCCTGGGGGTTTGGGGGTCTAACAGACTTTTCAATAAGAAATGCAGAAATAACATTAAAAAGCCAAATAATGGCAAAGATCTCCAAGCTACCACTTGCCCCATACAAATAACAGTTTCAGCTTTGTTTAACAAATTCCTGATCATCCCTTTGGTCAGAAGAACATAGCAGTCCAGACAGTTCAAGCAGCAGTTCAGGCAAACCACAAGACTGTGTTCTAAAGTGAAAACTGCAGTATTTTCTCTACCAGGATACATGGAATTAAATACTGTAGCTGTTCCTAGTGCACAGCAGAGATGTGGCTACACTAGGCCACCCATACGTCCTTTGCTGTTCCAGACCCTGATGCGGTTTTCAGAAATACACTGTTTATTTACCAGTACCAAATGCAGGGTTCAGCAAGACCCTCAGTCTCCACCAAGAACCATTTTCTCTTCTTCTCAGTGAAACATTCTGCCATCACTTTAAAACCTTCTCTTCACAATATTCCATTTCTCTTTTGTGCACTTTTATGTCTCTGTATGGTCCCATGACTCAGTTTTCACACCTGTCCCTCACCATAGAAACAGAAAAGAAAGAAAAAATAGAATGCATATACCTCATTTACATTACTGCATAAAAATACCCTACTGATATTTATCGCTAGGTTGGAATCTCCATGGCCAAAACAGGAAGCACAGATAAAGCTTTCTCTGACTCAAGCCTAGCAGTAATTCCCTTGTAAACTTCCATCATCACCAACACCAGCAACTGACAGGTCAAGGCCAAAATAAGCCACTGTCCTGTAGTTTAAAAAGGCAGCCAGCTTTCAAGCCACAGTAAGTCTAGCACAGCCCCTCTGGGGTGAATGTGTTGGCAGTGACAAGCTTCACCAGAACCTTCCTTTCTCTCTCTTTTAACAGATTTTCATGGTAGGTTTGCAGTTCCACCACTCATGCCCTTTCTTCAAAGCTGCTATTCAGTCCAGACTCCACAGGCACTGATACCCACACCAGCTGCCTGCACAGCCTCTGCCCACAGCCCAAAGTATCTCTGTGCAACCAGAGAAAGGCATGCTGCCACCTTCTCAGCAGTATGAGATGGTGCTGAAAAGCTCTCTTCCCCAGCCTCACTCTGTACACTGACTGCAGAAGAAATATGTTAATAAGCAGGAGGAAAAGGTCAGTGGCTTGACTTGAATGCACAACTTTCTAGGCCAAGATCACTTGCACAGTATGCCAGACGGGTCAGATAAGAGACCGGTTCTGCCAAAACAGACCGTGAAACTCCATACAAACACGACAGCATACACGCAATATGGTCTCCCACAGAATCCTACTGCTAAGTAAGTGCTCATACAGCCATGTTGACATGGAAGAGTGTTTTACAGCTCCCACTGATTTCTGATAATTCATGCTAAATCTACAGTGAGGTAGGAAAGAACAAAGTAAAACAAGTCCAGACACAGACAACAAACAGATCACTTAACAAGTGGCAGTACACTCTGGGGTTTTTGGTGTTTTTTTTTTTTTTTTTTGCAAGTTCTCAAAAAACTTTAGCATAATAGTGCCTTTTCAAAGATTTCCATTAGATTTCCTTTCTTCCTCAATCTTTACATTGTGTTCAGACCTGAATGCACTGAAGAACATAGCTGCCCTATACAGAGGTATCAATTTATAGGGCAATTAAGAAACCACATGAACCTCAAACATACAGCTAGAACAAAGACTACTATTTTCTTGCTGCTGCAGTGCATTTGTGACTTACTGGAGGGTGTTTAGATGCAAGTTTCTCAATTCTGACAAGTTTATTCTCATTCAATAAGAAGCTTGTTTTTGCAGTCGTGCATCACAACTATGTCACTGAAGATAAATGAATCTATTCTGCTCAGTTCTTTGAATTTATATATTTATTTACAAATCAGGTCAAAATAATGTAGAATGCGCATTAGTGCACAGTGGCAGTGTACATTCCTACAGATGAAGGCAGGAAGAGAATTTGAGTATTCTCTACCCTTAGTCCAAACATGTGTGCAGGTAATACCTCTCCACAGTGATTCCAGGACATTCACGGCAAAAAGTTAGAGGCAACTAGAGAGGACACTGACCACATCATTTTTATGTTATTCGGCACAATCATCAGGCTCAGCAGAGACACACATGCCATAAAGTCTTTAAAACAAAGTATTTCATGTTTAGTTACCATAGTGCAGTTTGCATTCATCACCAATTCCCCTTGCTGCAAGACAAGGGACACCATCATCGCCACCAGATTTTAACCATTATGGTCTGCACTCTTCAGGCAAATTACAAACAGCTATAAAAATAAAACTGAACTTCAGCTAAGCAAGTTTGCAAATTATCCAGAGTACATCACATGTTCTACCTGACAGTGGGTGGAAAATACCCAACTCAACAAAACTGAAGTGCCACATGCAAAATTTTCCTACAAACATCCTATGTAGACAATATAGACACTATATTTTACCATTGGATGAAGCCCCAAAAAATCCACACCACTGCATATGTAGCACAAAAGTTGGCCATCATGCAATACTGTGAGCAGGCCTAATGCCTACCAGTCAAAACTAAGAGACACAACCTTCAACATGGATGCATCCTGACTGGTCCAAGGGAAGACAGACAAGTATCTTCAAAGTTATTTTCAAGTAAGAAAAGAAAAAGTTTTTTCATATCAGATAAATGACACTATTCCAGTATAAAGAGATAGTATGGTGGAACATATAAAACCTAACCCTAAACAGTAACAGGAAAGAAGTATGATCTTTCACTTCAGCACACCTGGAAGTGTTCCGTTGCATGGAGTGTTACTTTATGAACACTGCCAGTAGTAACTGACACAGCCTACCTTATTTCATCTTTGGTATCCCACAGCAATGAAATACACATCACTGTAATGTGTCTGCTATGTGGCAGCATTCCCAGGTATGTCATTTAGAGAAGTCTCAAACCACTCTGAATCCCATTTTAAATTCTCCACCTACAGGTTTTCTTTGCAAAGATAAACATGAAAGAAAAATGCATTCACTCAGCCATGCAGATGGAGACTGAAAGACGGGGTGACCTTTGATTATAGCACTAAAACAAAACATACATTAAAAGTAAGAAAAAGCTGGAAGAGAGGAAAAGCACGGCAATTTACTTAGGTGAGTCCCACTAGCTATTCCGCCATCCAGAAAAAACAGCAGGTTTCAGCACATAAGCATGTAAACTGGTGGGCCCTCTTGTCCTTTCTGCTATTTTTCTACCTCAGCAATCTTTTTACATAATAGTTCAAAGAATAAAATAGGTTGAATTGAGCCTCAAGGGAATTTTATCAAAATTTAAACATTACAAAGCTGCTTGTTGCTGAGTATTATGCAAATTAAAGGTTCCATAATTTAAAACAATTTGCTTTTTCAGTTGCACTGTTGCCTACATTAGCTTTCCTTGGCTACTGCCCAGTCAGGATAAGATCTGGTATATTAGCAAATGCAGTGAACAGATTAATGTAACTCTGACTTCATACAAACTGTCTCAGGTCACAGCCTTTCTGCTACTGCAGACCGAAGAGAGCACTTCTTAGATTCACTCTAGTTAAACAGTGCCTGTTGAGATCTGGGCAGCCCTTGAATATCTTCATAGTGAAAATGGAAGTTTCCACTCATGCAATTCTACCAATTTTGCCTCAGTAACACAAGAGATTATTCCCAGCCAAACACAATCTTATAAACCTGAGAAATGTGCCTTTTCTTTGCAAGTTACCAGGAAAGAACAATGTAGTCAAAAATAGAAAAAGACGGTTGGGAATGAAAGGTACCAGTTTCTCCTCTACCATTCCAATCCATTGGCAGGCAGCTCCCTTTTCCAGTTCTCTGCCAGGGCTCTGTCCCTCAGTGACTCTAAGAGTCTCACTAGACTGCTAAAAATAACTTCTCAACTACAAGACATGCACATTATCAGCGGAAAACATTTCTGCAAACTTAGTAACAGCCCCACAGCTCATTCTGATGACAAGAGAGACTGAAAAGGTAGACTAAAGAATGGTTGCTGAGGTAGGAAAGCCTTTACTGCATGCCCATCCATGACCATCACAGATAGAACACGTATTTTTTCCCCAGGTGACAGATATTTCACAGGCAATCTCAGAAAGTTGAGTTTTTTCCATTATAAGCAATACTGACTGTAAAAATCTAACTATATTAGAATCACATTAGTAAATTGAACTTAATGCACTTAAATATATATTGCTTTGAAATTCAGCAGTCTTTCAGATTGTTTCTGTGGAAGTCTTCAGAAGCAACATGTAATAATATATGTAACATTTTATAAGAAAGTGCAATGCTCTCAACATTCAAAGTTGGATTTTTTTTGCTATAAAACAGTAGTAAAGCAGACATGGGATTAAAAGACTTGCCAGGTTACCTCTGTATGGCTATCTGTGTCGTAGGTTTTGCTGCTTCACTGCATGCTATGATCACTACAGAAAAATGCACATGAAATCATTTATTCTCCAAAGCCCTGAGCTACAGAACAAAGGCCAGTTAGCCTCCAAAGGATACACGAAACATGTTTACATCAAGCCTTGAGAAATAATTTTGATGGCTCTTTATGAAATGGAAAGAGTGCTTCAACACCAAAAATACCCAGTCACTTGTTCATCTTACAAAATTTGTACTTGTGATTTTTTAATTCAAAAGCAACTTGCCATCTCTCAGAAAGACAGAAGAAGCAAGCAAGACTTAGAGACTTCATACACAAAACTGTCTTCCCTGTGTGGATCACAAACTTCTACAACTTCCACCACTCAAAGCTACCAGAGAAGAATACTGTGACTTTTTTAAAAAGGATGAACATGGTTCTTGTGTCATCACAGCAAAACCTCTGCAACCAACCACTAAAAGCCTTGGTCTGACTCTTATTCCCCACCTTATTCTATATGGTTCATAGAAGTTATCTTTGTTCACTGAGAACTTAAGTAGTAGAACATTCGCCATCAGTTTGAAAAGTTTTTGAACGTGAAGGCGTCCTACTTACTCTAGTTTTGTCACAATGTTGTTTTGTCAGCTGTTCACATGGCGGACAACACTCGTGCTTTCATAACATTACTTCCCAAACTAAATTCTCCAGTTATGAAATTACAGATCCATAAGTACAATTACATGTCATAAACAGTGATTGCATTAAGGGCTGTAATTTTAGGAGGCCTCAGAGTGATATTAACACCACCTACTCCTGACACATTTTTTTCTTGTACAGTTAAAATCCCCAGCTGCTTCCAGACCAACAGTTTGATTTTTTTTCCCAAATAGATTTCTGGTAAGAGCTGAAGTGATACTTGAAAACCTATTTTTTTTTTTTTTTGTAAAAAGTAAATATTTAAGAGAGTGGGTTTCTTTTTTACCTTAGCCTGATGGAGATTTTAACAAAGTACAACTTTCCATGGCTACTGTAAACACACACAGAATCCACCCATTTGTTTTTCCCATGACACTTCCATCAGAGGGCAAGTCACATCGGTGACCTTCCTACTGATGTTTTGTTAATGACCATGCAAGAAACAAGGAGTTTTCTGAACAGAGTTAAAAATTACTGTGCTGTTGATGTAATAGCTATAATTTAAAGCTACAGTATTGGGAGACATACAAATAAACTAGTTCTAAGACATAAAACGGAAGGGGAAAAAAAGAAACAGAAAAAAAAAAGAAAGTAAAAAAGAGTAGAAATCCCAGTGACTTTGAATCTTTCAGAAGTCACCAACATTTCTCAGCAAGCAGAAGGATATCCTGACCAGAGTCACTACTTATTTCACATTCCCAGTCAAAGTTACCAGGAGCAGCACCAAAGAAGTTTACTGAAGACTCCACTGAAAGCTGACCAAATCAAAACAAGTGCCAGTATCAAAAGGCCAATTTTCCTTCACTCTCCCTGGTACAGTCAGGTGTAGTTGGGCAGTAACAGCTGCCATTTTACTGCATTTCCTGAGAATAAAGAGTGAATTTAGGGGAGGGAAGCAAACAATCTGACTAGGAAGAAATAAAAATAAGCTCAAGGTCTCTTATATCAATTCATGTCTATATTAGAGTTTCCACATGATATCTGAGCTATCTATATTAAGCCTCTCAGGCCAGTCTTCACTAAATTAAGCTCTTGAGTGGCTTAAAGTTCACATGATTTTTAGAGCCTATCTAGGCAGCAATTCTTTCTGCATCTCCTTTATTGAAGGTTTCGTTGTCAGCTACATTTTCTACCTTCAGTTCCAGCTCTCTGATGAAACCTTGTATGTGTGAAGTCACATGATATCAGGAAGCACATTTCGTCTCTTTTAGAGGAAAAAGGATTTCAGAATGAGATGGGATCAAAGGCAAAATATCACAGTTGATGAGAAAATAGTTTCAGTATAAAAACTTAACAACATGGAACCCATAAGGTGAAATACACTCCTATCACTTCTAATACTCAGGTTTTCCCAGTAATTCCTGTAATAGCCTCAGGATGACTTAAAGGCAAACTGTACTGCTCTAAAAGGCCACATATCCACTTCAGTCTTTAACGTCATGTTTGAATGGTCTCAGAATAATTGCAACTAGAAGTCCTAGTTAGGAAGGCTAGTAAATGTATTATAAATCAGTCCCAATACTTTCAGTTCTGTTTAAACATTAAACAGACTGCAAGTTTTAGTACAGACCTGCACACATGTAGAACCAAACTGATCACTGAATAAGACTCCAGTTTCTTACAGCACCTTTGACGTAAGTTTAATCTACCTTCAACTTTCCTTCCTAGTACACAGTTCACCAGAAAGAAACAAAATTTATTTTGATTGTATTTCATTTCATAGCAGTACATATATTGAACAGCAACACCTGGGATACACAAAGTGGGGTGTGGGAGGGGGTTTAGGGTTTGAGAAGTAAGTCTGTTGAAAATATTTCTTTTAAATTGTTCCTTCAAAAAGACTTTCTGCATATGAACTGAAAATTGCTCAACACTTGTGCAAGGCAGCTGTTACTCTGTATTTTAGAGATAAATATAAAACAGTGGGGACAAATTCGGAGCTACCCTGTGATGAATACAACCACCTTACTGGAAGTGGACTTATATTAAAGAAAAAAGAAGTGAGGGTGGATTAATAGGGAGAATAATTCATTGCATTCACTGTACCTTTATGTTCTTTATCCGGAGGTGAAATGGGAATTTACAAGAGGAAAAAAGTAAGCCATACAGAAATGAACAAGAAGAACCCATTATATGTATTTCACTTAAGAACAGTTTCAGGTTTTTTAGTCTAATCCCTGAGCACATGGGCTTCTACTAGAATTTAAGTGCAATTCTGTTGCAATATAATCGCACCTGAACTAGTGGGGAAAGAAGGGGGAGTAAAAAGAACCAACAATAAGGGTATTCTTTCTCCCTGATATGAACTCCATGTCTGCCCAACAACAATTGCATTCCCGTACTTTGCAATATCATGTTACAGATGCTAAAAGCTTTACAAAAACACCTTGTTTCCTTCCCCTGGCTTTCCTACAATAGTCTGAAAACAATTATAGCACTGAGATTTTTGAGTGTGTTAAGGATTTTAGGTATTGCAGGTAGTGCATATCCAAAACACTTTTATAAAGTTTAAAAATGCAAAGCTCTTCATTAAGAAATGTCAGTCAATCACAGAGCAAGAAACAGCTATTATGGGCACTACTCCAAAGCTTAAAAGCTCCCAATGATAGAAAGGCCCTTTATATTACTTTGGCTCCAAGTTGAAATGGGTTTTGTAACAAAGAATATGTAAAATATGAAGTTAAACTTGATTAGAAGCAGTTGCAAATTTTTTTACAAATTCACCAAGCATACTTATTCTTTTAACAGAGTTCAGACACAGCCAAGTTGTGCAGTAGCAGAAAGAACTAGTAAATTATAAAAAGTTGCTCCTTATTTGATTATCGCAATGAAGATCAAGTTGGGGGAAGGAAATCTAAAGAGCTTTTCCTGCCTTCCAGCCACTAGAATACAAGAACGTAACTACAACAGTAATGTAATATTCCGGAGGCATTCAATTTTAAAAGAAAAACTGTTCTTAAAGAAAGTTCATATTGTTCATGATTCATGAATAATATTGAACTGGTTTGCTTCTTTTGCTGTTTTAAAGTTCTGGTTTTAAATTGAAATACAAATAAGAAAAGCAAACTCAAATCACATCCAGAAAACAAGCTTAAACAACTCTAGTCCAAGTCCTCATGTTTCAAAGGAAGCACTCATTTCTAAGCTCCTTACATTAAAAGAATTTTCATTTTAACAGAATGAAGTCCAGGATACAAGTCAGACAGGCATCAATAATGGCATGTTTCAATAAATAGCCTTAGAGCTACCAAATTACCTATGAGCATATAAAAAGATTAATACACATAGCATATAGATATTAACACCAGGATTGCCAACAGAAATCAGTGGCAAATTGTCCTACAAATACAGAACAATACCAGTACCTCAAATAACTGCAATATCTTTGCAGCTGAAAGCCTGCAAAACTGTGCAAGTAATTCCTCTTGCACTGATCTGCCTATTCTCAACACAGCACATGTTTAACAGCATCACAACTTAAGAGACCTTGTGCCCAAAGCAGTTTTATCTGTAACCTTAAAAATATTAGCTATCTCAGATTCTTTCTCATTTATTCTCAAAAAAAATCTTATGGTGGTAAATAAAATGCCAGTTTACTAACGTTAGACATGGAGGCAGGGAGGGAGGCAACCACAGTAAACAACAATCCTTGACCCATTCAAGCACAGTAAGCTACCAATAACCTACTTTTGAACATCGAAGCATAAGTCTATACCACTGCCCCACCAGTCCAAAGCTGTATCAGCTCAGTGGGATTTGAGAAAGATGCTGGGCAGCGTTATGCAGCGCAAGAGTTGAAAACCAGCATTCAACTAAAACGCTGAGTAAGGGAAAATAAGAAGTACTAAAGCAGCATTTGCCATGTTCCTTTTTTTTGTCTGAGTTAATTAAAATATGGCTAGCAATGACTCTGCACACACACTACTTACATGCTACAGTCAAATCTCAGCTCTAAGAGAGACAAACCATATTGGGGGATTATGGCTCCATAGCAGCCCCTGCTGTACCTGGTTTTCAACTCCTTTTGCTCCTGATCATCTGCATAGCATTCTTCCTTTCTTGTGTCTCTTTTTCCCCACCAGAACCTCACCATTTGGCTAGAAGGCTTGCTTTAAGTGTTGCTTCTATTTGTGGTCACCCAATATGAACAGTTCTTGATGTTGTAAGGTCATTTGAATGCAATTGTAACTTTGGCTCATGCACAAATTTCCTCACCCTCTCTTGGCAGAGCAGGTACGCAAACTACCAAACTGAATCAAACAGGGTTAGGCTACTCCTCTTTTCAGTCTGCTGCATTAAAACCTTGGTCTTTTAAAAGCATATTACAATATCTACCTTCTTAATCGTGTCCAAATTTTTGAGAACAATGCTGTAAAGCTAATCTTACACAAAAATCCTCTGGACAGAACAGATGGTAGCAAATATCTTTTCCTTTAAACATCATGAAAACACTGTAAAGTGTTTCCAGAGTCTTCACAAAAGTAGTAAGATTTATCTACAGAGCAAAATAAAGACACACTTTAAAACTGCATACATCTCAAAAAACTAAGGCTTTCTGCTGCATGTCTTGAAACACTCATGAGACAATAGAGCTATGAGCTCATCTGGCAATCACACATGTACTCCAACAAATTAAACCTCTTTTTCCTGAAATTACTCTTCAAAGTAAAGCCAGTCACAAACTTTGCCCTTTTCAAAATGGCATTTTTATGTCACCTGTCACCTCAACAAACTTCTGAGATTTAAGAATTTGGAAATATTTTATCACTCCTCAAGAAAACTGTGAGCAATTTCCTTTATATTAATGTCTCCTCCAAGACAAGCCACAACAGTTCTTCTCACCAGCCTCCTGTTTCCTCACATTAAGGACAAGTCTGCCATTGCAGCCACCTCTTCGCCCAGCAGAATTTTTTTTTGTGGACTGATCCAACTCAAAACAAAGTGTCAAAACAGAGGATGTATAAATATTGTCTTCCAGGGGCAAGCCTGCAGCAAGGATAAGCTTTTGAATCTTTGCAGACATGAAATGCAACTCCCTCTATGAAGAAAGTATTCCAAATCAAATGCCTCTTCAGACAAAAGAACAAATAACACAATTTTAAGCATTTCTCATCTGATTTTGCTTATTAGAAGTCATCTCCCTGACCATGTCTAATTAAATAGATTTTTAAAAGTTCAATTGTAATTAATCAAAAGGGTCACACCATTTCAAGGGTTAATTACAGTGCTTCCCATTGCATCAAGCTTTTGGCTGCTGACAACTCTAATCAAAAATATCCTTCTGAAAGTCCCTTTCAACCCAAACCATTCTGATTCTATTATTATTCCTCAGTTCCAAACTGAGCATAACTTTATGACTGGATAACATTCAGCCTTTAGGATACAAAAACTGTCATTTACTCTACGAGTGAAGCTGCAGGTGTTCCCCAGTGCCTTTTTGCGCCACTCTTTTCCTGCTTCACAATAGTTCTGACTCCAAGTTTTAACATACTAAAGTGCAGAACTGTTCCAAGCATCAGGCTATGATTACAGCAGTCTGAAATTCACCATATGGTGAATGGTGTAGTTGATGAGGTGATTTACATTTGCAAATATAATTCTATTCCCACGTGCACTTCTGTACTTCATCTTAAGCCTGAACTGAAATGCCTGCAATAAAAAAAATTAAATTTGAGCCTGATGGTAAAGCAACAAGATTTAAAGTAAAAGCAAATAAAAATACTTCACACAGAACTGAAGCTTCCTTTCTTCCCAAAGAGAGCAAAATCAAAACAAAACAAAAAACAGAAACAAAAAAAACAAAGAACAAAAAAAAAAGGAAAGAAACACAGCAGTAGACCATCAGCAATCAGTTAAAGACAACCCAGAGCAAACATTTGCAGCAATATGGAAATACAGCACTTTCAGTGGCCAGGGAAGGGAATAAAATACTCTTTCAGAGGCTGAAATTGCAGAGAAAAGTGTTTCAGCAACATCAAGAACTAAGAGAAACATTTCCTGTTCATATCCTTTTTGTACAATTTGGGATTTCAACAGTTGTTTCCCCAAAATCACAGGAAGTAATGAAGTATCTTGTGAAAATCTGTTTTTTGTTTGTATTAATTTTTAAATTAAGTTGCAAAACAGTTTTTCTGAGAACTAAGAATTTTTCAACCAACACTTTTCCTTAAGGTTTCCCAACGAGTTCATGTAATTACCATCTCCCATCTGTCTTGCCCACGTATCTTCAGCAGCAGGAACATTTGCTGACACTATAATCAAGAATGAACTGGCAGTAAGATTATTTATCCTCTGCCAGACTGTGCCACTGTTAAATATCTAGGGAGATAAATCAGGATTTAACTTTAGTTGACTAGCAACTAAATCTTGTATAGATATAGACAGATATAGGCTATTTACACACCTTGCTGACACAATACAACCTTCAAAGCCTCAAGACATTAACCAAGTGTCTCCTGTTTACCTATAAAACATTGTGTCAACATAGTAGCAACAATACAGCGCTGTATGACTTATACCATCCATCTATTCACACTGCACATCCTCATGACTGCCTGCTTTCTGATAGTACAGCAAAGTTATTTCAAGTAACTTAAGTTTACTCTCTGGCACATCTATTCTTTGACAGTCCATTCGCTATGGGAAAAATACACCCCAACCAAGAAAAGCCCCACCTTTATAATAAGCCTACATGCAAAGCACAAAATTTCTTGATTTCCTTTACTCACAATGTATTATAAGTCAATGTTTCTAATTTATTTTATTTTATTTGTTTGCAGTATAACTTTCACTACCTTATCTTAGTGGTAATGAATGAAAAGGTCATTGTATTCAAAAATAATCTAGAGAGACTGGAAGAAGGAGTCATTTGCCTGTGCTAATAACTAGTGTTTTACTAACGCAAGGTAGTAAAAGTTTGTCCTTTGTAGTAACTGATATTGGGCCCAGAGAGTTTCAAGATGCAAATCAAACTGATGAACCAAGAAAGTTTACACAGAAAACTGTGGATCATTTTTTTGGTAAAGGATATCCCCTACACTGCCCTTTCATACCCACACAAGCAAGTATGTGTTCAGTACAAAATCCTCCCCCTACAGCTTCTCTGAAAACCCTGTATGTAGGTAGGATAAATTATTAGTCAGAACTAGAACATTTGGAATGTGTTTCAGCTTTTCAGATACCCAAGTATAGCCAGTAAAGAGCAGTTTAATCCCTGAGCAAGTAGGCAGAGTAGTAGGCTGTCTTAATATTAAAAGCATAAAATAATTTATATGGCTACTATAAGAAAGCTGTAATCCAAATACAAACTTCAGAATTTAGACAAAAACATTTAAGCCAAATACAGACAAAGTTCAGAATTAATTTAAGAGATTTAAGATCTTGCAAAAATAGGCTTGAGGAACACAGGAACTGTTTCCACCTTCTTCCTCATCTAATGCACATTTGTGGTCTAGTATCAAAGCAAGTTAAAAGCAACTCAACCTCAGAAATGAGACTAAAACAAAAGCAGCTCATTCCCCAAATACTCCTTTGCTGTCCTGGAAATCCTACACCCCAAAAAACAAAAACCAAAGCAATCACCATCTGCACCCCCCACCGAACACACAACTGAAGAAAAACACACAGGCCTTTTACCTATCTGCACAATATAGACAGAAAAAAAACCCCTGGAGGCAGCAGTAGAAAGCAACAGACCCTTCCATTCCTCAAGTTTTGTATGATATTCCTAAGGCAGTACCCAACTCATCTCCATCAATGAGTCACACAAAAAGGTCACCCAGCTGAATTCACCTGTTCCAGATAACCAGCATGGAAAGTTTTCTGAGGATTAAAACAAATCAAAGACACCCTGAAGTCTCCTCCCCACCTCTGTCCTCTTTCTCTACACACAGTGTGCTCACTCCACACACCCACACTACACAAGACACTAGCAGCTGCAAGTGTGTCTCCACATGATGCGTCAAGTAAACAAGTGGTTTCCATTTTGAATCAACCACTGTGGGTCGCTCTTCTTATTTAAAGATGGAAAGAACAGGTTCTTCCTTACTCTGGAGTGTGCAAATTTTCTTCCTTTGAATTACATCAAACAATTCATGCCTAGGTTTTACAACATATACTAGCGTGAACAAAGCAGGAAGTTCACATTTAAAAGGAACCTTACCATTCAGTACTAGCATGAAAGAACAGAGTAGAAGGTGAGCAATGATGCTTACACGGGGTATCTGAATGAAAATGGCTCTTGGGGAAAAGAGGAATTATTAGAGAGTTCAGCATACATTTGATAGACTTACACAGGAGCCCATGCCAGGGACCTGCAGGGACTGGCTGAGGAGCAGAGATCAGAGCCAGGTATGGCCAGCCTGCGGTAACAGGCAGCAGCTGCAGAAGGCTGCATCAAACATTCAGTACATCTGCCTCTATCCATGTGGGAGCCTCATTTTCCAGATGGCAAACAGGTAGGAAAGACTATGGCTTTTTTTCTGAAATCAGTTTAAAGAAAGGCAGACAGCACAAACTGAATAGATTGTCAGCTGGTTTGAAATCAGAACTGCCTTGGTGTCATCTCGATTATGCTAAAAGGCCCCAAGAGAGTGTAAGGAGGTTCCCAGTAGAAAAGCAGACAGCATGCATATGCTGTCCCTCCCTCAGGCCCAAATTCCCCCTGCTTCCAAATCTATCATTAAATACTGACTGTAACTATTAAAACCAAAATATTTCAGAATAAAAATTAGATTTAAAACAACGATAAGAATTCAGAATTTACATTTTCACTCACAATTCTACAAAAAATTAAGATAAGCATGCTTTAGGGGGTAGATAATTCACATGACAACTCAGCTGCTACTTTTATCTTAACATTACTGAAGACAATTCCAACAAACTCCTGTATGCCTCTAAGCAGTCTAACTCTTCATTCAGCTTGCATCTGCCAATCCAAAACAGTAAACTGATCTTATTTTTCAAATGTCACCACTTAACCATCAGGACTGTTAAGACTGAATTTATGTAGCAGTTAAGTCAACCAAAGGTCCAATTCTGCCCTCAGTTATAGTTTAGTAAATCCAGTTAGTATGGCTGTGTTACTTTGGATTTACACAACAGTTGTAGTGCAGCAGAGAAGAATATAAAACTGAAAGTTACTAGCTAAAAGACAATTTAACTTAACATTTTGACTGCTTAAGTTTAATCTTTTTGGTTGGTTGAGAGCTGTAAGCACAAAGTCTCCACCAAGAAAAGTATCCTTATCAGTGACACAAGCTAAGCTAAATTACTTATACTTCACCAACCCCGTCTAACCACACAGATCCACAGAACATCTAACCTCTCCATTTGACAGCACAGTGTTGTATTCAGATATGGCACCGTTTAATTATGAACTGGATTGCTACAAGAGAATAGGACAGTTAACTTACTGCTGTTTAATGAGCACGCCCTTGTTAGTAGTGAATACATTCACTGTACTCATTAAATCAGGAGACACTGGAGTTCTGAATACATCATTAAAAGGATCCAGGAATGCTGCTGCTTTGTTCAGCATGACTACATGCTCTGCTTGACAGTTGGAAAATGAGCAAGAAATGTAAGCCCCTTCCTGTTGGCCCAGCAGATTCTAATTTTAAACTAGGACGAGGGAGAGAGTGGAAGATCTGCTTCTTCTACTTCTTCTTCACTCATTTTAGAACAAAAATTTGTCTTCCTGCTGCTGACTTGAAGCAGTAACATGTTCACTACTGTAAGATAGCAGTAAAAAGAAGTGTCAAGCTTGGGGAAGGGGAGACTATTTAACAAATAAATAATTAAGTAAACAAACCAATCCACAGTCCATTTTTAATACACCCAAGAAGTGTGCATTAATTTATCAATTTGTCAATTGGCAAAATGAACCTTCATAAAACAAATACACACATAGCCCTAACATGGCAGTTCCCACACTATGTACCATATATTGATTAAGGCTGAAGGAGGAGTGAAACTGACTAGTAGGCTCCTGTATATTCTCACAGAGGAGACTTAGAACATATCTTCAGTGAGAGAATGAGTTTTGCTCCATCTACCCACAAAGATACACTCCCACATGAGAACCTGTATGTCTAAAGCATTCAAGAGTTACAGAGAAATTAAAATATAACTGTCAACTGTTCAGCTCAAACCCACTGCATGGAAGCACTTTCTACCAAAGGAGGTATGTGAACCAACATCACTGATGGAGTATCACTGGAGAAGGCATCACTGGAGTAGCAGGGCATCCTGGAAGTTAAGATTTAACAAGCACAACTGCTTCCTCTAAGCACATCCTTGGAAGGGGAAAATGCATTTCTGAAACATGCTTATAACAAACCTTCCTTCTCCTCTCCTCCTACCTCGTGCACAGAGAACTGAACAGGTTGCCAAAGTTCAGAACAGGGGGACAGGGCGGGGGGAGCTGGTCAAGGCTTAATATTCTTAGTGCAAGGCTGTGCAGGACTCAACCACTTTAATCCAAGCAATTATTTTTCAGTTAGAAAGTAGTTGATACTGTAAGAAGCTATATAAATACTCAATTAATACCACAAGCACATTTACCCCAGTCTCCTCCCATTATGCAGATGTGATAGTTCACCTCTTACCTAAGAAAAACAGGTTCTAACCAGTCATGTCAGCACATTAGGACTCTGCTTGCTCCAGGCTTCAGAAACAGCCTCTGGAGTTCATCAAGATCCAAATTTTCCCAGTTTTGCCAACAAACTAACCTTCAAGAAAAAAAACCCTTCTGATTAAGCAGTCAGGCTGCAACATGCCATGACTAATCCTCTTAAATTTTCTCTGGATCCCACACCGTAATCTCAGCAACACAGAAGAAACTGTTCTTTTCATAGGAGCTGTGTGGCTGTGTGGACTGTCACAATCTTACTCAAATAGCAATTGATTACTCACTGCTATCAACTTACATTATCAACACACAAGTTTCAGCACACAGTCCTGCTTACTTGGAGTGCAACCACAGAGCAGTACTCTCAAATGACCAGGTATAAGCTGTAAAACAGCATTCATCCGCATCAACTACCACAGACTTCCGCGTCACATCTCATTGCTTCCCACAGTGCAGTACATGGTTGCACCTAGCTCTTTCAGACCATATTGTGGAAACAGCCTGAAGAACTGCCTGGCTTTCCAATGGTCTAAAAGAACACTGTTACCAGAAGGTAGAAAGATTAACAGTTTGGAGATAGGGAGATCAAAAGCAGAAATCATATTCAGACTAGACCTAGAGATGCATCCCTCATCAGCAATATGCACTTACAAGAGGGTCACAGCATTTGACTAAAAGCCCAGTTCACTGACTTAAGAAGAATGAAAAAGAAAAAACTTTAGTTCACCAACACTGTTTCCTTGGTGTCAGATAAAACAATGCGGGGAACAAGTACTGAGATTTTCTGATCAAAAGTATGGTCTGTTCTCGTAACATCCAGGAAGAAACATGCAGAGAAAAAATGCATGAAAAAGGCATGAGAGCCTCAATGAGAATCGCATGTCAGATTGCTTAATTTGGGTCCTCTTCTCTTTAATAATACTAAACAGTTCTGTATGAGAGAGCTGCTGGATTAGAGTTCAGAAGCTGAGAGACGGACACATAAAAATTAATAAATAATAAACTTCTCAAGTGTTGCATTTTCTTCCCTTTGTGCTCAACAGAGGGCAACTCATGTACCATCTCAGCTGGTTTAACTCAAAAAACACCACACACTTTGATGACAGAAAGGAAAAGATTACGTACATGGAATTGTTTAAATATTTGTTGTTGTAGCAACCACACATTTCCATGGCTAAAAAACCTGTAACACATGAGATATAGAGACATACTTGTTACCTGTTATAAATAGCTGGCATTCTTCAGCTCCTTATATACTTTTCATCTGCCATTTAGTCAGACTTGCATCTTCCTGGTAGATTCCCTTTTGCATTTTGTACAACACAGAGCATATCAGAACTCCACCGAGTACTAAGCAGCCTGTGATTTATACTTTGAGGGTATATAAACTGGTTAAGTGATTTCCGGAGAGAAAACAAATGACACATTCAAAACAAGACACAAACATACTCTAATGACAACAAAAAGAAAGAAAAAACATGCTTTTCTTCAATGCCATGTGCTATATCACCATAACATAATAAGCAGTACTTCTGTTCACAGACTTTAATCTCATTATTAATAGCTCTTTCCTCTGTGTATATTACATCTTCTCTTGTGTCTCATCACCAGTATTCAAAATCTTTGCAGGTATAGCTTTGCATTATATACATACACAGAAAGTAATACAACAAGGGCCCTGTCAAATTATGGTGGTAAGGAAAATAGGAAACAAATAGTTGAATGGCAACACATGCACTTCCAAACTTGAGTTCTGGCTAGCCCCTCAAGTCCTCCTTTTCAAAGAAAGCACTTGTATTTACTTTCATATGAACACATTTTTTTGCTCTTGTTTCAAATACTTCCAACTGGTTTTTAACATATTCATGTTAACTTAAATATCTTGTCCAGCTACACAGGGGGGAAAAAAAGTTTAAAAAAATCTGTTTGTTGAATGGGAAAACAATTTGTCAGAATTTCTTTTTCAATGTATTCCACTGCACCATATGTGGGGGCTGGAAGAGTGCCTAAGAACATCTGCCATAGACTTTAAAACCCCTAATAATAGCACAGCTGGTGTCCTCAGCCTAATGACCTCAGCACAGACTCATGTGGCCTCTCCTGACTCTGGCCCCCAACCCAGGCAAAGCATAGAAACCCTCAAGGGTTGGACACAGTCATTCATTCGTAACTCAATCTGCATTTCACTAAAGAACCAACACAGAAAGGAAGCTGAAATCCTTACATTTCGAGCAGTTCAACAGTCACTGTTTCCACAGGATTTCACCACGCTCCTTTTCATAACGTCCAGTTTAGCAGCATTCCATAAAATGAAGCTCCTCAACAAAACTGCTTATCTCAGGGACCCAGGGTTAGAAACCTAAAATGTTTAACTGCACTTAACTGTACTACAGAGGTGGTGTTTGGGTTTTTTTCTTCCACTAAACTCATGGATTATCTTCATTCCTCTGCATTTAGTTTACTTACAAATGAATGCTTCCACCAGCTTGCTTTTAAACGTGTTCAAAAGTGCCGATTTATAGATGAGAAAACCAAAGATGAGAAAAAGATGCTGGTTTATAGATGAGAAAGTCCAAAGAAGGGAAAAAAAAAAAAAAAAAAAAAGGCAGAAGAACATGGAACTCAGGATATGAAACTATGTTTAAGCTCACAGAGTCAGCATTGGGCACTAACAGGTATTTATTACGCTAATGTTTTAGGTAAAAGTCTATGATTTTCCATGCCCAAAGGATGCAACTCTGTGAAGGTGGGAACAAAAAAAAGCAGTATTTGCATGCAGGTGAGATGTCTGAGACTTTCATTCCCTTCAGTCCACAGTCTGCCCTCTTTACTTTCACCTAAAAAAAAAAAAAAACTAGGTAGGTTCCAGCAGTCAACGGGCATGAGTTCAGTTTAACACAAAGTGTGCAGGTGGACTCATGGAAAGTAAAATCTAGTCACTGACAAAGCATGAAGAGGTGGCTACTTTAGCAAATCGCTGTATCCACAGTAACAGCAGACTGAATATTGAACTCCAAATTCCAAGAATAACCCATTTAATCCAACTACTCTAAAATGCCAATGTGACACTAATATCCTCATCAGAAAACGTTTTCTTTCTTGCTTCTCATGAGTGAGAGAGGGGAGAAGAATCCTAAAAGCAGACAAAGGCAACACTTTGTAAATTCCCACACTATCCAACAATATTGGCCCTCTTAAAAGAAGAGACATTTAGCAGATAATTGGTCTTAATTTGTACCACATCACTGAACAACAAAGGGGAAGAGAAAATACAGAGCAAGTTACTTATTCGTTTGATATAAAAGCACCAAAATCTGAGAAAGAAGAACACACTAGACTAGCCCAGTTGCAGTCATCAATTTGGCTGTGACAAACATACTTACAGTCATGCACCAGTTATATGCCTTATTTCTCCTCCTACCCTCTATCTGATCCGTAACTTCTCTCAGAGCTATAAGATAAAGATACATTTTTAGGTAGCATTTTAAAATCAAGACCATAATTGAGCTATTTAACTACACATATGCTCTTATTTCTAACTTAATTATGATAAAAAAGTATATTTTAAGGAACTAGGTGAATTGTCCCATCCTTTCAAACAAAGTCTAAACATCAGCAAGATCTACATCAAAGGAAAACCAAAAATCTGCAGCAGAAGAGTATCTGTAGAAAGATACAGCTTCAAACATCATCAGTTTGACCATAAATTCTTAATTCCAACAACTAGACAACACAAGTACTCACAGAAGGCTGTATTTATGTGGTCATGCTGTAGATTTCTGACTGCAAATAGGAAAAACCTGCTTCAATGCTACCTTAGATTCTAACTGGGGAGCTCACTGTGCAATGGCAGCAACAGCTGCTTCACAAGTGTTGACTGGGGCCATAGCAAATATCTGGGCTGGCACCAGTAATGAATTACACTGCTTTTTAAAAATAAATTTGACATCAGACCCATTAAAGAAGTCTACTGTTGCTGGGCTGTCGCTTGTGTAACATATACAGTAGCCACATATACAACACATGATGCCCTTCAACTTGGCAGAAAGGGCCGCTATTCAGAAAAAAAGCATAATCTCTCAGAGGCACAAACAATTTGCAGAACTAACAAAGTTCTCCTGTGTAAGCCTGTAACTGCAGGCTTGGAGCAGGCACATACCTATTGCTGTCTCCAGATTTTGTTTCCTCACTTACTACAGGTCCAAAATTTTTTTCCCTTTATTTCTGCTGCCACATGCTTTAGGTACAAGTCCCTGGTGACAGAAAGCAGGTAGAGACAAGGAGTCCTTATAAGTGGGTTAGCACATCCATACTTCAAAGGGACTGACCCTGGCTCTCTGGACTATTTCAGCCAATACAATGATATCTGCATAAAATTTCCAGGTGCTCAGCCTTGCTCTACTCACAAGGTCAGGCTACTGATCAGGAACAGGCCAGGAATCTTAACCTGCAGGCTTTCTAGCCCATCTGCATGCTATGTCCTTCCTCTCAGCAATTTGTAATTGTCCCAGAAAATAGTTTTCTCTTCCTGAGTATTTCAACATGTGCCTTTATTAAGCAGCTGTCCTGACAGAACCTGTATTTTTCTATTCAGGAAGCTACAGGCTGGGGTGTAAGACAAATAAGTCACAGGACAAAGGCAGACACAATGCAAACACTGCGCAATTGCAAAGTGCAATCATTGATAGACACAGTTACCACAACCTGTGATAATTCCTGCTTGGCCTGATTCCCATCTCTCTGGAAATATGACTCTGACAGTAATACTGCGTACAATCTGCACAAGATTGGGGGTGGATGGGGGAGCTGTTCTAACATGATAAACTAATCACAAAGCTCACAAATAACATCAGATTGTAGTGCAATTATGAAGTAGACTAAAGGCCTTCCAAACTACAACCAAACTTGGTTAGTGAGACAGACCCCTACTTTACACAGCCTTAATATTCAGAATTACAGTTTGATTCATGCCAGCTATCATTTTATGTAAGAGAGATGATAGGCTCAGTGGAAGTAACTCAGCTAAACTTAGCTCAAATAGTAACAAACATTAGAAGCACACACTATGCAATAATTACCTGTATCACTATGTCTGAATCTTGTGTCAGTTGACGTGCCCATCTTGAATAAGTATCCAAAAAAAGAGTTAACAGAAGTGGATAGCACACTCACATTATTGTAACTTTGTACTGAGTGGAACTTACTTTGCATACAAGCAGCAAAACCTGGACAAAATACCCAAGACAGCATCACTATGCTCAGCTGCATTTACCAGCACTGAGTGAGACAGGTTAAGAGACTAAATCTGCCCTCCTGTTTACAACACCTCCCCAGCAAACTCCCACTTTTGCAAACCCACCCTTCCAGGTACAAATGTTAACTAGTACAAGGACAGTGTTGCCAAGAAATACATTTGCTCCTTTCCTACCTTCTTCTCAGTTAAGCTGCACATGTGCTTTACCACTAAGTATTATACCCCAAAGCACAATGAAAAAGTGGAAGCATCAGTGCTTAAATATTAAAAGAGCCACTTGCAAGTGCAAAAGACAGTTGTTTCATGTTCTCATTTGCTTTGTGGTCATCTGGAAGTATGCAATTACAAAAGCTCCAAATAGAGTAAAACAAACATACACTGGGCACAGCTCACATCAGCAGAGATCTCTTAACCTGAAGGTCATATTGTCAATACTACAAATGTGGAAGCAGCTGCTGACATTTTGACATGGTCCCTATACTGCAGTATGCAAGATCCAGGAGAGTGTAATTCAGAGACACAGTTGAGGTGCCAAAGATTCCAGAGTCTGTCAAGGATTCCAGACTCTTTTACTTCTACAGCTGAGACACTGTATATACTACCTATACTCAGCCAGGTTCCCTGCAATATCCAATAACCATGATTTGGGCTTGTTTTGTTTTTAATCAAAAAGCATAAGTCCAGAAGTCAATATAGACTTCCAAGATAAAATACTGGCCATTTTGGACCAAACATCAAGTCTTGTAATGTAATAGATCCTTCCAAATTCTACTTCCTCTCCCTCAAAATACACCCATCCACACACTGTTTTCCTTTCTCCTTCACCTTTTTCACTTCAGGCAGGGAAGGGGGATCTTCACACAAAAAACAACATGTAACAACCTGTTTAACCCTTGCGATTCAAGTCTGGGTTTGCTGTTCCAGAGTGTATATGACAAACTATGCTGAATCTACACTCACTTTGTTGTCTCCTGCAATTCTTTCCCAAAAGAGCAAAGATAACCATCAAGGCGCAAAAAGCAAGCAAGTAACCAACCCCTTTAGAATCAATAATTCACATCTTCATGATACAGACTTTACTCAAGGAACCATTCCTGAGTTACAGGGCTATATTCTGTTTCTCATAATTGATAGGCATTTACATCTGTAAATATCCCAATTTCCAACTTCTATTAAAATCTATTCTCCAAAATTTTACTGAATCCACTTGTTCAGAAATGCTTTTTTATAGGTTAGTTTTATCAGGCACTTCATGAAGGTTTTGCTAGACAAGCAATACAGTTAGGTAGCACAACCTCTTTTGGCCACCACAACAACTTCTTGGTATATTTTGTGAAAAGATATTAAGAAAAATTTATAAAACAGTTATTTGGGTTTGGGGCTTCTTCTAAAAACTAAATATTAAATAAGAACATATACAGATATTATCAGTTCCATTTAACCTTGTTTGCTCATTTTTCTCTTTCAAAAGTCTGTTACTTCCAAGAACTTTACAAACCATAATAGATACCCTGAAGTAAAAAAAGGTGAAAACAAAAAAACTATTACCAATTTCTCTGTTGGAGCTGTCTTAAACGAGGAGATAAAGGAAACTCCGTAACACTTGACATAAAATAAAGCCAGAGAAAAAAAAAAGTATGCTTTAAAAAAAATAAAGGAAAAGAAACAAATAAAACCAGGGAGAAAACATGAATTAGCCAAAATGTCAGAATGCATAAAATACACTTGCAAATGTCTTCAGAGACCTTAAAGAAAAACCAATGCCTTAATATTCTGAGATTCCAAACTCCTTTCATTTCTCTGGTGGTAAAAGACTATAGCATTGAACAATGAAGTGTCCAAAGCATTCCCTCACAAAGTCAATTCTTTAGCTTCATATATACTCAGTTCCAAGTTGGAGCAGTGCTGGATTATAGGTTTTCTGTCATAAAACTAACAACAGTTTCCAGTTAGAAGTCAGGGCAATCAGGAACCACTAGATCCCACTCAGAAGAGAAATTAATTACCTGTTGTAGGATTTACATCAGAGCTGTAACAGGTTTAAGTCCTGTTCATACTTTCCTAATATCTGAAGTTCAAAATAAGTATTTTTTATAGCTGTTCAGCCTAAGGGTTCACTAAATAAAAATTAAGAAATTAAAAAAACTCACCCAAAAAACTTTTATTGCCCACATTATAACAACGGCTTGCTTACCTTTTCCAGAAAAAGGTCTGAGGAACAAAGAAGAGAATACAGTATTACATCTGCTATAATAAGTCATACTATAAACTGATCATTTTTCTGACTATGCAGCCCCTCCTATTTCCTCTTACTCATTTCTCCCGCTGCAGTATTATATCATCTTTTATCTTCAAGTTATTCCTGCTAGTCATAGGATCAAAACAATAGGCTTGCTCCTAGGTGCATTTAGGAATTTCCTCTCAGCCTTCTTGAAAAAGTAATTAGTGCTAATTTAACAGATAAGAGAGATAGTACAACGTATTCAATTCTCCCTGCCCAATTCTGCTAACCAAGACTACTAAAATGACATTGGTGGCTTTCTTTTATTAAAAAAAACAAACAAATAAATCCAAAACACAAACACCCCAACAAACTACAAAAGAAAAACTCCCACACAACAAGCAAATAATTCAATTTTTATGGCACTAACTCTCATTTTTAAGGAGACCTGTAAAACTTAATGTCCACAGGTTGAATATAAGGTGTGATATTATCCACCTAAAGCAAATGAAACACTAATTGGCTTTGCCTGCACATTCCTGTGTTGTCTTTGTGCCATCTCCACCATTCATCTATCTCCCTATGAAAGACAAACCATCAAAAAAACTAAAACTGAGGAAATCCAACCAACTTTTCAAGCCATGTTTTTCCAGTTTGCCTCCCTGGCTTATTTCCCAGGGGGTAACAGTCAGTATGAAAGATCTGTAGACAAAGCAGTGCAACACAAAGCTGATGACACACAGCAGGACTATGCCCACCAGAGATGGCAAAGTGCGAGACCAGGCTATTCTGGCTGCAGAAGCACAGCCTTCAGGCACATGCATGTCCAGGCACTTCTACCTAATATTAGTGTAGGTTGTCCTGAAAGCACATTCTCACCCTAGTCCAGTCCTACTCTCACTCCTACTCCACTTACCCTGAAACCATATATCGCTGTTGCTCCTTTTTCCTTACAGAGACATTGGTGTTTCTACCATTCCACATCACTGTGATCAGGAATGCAACCTGGTTGGAAGGGCTAAGCCAAGGGGATGGCTCAACAAAGCCACTGTGTTGGGTTCAGCTGTGTGGGTTTTCAAACACTGGTGTTGTAATGCATTCTTCCAAGCTTCATTGCCATGAAAATAGCCATCTGTGGTGGGACTCAAACCATCAGTCCACTAAATGGTGTGTGTGCTTAATCATGACACCACAGGGCTGAGGGACACCACTATGTGAACACCTAGAGCCAGAATTTACAGATCATACACAAGCATCAATTAACCCAAGACATAACAGCAAAGGCCTCCTACGCAGTTACAGAAAAATGAGGTTGGTTTGCCCAAACCAATCCCACAGCCATATGAAACTGATGCTGACAAGCTGACTGACAACAGAAGAGCCAAGAAACATCTTTGTTCTTGCTGAATTGATAACTACTGGAAAAGCAGCTCTGCTAGACATACAAATCCAAGAAATAATCCATTTAGTCCATAATCATCCATTACTAGTTTGTGGAAAGGTATAAAGGTCAGCTTTAACCCCAAAATTTTCTAAAAGGAAAAGAATTAGCTATGATGAACAACAAAGGGCTATTTAAAAATATAGTTTTATCCACCTGAATTCAAATCTCTGTCTAAATATCAGTTGACAAGTCATCTGAAATTTTTTTAAGGAAGCATTAGCTTTACTTTGACAAATAAAAGAAATTTATTTCAATTTTTAATTCTTACTGTAAAAATTCATAGAAATCAACATAATGCATTCCATACTACTGTTGGAGGTTGGGAATTTTTTCCATCCTGTTGCTAGCGAACCTTAATGAACCTTAACAACTGGGTACTTAAGAGACAAAAGATGTGGCTAGGCAGAGTCAGGGGAGGAAAGAACCTGGCTGGTTGGTAAGGTCACTTGCTCCCGGGACATCAGAGGGGACAGTTTTGCCTTTCGCTGCGACCACGGGAGCCCAGCTCTGCACTGCCTTTTTTTCTTTCTTGCTGCGTGAGTTTTCGTTTGGGAAAGCACAGGATCCTGACCCTCTTCCCCCCTCCCGGAGTTCACGTCTCCCTGGCTGAGTCCAGCAGCCACTGTGGAGAAGCCCGGCTATCATTGACTCACACTCCCCCCACCTGCCAGGATGCACTGTGGATTTCTGCCACTGCTGTGGAGTTTCTGCCACCTTTTGCTTGCTAGCACTGGTGAGTCAAGCCTGCCATCCAGCTTGCTTCTCCCGAGGTTTCCTGCTGCAGCCCCTCTCGCCATCCAGCCCTCTAGTCCATCTGCCATCAGTCACATGAGATGCAAACCTGAGCTCGCGCTACAGCGCCCCCTGCAGCTGCACGAGAGTCATCATCCCTGTCCTGCCTGGCTGGGAGCCCAACAGCCCCCTCTGCCGGCCATGACCGTAACTGCATCAAAGGGGAGGGGCGGTGTCTGGCACCCCTGAGAAAGCTGCCACCGGGTTTCTGGTTTGTTATTGCTATTGTTGTTGTTGCTTGTTTCCCTCGTTATATGTACTAGTAAAGAAATGTTATTCCTTTTCCCATATCTTTGCCTGAGCGCCCCTGATTTCAAAGTTATAACAACTCAGTGGGAAAGGGGAATCATATTCTCTATTCTAAGAGAGAGTCCCACCTTCCTTAGCAGACACCTGTCTTTCAAACCAAGACAGCTACTTTTTGATAAAAATCCCAAAACATTTCAGTGTCATACCTATACTTTGGGTTGGAAGGGATCTTAAAGGTCAACTAGTCCAACCCCCTGCAATGGGTGAGGACACCTTTCACTAGACCAGGTTGCTCAAAGCCCCATCCAACTGGGCCTTGATCACTTCCAGCAATGGAGCATACAGAGCTTCTCTGTGAAAATTATTTAAGGTCCTATCATTATGATAAATTTCCTGTCATCAAGTCTCTTCAACAACCATTTGGGAACAAGAATAAGACACAAAATATCCCTCAAAGAATGAAATAAGGTCATAATAAAATCATGCATGCTGAATTTAAGAAACTCAGTCTCATATTCACATCTACACCCAACATACAGTGACATCAATCTGCCTTTTCCACCAGGGCTGACTAGCTCTTCATTAGTTAGGTAACTACTGTGAACTGTTAATTCTATGTTTATTGTCTTCAAATTACACTTGGTTATGATCTTGGCCTTTGCATACAAACATTTCTAGATTTAACACATTATTCATTCCATAGAAGTTACCTATGTTTATTTTTTTAAAGACAGTAATACCCATATGAACAAAACAAAAGAGATTCTTGTCCTTTTTTTGAAGTTAAAAATCATATTTCCCTCCTCTCTTTCCTGCTATTCAGTGTAATAGTACAGAGGGACGTAAGTGAGAAAACCTTCCATTTTTCTTCCTTTATGTCAACATAGACCAGGTGTCTTCTGATTGATAAAAGTTGATAAATAATATAAAATGGGTGCGGTGTTCACTCTCGGAGGGCGGATGTTAGTAAGTCAGGCTCAAGAAACTGAGACTCTGACCTACCTTGAACATTCATCAGTGAGCAAACTGTGATGACTGTGTGTCTTGGAAGTGCTCTGTTTGCAGCCTGTGATATCCCAGACTCCCATTTTGAACACTGATCTTTTTCATAGCAATATCCCATTGTCAGTTTAACAGTTCACCTATTTCACTAAAGTAACTGCTGCAAAAGTAGCACCATCTTATCCTGCACAACCCATCTGCCAGACATGTTTAAAATTTCTGTAAAATACACTAAAATTACTTGAGCAAGTCATACACTCCTCAGGGAAAGGGAAGACTTCTGGCCCACCTGGAGTTTTTCTTTTGTAGAAGAATTAGTAATGTATACTATCAACCTTAGTAATGTAGGAAAAAGAAATGCAGGTGTAGCGCACATGTCTACTGAGGCTGCTGCCTGTTTCACACACCCTGACAGGCCCTAAATAGCTACAGAATGCGCCAATCCACTGACCGCAAGAGACTGATAGGCTTTTAACAGAGATTCACAAGAACTGGACTTAATTCAAGTACTGGCATCAACTCCTGAATTACCTCAAATGTTTTGATCTTGCTACCCCCCTTCATCCACTGTAAAGTAAGAGAAGACTGATTTTTCTGATTCATGAATGCTTAAATAAACTCAGTTCATTAGAAGTTCACATTGACTATTTTGCAGTGTAAAAGGGCAAAGTATTTCTGGAAGTTGTATTTGCCTGAGGTACAACAGTTCCTAAATGAAACCTCATTTAGCAGATAAAAGCAGTACAAGTGAATGTCATGGAGAAATCAATGTTCTCTGCAGAAAGAAGTGATAGCATAACATACATGCAATAGCATGACAGCAGAGACTTTTCTGAACTTTAGGACAAAGTACTGTGCCAGATAAATGCAATATTTACCTTTCTCAGCCTTTTCATTTTAGCAGCTTTTGATGACTTGCAAAATACAGTTTTTGAGAAAGCTGCTATGGAGTAAAATTCTTGTGAGCAAATACAAGGGTAATCAAGGGTTACAAATATTTCAGACAATTAGAAAAAGCACTTTCAGTTGAGATTGCCTGATATTGGAAATGTGTGTCTCTCAGGTCAGTCACATGTCACCGGGTAAGGCCACAACATGCTTATCTACCACTGGACATAACATGACCTTCAGGAAATAGGGGCATAAAGAATATGCCCTTCACACGTGCAGGTTTGCAGAATTACATTACAAGACTAAAGGCTCCAAGAAGGTAATGTTTTAGTTAATACTGGTCTCCACTCCCACCATAAATACCTGGAAGTGATCATTACTGCAGTATTACCCACACACAACAGGAGCCCACCATTCCTTCCTGACAGCAGTGCCATTTGTGACTTAGATCTTCTGTGATAGCAGAAGATCTATCGCAAAAGAACGTGCAAAAAGAAAGACTGATTTCCACCTCATCACTTCACATCAACAATGCTTAATATGTACTCAGAAATAACTAGTATGGTCAGACATGGTTGCAGAGAAGGACAGTCCGTTTGAAACAAGTTTAAAGAACAGTCTAAGGACTTTGACATTGTTTCAAGGCCACCTAATTCTGCTAATTTTACAGGTATCACTGTGGCAGTGAGTTTGCTCAGATTTGAACCGCAAGGTTTCTGCTTACTGCAGAGGAGTGTCTGGAGCTCCCTTGCAAAGTATGCAAATATGCAGTATCTGATAGTGAAACTAGGCTTTCTGGGACAGGCAATGTTGTTAGTAACATTGGCTCCACTTACCTAAACATTAAAGAGGCCAGTAAAATCTCCATTCCTCACAAACAGCAGACATGGATGAAAATTTTTTACAAATACTCCTCTCTTCAAACAAAATTGCACTTCAATATCCCCTAGGACACCAAATTGTGGCTGCTGTCAGACTATAATTCATGCAGAGTCCTGATTTGCTTGAAATTAGATTCCAATAGGACATTACCAGCAGCTGCTTTTAAAAAGATGAAAGTTAGAATTTACATGAACATACAATGCAAAAATGCATTGATTGTTTTGAATTTACAACAGTCAACTAAGCCCTCTAAAGAGGCACACGTAACTAATTCGATGTATCCAGTTTTCATTCTTCCCCTCTAGGCTATAAATGTTTCCACTGTATGAGCATTTTCCTAACCTTTGGTTTCTATTAAAAGATGGAACAAGTCAACTCAGCATCATTCTAAACTTCATTGAAAACTAATGATGAGCAGTTTTACTGTGTTTTGTTTGAAGCATGGAATTATTGCAGAGAAGGGGGTTCATACATTTTTTCCTCTAACTGGGAAACTAGATGAGAGGTGATCCCTCCTCTCTAGCCGGCACTGGGTGATGCCACACCTGGGGTACTGTGTCCTGTTCTAGGTTCTGCAGTAAAAGAAAAAGATGGACATACTGGAGAGAGGACAGTGACTGGCCCCTAACACAAAGAAGGAAGATCAGGGCATTTCCTCTATGAGAAGAGGCTGAGAGAGCTGGGACTGATTAGCAGGAGATAAGAAAGTTCAGGGAAGTCTCATCAATGTGTATAAATATCTGCAGGGAGGGAGGACAGAGCCAGGCTCTTCCTAGTGGTTCCCAGTGACAGGACCAGACTGGCGGGCACAGCCTGAAACACAAGCAGTTCCTGCTGAACATCCAGGAACATTTTTTCCCTGCGAGGGTGACCAGGTGCTGACAGAGGTTGATCGGGGAGCAATGGAGTCTCCAGCCTTGGAGATATTCAGAAGCTGTCATGACACAGATCTGTGCCAGGTGCTCTAGGATGACCCGGCCTGAGCAGGGAGGTTGGACCTGGTGACCTCCAGAAATCCCTTCCAATCTTAACCATGCTGTGATCCACCAAAGAAGTAAGCTTTCTACAGTGCTGAGTATTTCTCTCTCCAGTTCATACAGTATTGGGAGTCAAGAACATTCCATAAGCACAAAAATTTGCTGCAGGTTATTGGCAGCCTCAGCATCTCATCTTCTAGCCCACAACTGGTGTTGGTTGTAACAGACCTTGGAGTGCAGCAGTTTCAAAAGCAGCTCATGTTCACTGAAGACTTTCTCTCCTGACATCAAGGTCTCATCCACTTACTACTGTTGCTTCCTTTGCTCACTGCTAACAGATGCTCAGCTGCCCAGCTGCCCAGGACAAACAATACAAAAATGAACCTTAAAAAGAGCTCTTGCCCGCATCAAGGACTTGATTCCAAGCACCATAACACTGAAGGGGATGGAAGAGGGAATCCACAACCATGGGAAAAACTGCTCTGCTGGGCAGCAGCATAGTCTAATGTCAAAACAAGCCAATAATAAAACTTTGTAAGAGCTTTTAAACCAAGCCCTTCCCACATTTTGTTCCTTCTTTCTAGTTCTTTGCTACAGTGTTCTGAACTTCTGCTGTAAATGCAAGCAAAACCAACAGGGCTCTAACACATTAATCTATCAGTATCATTACCAAAAAGCCCCAAACACTCACACAAGGAGATACTACTCTCAGAGCAGCAGTGTCATTTGAGTTTTCAGCATCTAATGTTAGCAATATTAGACAATCGTCTCCAGAGAAGCTGCAAGATAAGGTGAAGAATCAACTCCAGTACAGCCACTCACCGGTTTAACTAAAGCAAACCTGCCAACATAATTGAATCTAAGAATTATCTCTGAGCTAATCTGTTTGTGCTCTCAATAAGCCTCTTAGCTGGTAAACCATAAGCAGGATGACTATACAGCATGACTTTTTGCACTACAATTAATAGGCTCCAATAAAAACAGAAGTATTGATGTATCAAAGTTCAAATAGAGGACAGTTTTAGACAAAGAATAATATCAGTGAACTCCTGAAATTTAATTAGTAACCATCATGCTATTCACTACAAAGTAAAATAAAAGTGCTTGTAAACTTGCAGCTATCTCAGTCAAACCAGAGTAAGCAGGAAGGCTTTGAATCAGACACCAACTGGTATCTTGGAAGGCCTACGTTAACAGGAAATTCATTCTCAAGATTTTTATCTCTCCAAGTAGCACTGATCCCACAACTGAATCCACAAAATTGAGCCCTCCATACAGGTGCAGCATTCCAAGGTGTCAGTGGCATCGTGGAGTTTTAATGATACACATGTGACCAGGGAAACATTACCTTCACAGCACAGGCACTGCAGATCACACACCAGTTTTACAGTTCCAGCCTTACAAAGCTTCGTACAGTAACTGAGCTGCCTACAACTGACATGCCATCACTATCATCTGGTGAGCTGAAAGTGGTTCTCCTACTTACTATGTTTTTATGGTAACTCTGAGAGCCACTTCATGTGCAGTCGCTACTGGAATCTGTTCCTTTTCACAGCCATGCTGAAGCACACAAATGACAGTATCACTCCCAGCAGAATCAAGGAATAATATGACCATCACAGAGGAAGATGTCACTATGCCTTCAGTCCTTTTACATGCAATTTAAGTATATTTATTCTTGAATGTTGATCTTGGTGGCAATACTAAGCTTCTTTACAGAGGCAGAACTGCCAGGGACATCTGGAGAAAAAGAATCATTCAAAAGGAAAATGGAACTAGTTATAAGAGCCTACTTATCAACAACATTTTTCTGACCAACAGACAAAACCACAGCTCCTGATTCCATACTGTGGTTACCATGACTTCCGATAACTACAGACCAGTTCTACCTGCCTGTCTGTTCTTGCACTAATACGGAAGTATTGGGAAATATGCAGTGTGTGAAGTCAAATGACAGTTTTGTAAGAGTTAAAACACGGTTATTCAAAGATACACCAATTAAGTGCCCATCCTAATACTGGAGATTTATTAGAGCAGCCACTCATTTTTACTGAGACAGGGAAAGCTAGCTGTTTCAAAATTTTAAACAAAGAATACACAATTTTCTGCAAATTAACAAGAAACCACCGACCATAACTTGAGTATCACTCACAACATACAACATCCAGACAAACAAATTATGTCCTACAAATGCTGTTTCTGGTCCTGGCAGAAGGAGCACTAAACCACCCTACTTCCAGAAATCAATAAAATTTTAAAGAGTTAGGAAAGAAAAGTATTTCAAACAAATGTAACCCATACACTGCCTTGCCCCTTAACCATGTCTCCTCTCCCAAGGAAAATTTTAAGTAACATAGGAAATTGTTACAAAGAAAATCATGCACAGCTTTTAGAAAGGGTAAAAGGTTTGGGTTTAACTTCTTGCCTTTCAATATTGCAGATGCTGCCTCAATAGCACTCATTCTGAGAATCCTTTCTACTGAGCTATCTAAAAAAAAAAAAAAAGTACCTTGCATTCAGTTTACTGTCTATCACAGCAGATACCATCTACATTTTAGTCTTTTTCCTTTTCAGCATTATAGCAACAACAGTAAGAAACAACAATATTGATGAAGTATACATTTAAAACAAATATTTAACCTGCACTAATTTCTCTGATACTAATCTCATTATTCTACCCCAAAGTAGATTGTCTAGAGTATAAATAAAATCCTCAGAGCACATGGGAAGATTAGGATTGAATTACTTCTACAAAAGCAGCTGGTAATCTGCTATAGGAGACAGAATATGTAAAGCAGCAAGGAGCTCGGGCATGAGCTGCAGCAGAGAGGAACAACAGGAGTTCCCAACAGTTCCAGGCAAATCTTTCCAATCCAATCCTGCTTTCTGGTATGTGCAAATTCACTTACTCCCACAAGCTCTCACCTGTGTTCCACAACCTGACAGAGTACCAAGTTAACATTCATTAATATACATGGCAAAACTTGTGTATCACATCCTCATACTGCCTCATTAGTCAGGACTCTGGATTAAACTAGTCGGATGCTCAGAGACTGCTGCAACAGCTTGATATTTCACTGGGATTTAAAGCATCCACATATCAAACATGGAACACCACATATAAAAATGTGCCTAACCACATTAATGCTTCCTCAGCATACTAGTGTATGCTACCCAGTGCTCTTGACCAGGCAGCAAATTCCAATATGAACTTTTTGTTCACAACTGAACAAAAGATGAACTAAAGATTTTTGTCTGATACGGGATCTTTTTTGCACTAGATCCAGAGATCCTGCTTCTTTCCACTACTGTCATCCATCATGCAGTTCAATCCACCAGCAAGTGGGAGTTCAGTCATGCAACTGACAGAAACTTTTGTTTTACTTCAACAGAAATTTAAATTCTATCCATTCTATCTATTCATACAGCCATCTGTTCTTCACTTAGTAGTTCACATTAAAAGCTGAAAACTCTTGCCCACCATTAGGATTTTTACCATCCTGGTTTTCCTCCCTTACAATGATGCTCCTTGAAAAACAGAGAAATAAGCCAAAATCATGGCTTAATGTAATTTTCTTATTGTCACCACAGGTTGCTCTGGCTCAGTTAAAACACGTCACAGTGCCTCAGAGAAGGCACAGGTTTGTGAATACAGTCCCTGGGCTTGGAGACAACACTCCCTCCTCCAGGCTTCTTATGGTAACTCCAGAAGAGCCGTACTAGGACAAACATGTTTAAACCTGGAGCAACTCCAGCACAGGCAGAAGCCAGGGCATTACAAACAGTACACGCAACTGTGTACACCCAGCAGTAAAACAGGCACATATGGCAAACTGGTCATCATAACTGTTATTGGTTTGGTTTTGTTTTAACTTTTTCTTGTTTGCTTTTTTTTGATGCTGTTGCTTTCCTGATTGCAAAAACCATTACACCCACGATTTAATCTCAGTGGACTGAAAGGTTCAAATAAGGTTACAGATTGCAAGGCAGAAAAAAGTGTCCACACGGAGACTTCTCCTGAAGTCGGAGAAAGGGAGAACATGAACCCTGGCTCCCATTCTTTAACAGATGTTCCACTTTTTTGGACATTTCCTACTCTTCTCTAATTTTACCTGACAAGAAGCTCATCTATAGATGAAGGTTCAAAATCGTCAGCTGCAAAACAAAAGAGGCACCAAGATCTCAAACTTGCTAAAAGCCATAATGGAATATTTTAGTCATTTAAAACAGTGGAATACTGCCAAATACTATCCATAATCCCCAACGCTGAAGAAACCGAGTCAGTATTTGCAGGTCCCTCTGCGATGGCTAGAAAGCTACTTCTGCATACAGGGGCCCTTGTATCTGACAACAGCAGCAGTTTAGCTCTAAATAATGCAGAGGCACAATTCGGCGAGCGATTCTTGACCTTCGGTACGCAATTCCACTCATGTGCCTCTTTGCTTTAAGGGGGCGGAAGGGACAAAAGAGCACAAGCAGCAGAGCCAAGCGCAGAGCCCGCCCCCGAGCCAGCCGGCTGTGAAGGTCGAGGGGCCCGAGAAAAAGGAAGAGCTGCTGCACCTTGCTCACCCCCTCATTCCGCTGCCTAGCGAACGCAGCAGGCCTTGCCTGCGCACTGCAATCCCCCCCAGGCGCCCGCCGCCCCCCGCACCCGCTCGCTCACCTTGGGGCAAGCGGAGGCAGAGGCGGCCGCGCCGATCCCGCCGCGCATCCCCGCCCGCCCCGCACCGTCCCTCCGCCGCACTCACCCCGCTCC
>VZRN01003396.1:702850-724917 GCA_013397935.1 Dasyornis broadbenti | reverse complement strand
GGGGTTGGAAAGAGAAGGCAGAAATTATCTGCAGGCAGAGGGAAAACCAGGAAATAGAAAAGTGAGTATCCACACCAAAAATAGCGAGAAACAAATGTGCATGATTGTTTCTTATTGAGAAGAACCCATTGACCTGTCATGTCTGTAAGGAACAAGGATTTCAGATGTACTCCTGAGACTGAAAAGACTCTTGTTAAAGTGAGCAGAAGTCCTTCACAGTGGGAGAAATGGCAATGGCATGCACTATTTACACCCAAACACACTATATAAAAAAAGGAACTTGGGGCTATGGGATTGCTAGGCCCTTGCATGCAAGATGTCTCTAGCCTGGTCGTATGGTGTGGTAGCAGTTTGGTGTAGCTGTGCCAAATTCTCCTGATGATTTTTCTGTCATGGTACTATAGTGCACATAAGCACACTACACTGCATTTCTATCACCAGCTCAATTTATCCACCTCATAATTCCAAAGCTAGCAATTGATAAGGTAACCAAATACTTTCAAAAACTTTCCTAGATTTCTCTACTCTCCTTCCATTTTCATGATCTTCTCAATTTCCTCTCTCTTTTTGATTTTGTCATATATAATATTTTCATCACATGATATTATCATATTAATTTTCAATTTTGCTTCCTTGATCACATCTCTAGAAGAGACTTTATTTCCACCTTGCTAAAATACAGCACTTTTCAAATGTAGCTCTCAGTGAGCATGCTATTGTTTACCTTGCATATTCCTCACTCTCTGTCCCTAGAACCTCCTTTACAGGCCCTGTAAAGCATGTAAAGAATACAATATTGTTTTAAAAGCATTTGAAACCAGTTTGAGAAATCTCTGGTTAGTTTACCAGCTGAAGACTCCAATTGCAGCTATGATTGTGGGGTAAACGATTTTAATTTCAGAGAACAAACTAATTCCAGTGGGCATTAACAAGTGTTTGGAGGAAAAAAAAATCACTAAAACATACCCTGAGTTTCCGAATAGCTGTTTCAAGGAGTTAGGAAGAAAGGAGTTGAGAGGCTTTCTCCTTCTGTTCTTCCTGCTGATACTTGGTGTTACTGGCCCCATTTTTCACACTTTTATATCAGCACGAACTAAGTAATGCTGCAAGTCCTTTAAAAATATCTATGAAGTGTCTGCATAACACTGCCTGTACAACATCTTTTCTTGTTTAAATGGTGTTTTTTGTAAAGCTGTCATTGCTTTTACCTGAATATCAAAACACACAGATTATTGCAAGTTGTCTCACCGAGCACATGAAAATTTAAAATGTAAGTATTTTTGACTGATGCTGAGTTGATGTTTGGGGGTTTTGTTGGTTTGGAGGGGGTTTTTGTATGTTTATTTGTGTTGTTTTACAAGAAGTTAGGCAATGCTGCCTTTGCTGGAAGAATCAAACCAGCAGAAAAGCTTTTCTTATTCAGAGCTCTGTGCTTCCTTCAGCTAGCATCAGCCAGCACCAATGTCTCCCCCTTCTTCAATGGCATGTCTGCTGGAAATTTCTTTCCTGTAAAGGGGCTGCATCTTTCAGGAGCAGTACCAGTTTATGGAATTAGCCTGAAGTGTTATTGCGACTATGACCTAAGGAGAGCTGACACTGTTTTGAGCAAGAACATAAGAAAAATGAGAGGCTAAAATAAAATAAAATTAAATTAAAAAGTAAGTTGATGGACCAGCTAAAGCATCAGCACAAGCTGAGGAGAGAAAATGAAGATGA
Source organism: Dasyornis broadbenti (assembly GCA_013397935.1). Classification (NCBI taxonomy): domain Eukaryota; kingdom Metazoa; phylum Chordata; class Aves; order Passeriformes; family Dasyornithidae; genus Dasyornis; species Dasyornis broadbenti. The sequence continues at coordinate 723,201 of VZRN01003396.1, read as the reverse complement.
AAAGATTTCAAGGAGAAAACTCATTAAAAATTTCCTGCATAGTGGATCATAAATAATAATTATTGCAAAAGAAGCATTATTCCAGATCTTACAGTTTGGAAAAAAAAAACAAGAAGGAGGCAAACAGTGACTCAGAGAATGTGGTTTTGTACATATTTTGCATTAACAAGACGCAAGTTGGAATAAGTAGTCTGTAAAGCTCAGATTAGCATTAGAAGTGAAGTCAAGTACAGAAACAAAGATGAAATTAAATGCAAGATAGTGGGATAATGATAAATGTGCCAGGCATGCATTTTGCAAGAGAAGGAAAAGCCCCATGTAATCAAGCGAAGTCAAATGAAAATTACACTGTGGAATTATGATAATGCTTTTGACATTTTGTATTTTAATCAGAATGCAAAAATTATCCTGAATATACAGTCTGAATTTTCAGAATATGCTACACAAAAGCCACTGATCGCTGCTGAAACAGTAAATTTGTATATGTGATAAAAAAGCATGACCCTTGTGTGAGTACGAACTGCTGTAATTGAAGAAATGGGATGTTCTTCTGACGTATTATACATAGAGCAGAAGAAAATAATTCAACCAGCATAGCATCAGCTTTACACACTATCTATTGCATTAGAATAAGGAATAGTTTGAAAATTGAAATCCACACACACAAAAAAATTACATAATCTCAGAATTACATAAGCAGAATGATAATCACTGAAAAAGTAAAATATTGACAAGGCCTATTGAGCTTTCCTGCCTCAGCAAGACAGTCATCATCATATTTTGGAAGCCAGCAGGTACGCTTAGGTGTTGAAAATGCTGTTAGTAGTGAACCTTGCAGCAGAAGAATATCAGCTCTGCCAGCCAGGCTCAGAAAGTCAGCATTAGAGCTGATTACACTCAGGAATGTGATATGAGAAATGCCTGGCAGAAACTGTGGTAATCCATTACAATTAACTCTGTCTCCTTAGCAGTTAATACAAATAAACAAACAAACAAACAAGAAGTTGGTCTTGACTGCAGTATCATATACAGAGCAGTTGCTGACTTCTCAGGGAAACCCAATGATTTTGGGAAAGTAAAAATACCTTGTAATATGCCAATCTTTAAAGGTGTTAATTCAGAGAGTATTAAAATTTTCAGTGTATCTCACCACATCTCTTTCCAACCTTAGATATACGCAAAGCATTGAGACCATAACAGAGGAAGAGGAAACACAAGCGTGGTGTACATGTAGCATTGGTAACCTTGCAAGTTGAGCCAGTGAGGTGAGATTTGGAGCCCTGTTATTGTAAAAGAAACCACTAGCAGTTTTTTTGCCTCACCCATGAAACAAACACATTGGAAAGGACTGTTTTGCAATAATGTTTCAAAAGTGTAAAGGTCAACTCTTTGATTGAGAAAACAAATTTTCAAACAAGAATCCCAGAAAGAACCTAAGAATTTGAAAAGTCATTGCTATTCCTAAATATCAGGAATGTACAATACTAAAACTGTAACGTGAATTTATTTAATGAATTTGAACCAGTAGGTACAACAGAGTTGTACCAAAAACCAAGGCGACAAAATCATAATATGAGAACCTTAATGTTACCGCAGAAATGCAAAAATAAAGAATAACAAAGTTTCACTCAAATGATGAAAATATGTGCCAGTTTCAAGAGGATGGCAAAGAATCTGAAAATAAAAATCACAAGATGAAGATGTGCCTGTGTCCACCATTCTGCCAAAAAGGTCAAACTCCTGAAAAAAGCCTCTATGTACTTCCCAGGAATGACAGTACTGTCAAGGCAAATGGAACATAAAAGTATTTTATTTGGGCAACTGAATCATCATACCCTAGATGCCGAGAATAGAAATTCTCTTGAGAATGGGGTCAGTCTGGAATAGAAATAAACACCGTGTACTAACAAGATGGGATAGAGCATGAGTAATCATGATATCTGGAGGGGGAAAAAAAAAAAAAAAGAAGAAAAGCTAGTACATATGGCAAAATAAAACAGAACTGCACAGCATTTTCAAAAGGCATTAGAGCAGACTAAAGAACAGATCTTACAAAACATGGAAACACACCTTAAAATTATAGTCTGCTGGTCAGTCTTTTGGGAACCAGGCAAAATGTCAGAGGCTTACGTAGTTCCCATTGACGGTAGAGCAGTGAAGTGTTTAAGCATGCCTGAACTATGTGCTTGCAATCACGAGATCTCAGTTTGCCTTAAATTAGATCATATATTTATTTGAGAACAAGAATTTGATTACATCTGACTGTCCCATCTAATAGCCAGGCAAATAGCAAGGCTGAGTTTGCTGCACACATTGCTAGGAGTACTGAAATGATGCAAACAACTGAGAGAATATTTTTCATTCCGTTCTTGAATGTTGACAATATTCCCACAGAAAAGTTCACTGCAGTTGAGTATAATGCTTGAAGTCATGTTTGGTAACCGAAGACAGGAGTAACAGACTGAAACAGTAAGTAAAAGGCAAAAGATGAGACTCTTATAATTTCAACCCTGATCTGTATTTGTATTTACTTTATTTCTGCAAGATAACTCATACCTGAAGCAACATGTTTGAAGAGAGAATCCTCCATTCTTACACCAAATGAAAGGGAAAATTCCCCATTTGGAGTACATTGAAACTGTGCACCCAGATGGTAAGAAACATACAGATGTGTAATATAATGTGAATCAACAACAAAAAAAAGCATCCATAGTTCCTAATTAAGAGGGGCTGGAAAAAGAAGTGGTGTAAGTCAACATGTCTCCCTATGTCTGCCGTTATTTATGCTGAAAATTTTTTATCATGGAGACATTTAATTTCAAAAGCTATAAAACTCCAGTTCAATTGTTATGAAACAATTTTTTTTTAGTGTGTTTCTCTTTCTACTTTGTAGTGCTATTGCCACTATTATATGAAGATTTCAAAAGACTTTGTTAACGTTAAAGTTCATACAATCTTAATCCCCCAAAATAGAGTATTTACCCCCTTTGCCTAAAAACAATCCCTAAGATGGACTAATTTAACAGAAAACATACACAGGATGAAACATGAGAAATCTGGAAGAAAAGACAGTAACTTGATAGTTATTGTGGCTTAGTTTTATCTTCTTGGACAGGGACAATGAAATTGACTTTTCTAAGATCTGGCATTGAACTGCCGTCAGGACTTGTGTGCAAGTGAGCTAATACTCTATTCCTTCTTCTTTATATCAGTCATCCTTATCACAGCCAAAGATAAAATACACATTTTTCTAAAATCAAAATAAATCCCTCTTCAAAGCACACTTTTCTCATGCTTATTAAAATAAAGCCATGTCTGCTTACGCATTTGGTTTATTTATATCTAGTCAACTACTCATTTACATTTTAAAAAATGGAAAAATTATCTTGCTTATGCAGCTTCAAAGCTGTAGCTTCATTGATAATGACAGGTCACCTCTGCAATTACTAAAAACTTACAGCATAAAATATGACAGAGCCCCAGTTTTCTCAGCCTGTGTTCATAGGGGAGGCCCCTCTGGCCTCCTCTGGACTTACTCCAACAGTTCCATGTCCTTCTTATGTTGGAGGCACCAGAGCTGGATGCAGCACTTCAGGTGAGGCCTCACTAGAGCAGAGTGGAGGGACAGAATCACCTCCCTCGCCCTGCTGGCCACACTCCTTTAAATGCAGTCCAGGATGCCTCTGGTTTTCTGGGCTGCAAACCCACTCTGCTGGCTCATGTTGAGATTTTTGTCAACAATAAAGAGGGGTTTGGGGTTTTTTTTCCCCTTTTCAATATTACAGAGGTTTAAATCCATACTGAAATCTTCCCGAGAGTGGGAGTAAAAAACCTGACCATCTGTTTTCATGCCACCTAGGAGAAACATTGACTCCTTCCTGAAAATGTATTACTTCTTTCATCAAATTTGGTTGAAATGGATCAATGGGTTCAAACCTATTAGGTAAAAATAAATGTGAGACAATGAGCAAAACCAAAATTCTTTACATCTTGCTCTAGAGCAAATGTTTCTAAATATTTTGCTAGAATCATAAAATGATTTGAGTTGAAAGACACCTCAAAGACCATCTAGTTCCAACCCCCTGCCATGCCCAGGGACACCTTTCACTATACCAGCTTGCTCAAAGCCCCATTCAATCTGGCCTTGAACAATTCCAGGGATGGGACATCCACAGCATCTTCAGGCAACCCGCACCAGTGCCTTACCACTCTCACAGAAGATTTTTTCCCCTAGTATCTCATCCCAATCTACTTTTTTTTTCTGTTTGAAGGCACTGAGCCTGTCACTACAGTTCCTGATGTTGCCCAAGAGAAAAGGATACTTGGATTTTACAAAAACAAAAGCAGACAAGCAAAAAAAAGAAAAAGAAAACCAGATCACCGTAGGATGAAAAATCAAATGAAAACTCCACTTTATTGTTAAACATAGAAAACGCTTGTTTCAAGGGCTAAATTTTGTCATAAGAGAAGTGTCCCTCACTTAGGCGTTTGCAGATGTCCATGGCACGGCTGAGGACGCTACCCGCTGTTTTGACTACGAAGTTTGAATAGAGCAGCGCCACCAACACAGACTGGCGGCGGCAGCAGGAGCTTTCCCAAGGGACGCAGCAACCCTTGGTTCTCCCCACGTCAACATTCGGCAACTCCCACCCCACCCCCCTCACCGTGGCGCCCTGGTGGTCCCGCCCTGACGTAGGCGGCCCTTAGCCCAATGTGGGCTCCGCTCTGCTTCCGGCGTCCGCTCCGTCTCCTGGATACGGGCGCGGGGTGGCGACCATCCGAGTGGCGCGCGGGGGGCTGGGGGCGCAGGGACGGAACCTGGTGAGTTCCAGCTGGAATAAAGGACAACAAAACTCTCCAGCTCCCGGAGTCACCCTCCCTGCGCAGCCGGTGCCTTTCCCGCTTGCCTGTATTTTGTGGTGCGCAGGGACCAGTGTCCCGTCCGGACACTGCCACCGGTACATGGGAGACTGCGTTCCGGGGGCGGGGCTCCGCCTTCTGGTTGATGGCGGCGGAGTGACGGTGGTCCATCCCCCGCCGCACTGCCACTGTCGCTCCCACCCTTTCCCGCCGGTCCATCCCCCGGCGCAGGTACGGCTGTCGCTCCCGCGGGCCCATCCCCCGGCGCAGGTACGGCTATCGCTCCCCGCCTTTCCCCCTTTCCTTCGCACGTTCGCGGCCGTTATCTGGCGGAGCGCGCGCACCCAGCGGCCACGAGCCGCAACCCCCGTCCCCCACCGCCCTCTCGCTCCGTCCGCCGCCATCTCTCGGTCCGAGTGCGAGAGCGGACCCGCGGCGGGGCTGGAATCCCCCCTGGAGCGCTCCTGAGACCCCACGGCCCCCTTCCTTCAGCTGCAGGTGGGTCGGGAGGCGGCTGTGTTTCCGGGGGCCGTCGGTCAGCGCCTCAGGCCTGACCGCCCTCGACAGAGCTGCGAGAGCAGGAGATCGAGGTTCCCGCACGGGCTGCTCAGTTCGGAGTGGTTTTGGCCATTCCCCCGTAAAGAGAGGGAACTGCATCTCCTTGGCGTGCTGGTCCTGTATCCAGCCCAGGGCAAATGCAGTTCCCTCGGCGCCTGGAGGCTGCTGGTTTAGGTGCTTCTGTGGAGTTTCACACCTGCTTCGTTTAGAGGAGGCGTGGGAGGCTTCAAAGACAGCCTTCTCACCTACCTCATCTTTTCACTTCTTGTGTGACTTTATTTGATCTCTTCGTACTTTATGTCAAAACCCAGCTCTTGAAAATCTGTTTTGTGTGTCAGAGAAGCTGTGGATGGTCCATCCGTGGCAGTGTTCAAGGCCTGGTTGAATGGGACATGGAGTAAAGTGTTCTAGTGGAATGTGCTCCTGCCTATGCCAGGGATGTTGGAACGAGATGATCTTTAAGGTCCGTTCCAACCCAAGCCATCTATGATTTTATGATTCCGTGCTCTGTTGATCTGTGTATTGGAATACAGGCATAGCCATTGCCCTTGCAAATCAGAGATGCTTCCCTTTTCCATGTAGCCACTTGTATTTTTACAGATACGCTATTTAGAATTTGTATTTACTAGCACATCTATTACTTTTTGAATGTGTTAAGACCTTTGGAAATGTAAAATTCACCTGTTCAAAATTTTGATCACATTTTCTTTTCATGATAATTGGGAGGGTGTATACTATACATGAATGACTACTACATTTGAAGGCTTCCCCTTTCTTCTCCTTTCTTTAGGTTTATTTGTTTATGAGACTAATGCCATGTTTCCAGTCTGTTGCCTGTGAAGCATCCTGAAGCATGGAAAACTTTGTTTTGTATGAGGAGATCGGAAGAGGAAATACAACAGTTGTTTATAAAGGAAGAAGAAAGGGGACAATTAATTTTGTTGCCATTATTTGCACTGATAAATGCAAAAGAGCTGGAATAGCAAACTGGGTAAGTAATGTTTTTTTTTTTCCTACTAAATCTGGGAAAAAACTACAGCCTACAAAATTCTTTTAGCGCAGGTCATAGAAAAGTACCATGTGCTTCTTTAGATGGAGTTTGTCACATTTAGCTTCTCAAGATTTTAAGTTCTTACGCTTTAAATACAGTCTGATTTTAATTTATTTATTTATTCATGTGATTTTATTGGTTTTTAGATCACATACATAAACCCACATTTACAGTCTTACTGTTTCTGTGATGTGTCAGTGAACTTGTAAAAATAGTTACATGTGTTGGTTTCCTTTATTTTGTTATTAGTTGTGCAAATCCAGTGGTAGTAATGACTTCTAGTAAACAATCGATTTCTTACTTAGCAAGAAGAAATTACTTTTGATGAAAGAATACCATTTAAGCTAAATGAATTCTGGTTTGTAAAACCTTGGCAAAGCTTTAAATATGTTACTTTCTGGAAAAGAATCTGATACAGTTACACAGTTCAAATATTTTATTTTTCCAGTAGGTACATTTTGCTTCTATGGTGGGTTAACCTTGGCTGGATGCCAGGCTCCCACCAAAGCCTCTCTATCACTCAAATGGACAGGAGACAGAAAATACAATGATAAGCTTGTGGGTCAAGAGCAGGGAGAGATCACTCACCAATTGCCTTCACAGGCAAAACAGACTTGATTTAGTGAAAGTAGTTGAATTTATTGCCAGAGTAGGATAATGAGAAATGAAATCAAATCTTAAAACACCTTTCTGCCACCCCTCCTTCGTCATGGGCTCAGCTTTCCTCCCAGTTTTCTCTCCATCCTCCCTTGCCAGACATGCTGGGACATGGGGAGTGGGGATTACAGTCAGTTCATCAGATGCTGTCTCTTGCTCCTTCCTCCTCATTCTCTTGCCCTCCTCCATCATGGGGTCCCTCCCATGTGGGACAGTTATCCACAACCTTCTTCAGTGTTGGTCCTTCCCACAGTCTGCAGTTCTTCATGAACTGCCCCAATGTAGGTCCTTTCCGCAGGGTGCAGTCCCTCAGGAACAGGCTGTTCCAGTGTGCATGCCCACTGGGTTACATGTGCGTGCCCAGGGTTACATGTCCTGCCAGCAAACCAGCATGGACTCCTCTCTCCATGGGTCTGCAAGTCCTGGCAGGAGCCTTCTCCAGCACAGGCTTCCCACAGAGTCACAACCTCCTTTGGGTTTCCACCTGTTCTGTTGTGGGGTCCCCCACAGGCTGCAGGTGGACTTCTCCTCTGCCATGGACCTCCATAGGCTGCAGAGGGACAGCTTTACCTCACTGTGGTCTTCACCATGGGCTGAAGGCAAATCTCTGCTTCAGCTCCTGAAGCACTTGCTGCCCCTCCTTCTGCACTGACCTTAGTGTCTGCAGAGTTGTTTCTGTCACATGTTGTCACTCTTCTCTCCTGCTGCTGTTGCACAGGAGTGTTTTCCTGCCTTTTTAGATGTTACCCCAGAGGTGCTGCCACTGTCACTGTTGGGCTTGGCATTGGCCAGCAGTGGGTCCATCTTGGAGCTGGCTGGTATTGGCTCTGTCAGACACAGGGGAAGCTTCCAGCAGCTTCTCACAGAAACCAGTCCTGTAGACCTCCCTGCATGGATACTGAAACCTTGCCATGCAAACCTGATACAGTTTCATATTCCTCCTCATTGTTTCAGTGATCATTTCTTAGGAACTTTTTTATTCTTAGAAATCTCTTAGTCTTACAAACCCCTCGGGGTTAGCTTACATACTACTCTAGCAAGAAACAGAGGCTTCTGTAGAGATTAGGCCATGTAGGTGTTGTAGAAATACAGATTTTCAGAGTCTCTTGAATGGTTTTCCTTGCTTGATAATATTGAGAATGATGGAAAAGTTTCTTTTTACTTTCTCTTGCTGTATTAACTGTCATTTTATTCTTATTGAAGAAACATGTAGGGGTGCGAGTTTGACTCCAAATTCTGCTTTCCAGTTTGTTATTGTTTTAGTGGTGCAGGAAGGCTAAATAATGTTTTTAATTTTGAGTTGGGGAACTTCCTAATTTTTTTTTTCAATATTTTAAAAATAGGTGAGTTGGGCAGGGTCTGTGAGGAAAGTTATCTTTTCTCAACGTACATATAACACTAAAATATTTGAAGAATAATGTTAGTGCACTAGAAAAGGCAAGAGAACAAGTAGCTAATGTAGAGTAGATTGTATTGTTTCTTATTCCCATGCCTAAAGTTCACATATATATATGTATATATTTATGTCTTTCCCCCACTTAAGTATGTTAAAAACTTCTTTCTAGGTTCGTCTGACTCAGGGACTCACACATAAGAATGTAATGACATTTTATGAATGGTATGAAACAAGCAACCATCTCTGGCTTGTCGTGGAATTATGCACAGGTAAAATAAGCTCAAAAGGTAAACATTTATAGAATGAGTATTTATAAGAGATTTACAACAAATGCTTAGATCTTTGAAAAAAGCATAATAATCTGATTATTAACTTGAGAATCCAGTTATATATAAAAGTACTCTTTTTTTTTTTTTTTTTTTTTTGCTCTTGGAAACATTTTTAGAAATCAATTGAAATCCCGTTTCTCCTCTGCTTCACTGCATGCATCTTTGAAAAGTTAGTTGAGTTACGTAATGTTGGTTTTTAAAAGCTGAAGAGAGATAGCCAATCAGGGAACATAAAAGCAAATTGTAAATAGTTAGAGGGTAGGTAAGTAAAAATTATCTGAGAAGTTTTCTAAGGACTGGCAGCTTTGGCATTCTCTTTTAAAAAACATCAGAGAGCTAATCAAATTCTAATGTACTAATGCCATATTATTGGTCAAATTAATTTTTAATCAAAGGTCAATTCAGCAGCTAAAGTAAATGATTTAAATTTTTTTCCTATTCAGTACAAGTATTTTGACTTCCATGTTAAAACCATAGTTTGGGAACTCTGAGAAGCCAAAACTACATTAAGGGATTCACTTAGTTTTGATAAGTTCTTATCAATCTATTAAAGGAATCTTTTAAAGCTTTCTTTAATTGTGATGACTGCATGTTTTAAACTTCTGATAGCATGCTTTTCTTCACATGGAAAGGAAAGAAAGCTGACATGCAAGTGTTAAGATTTTGGTATCTGGAGTTTGTTTAATAGTAAAAGTCTATATTACTCAGCCTTCTTATTTATCCAGAATTCTGTCTGAAAAATTACTGAAGAAGAGAATTTACAACCTCTGAGAGAAAAAAAAGTTATTTCATTCTTTCAGTGACTAAAAGTGAAGTTAATGTCTCATATGGAGGCTTTGGTCTGCTTGCTTAGTCTAACTTAGTGGCACATATTTAAGTTAATAGACAAGCAGCCTTTTATTGTCGAACAATTACCAGGTGTTTTACCTTGCAGTATTATAGTTTGCTGCAAGGCGAGTGCCTTGGAGCTGTCTTACACTGTACCTATACATAGAGTAAGATGTGGATTTCTTATTAATTTTGTTGAGACTTGAAAACTAGTTTTGAAATATGGAAGATTTCTCTCACTTGTCTTAATTTCTGTTATCATATGCAGAATACTGTGTTGCTGGTTTCACTACATTTTTCTTTGTGTGTTTGGCTGTATTATGGAATTATTCTATATGTAGTCCTCTAAATAACTTTGTAAGAAACAGTAATTAAAAATGATGGAAAATTCTTTACTATAGCTCTGTAGTATGGGCTTGGTTTTAAAGGAGTGACTGATCCACTAACCAGCATAAAAAGGCTTAGAAATAAAATAATTTCAAGATTCAGCAGTGTTGAATAACTGGAAGAGTACTGTAGTGACAGACCCTTGAAAGAAATGATGGATCAAAGGGAAAAAATGTTCAGGAAAATTTACTATGTGATTTGGAATAAAAGATCTAGTATCCTTTTCTGTGAAAAGCTTTCCTAATCGCTCTTTCATTCAGGGTCTTAAATTTGTGTCTTTTTTATCAGCATGATTTTGCTAGGATAGGATATAAACAACAGATAAACCTGTACAGAAAACCAGTAAACCCATAGATAATTCTTGGCATGCAAACTGTGTTTGCAGGCAAGCAGATTTGGTGCAGGGTTAGTAAAGGATCAAATGGGGCTGAAAAAAAGGGATTTTGGGAAAAAATGGAAACGTGGAGCTCAGGATAGGGGACTGGGACAGGAAGGAGGAGAAAGAATGAGCAATGAATGTGTGGGAAGTGAGATTAGAAGAAATCCAGGTCCCATGAATATTTAGGACAGGAATCACTCAAATGGGATGAGTCTGATGACATACCTGAGAATCACTGGAAAATGAGGATGTAGGTGATGGGGGAAGAAGAGTAGTTTTTGTAAGCACACAGAACCAATAACAATCAATGGGGAGAAGTGTAGAGAGTGAGTGTGAAGCCCAGTGAAGAATACAGGTGATAGAGGATGTATGTGTCTTCATTTAGAGACAAGTTTTGGGAGAAAGCAATCTGGAATGAGTGTTTCCTCTAAGAAAAGGGGTTTTAGCAATCCCTTCCTGCCGAAATGAAATACATATTGGTCGGTGAAAGTGAAAACAAAAGTTTATTTGACAAAGGGCCCACACGACACAAAATAAATTAATACCTGTTAGATATTGAACTTTCAGAATCTTACCTACACACACACATCCCCACACACCCACAGCAGAGCAAACAAACCCAAAAATGCCAGGGTGCGAGGGGAAAACAAAATGGCCAACAGCTTTGTCTCTGATGAGGGAAGAAGAGTCCACACCACAGGTCAGGGACAAGAAAAAACAGACAGGAACCTGGTGAACTCTGATGTTGTTGGTCTCCTCTTTGCTGCAGATGAAACTGGTGGATTTTAAAGTCCCTTCTTTCACTGGCTCTCCCGAGGTCTGGCCGAGATGGGGTGTCCCTGTGGCTTCCTGGCTGGCTGGTGGTGGGCGGCTCCTGCTGATGGTTCAATCTTAGACGAGCTAAGCTGAAGAGTTCCAGTAGAAACCACAGAAGCTGCAGGAGGATTATTGTTGCAGTCCAGGGAAAAACTTCTTCCCTCAGCTAACACAAACTGAGCTAGCTAAGAGCAACAATGTAGCGCGTGTCCATGGTACACACTGAGCATACCGGGAAGTGAATACTTGAAGAAAACCTAGGCGGAGTTCCCCCCGGCTTCCTCCTTGCCCCTTAACTCAGCTTAAAGCGACAGGACCCATTTCTGGGCATAAAGCAGATGATCAGGAATAGAGTGTCATCCTAAAACCACCCCAAGACAATATGTGAGAGTTATTTGGAAGGCTTTGTAGGCGTACTCTGATCAGAAACAAAGGAAGGGTTGGTTGGAACTTAATGGAGAAGGAGAGTGGTGATTTTGGAAGGACAGAGAAGGGTCATATTAGGATGAGAAGTCCTGAGAGCTATGATTAGGACTTACTGGTACAGGAAGTTGGGATTTGTGTGAGAAACCTAGAACGTGAAATACAACAAAATAATTTATCTTTTGGACATTGTTGACCTCAGGCACACAGTTTTACTATTTCGTTTGTCTCTTTTAAATGATGCAGCAGGAATCTGATTAAGGAATTTTAATAAAATCATGGGGTACTATTACACTGTGAAGTGACACAGTTTCTGGATTTCTTTTTTCCTTTGTAAAATAATATTGAAGTAATTTTGAAGTCATAAACTCAATTTAATTCTAGACAAAATTAAGATTTTGTCACAGTATTGAAAATAATTTTTTGGTACATCTTGGATTTTGTAACTATTCGGTATCAAGAAATATTTTTCATATCTACTGATGATGGTTTTTGGCTGACATCTTTTGAAGAAGTTTATGTAATTGGGAATTACTTATATGACAGCTTCTTTATATGCACTTGCTGACTGTGTGTATTTCAGGTGGTTCTCTAGAATCTGTCATTGCTCAGGATGAATGTCTACCAGAAGATGTGGTGAGAGAATTTGGTGTTGAGCTGGTTACTGGTTTATACCACATTCATAAACATGGAATTATCTATTGTGAATTGACGCCTGGAAAGGTGAGGAGGGGTATTATCTACAGGGACACTGGATATTACTTTCCATGCCATCAGCATTTATTTTATTATTTGTATTTTACTGTTTGGAAGAGGCTTACCTCACTTGGGAGGTCAGTTGATCTTTATAATATATGTGATGACAATCAGAGACAAGTCTGTAACTTGAATATTTTATTATATAATTGATTTCTTTCCTTGGTGTATATCTGATACAATGTAATATATTCTTTTTGATTTGGTGTACTGGTTTAATTCAATAAAGGATTTTAGTTCTCTGTCCTTGGTCATATAAATTTGTTATTATTCTATCATGCTGCAGAATATTTTGCAGTCATAGAAAATGCTAATGAGGGAGTAAAGTTACCTAAGTTTCTTTGTTAATAGCCTCTATTTTTTGCAGATACTATGTAAATTATCATCTTATTCCTGTATAAAAATACAAATCTTCATATAGTTTCTTATTGTGTATGTGTGTGTAATTTATGTTGAGGTTTGCCAAAGTCTGTGTTTGTTTTTAATTCCTGTAGTTACCAGAATATGACTATAATTAAAAATTTTTGCTTAACAGTTATTGGTTTTGACCTTTATCCATAAGTGATCAAGTTTCCATTCTCTGAATCTTCAGTAAAATCTTCCACAGCTCTACTCAGTTCCTGTCATTTGTGGACCCAAAAGCACTAAAAATATATGAATAAAGCATAGTGTAGATGACTCAGTAGTCTTCCAAAGAAGAATGTTGCTGTAAAGTGCTCATTTAAACAGAAAGGCAAATGCTAAAGATAAGGCTGCTTCTGTGCCTCACCCCCTGCTTCTGGAAGAATGGGCTATTTCTCCAAGCAAGGTTTTTGGGATTATGGAGTTTTTAATTGCAAGAATAAGCAATTACTGGCCAGAGGAAACTCTCATCATCATTGGACAAAATCTGTGGAATTTTCTGCTAAATAAAATTAGAAAAATTCCTTTTTTACTTTCGCAAATGAAGCCACGTTTGGTTTTACTAGACTTTTATTTTCCTATGCAGTTTTACTCTACTTTAACTTCCTTTTCTCTAATAACATCATTGCTTATAAAGATTTAATAATGCGTAAACAAAAATGCACATTGAACCTTTTGAGGGTTCTATTGGGATACTTTTGGTTATAAGAAAAAAGACAGTATTGGCATTGACTTAAAAAAAAAACTTCAGTGTTTTTGGTTATAGTGATCATCTCTATGTACTTAAATGGTTTGAGATTGTGATTATTTTTATAATAAGTTATTTCATACTTCATGTTGGAATTTTCAGCAGTCATCGGTCCTAGTATATGATACTAGCATACTGGATTTTGTTTGTCCTTACAGATTCTACTGGAAGGGTCTGGCACTTTGAAATTCAGTAGTTTTTGCTGGGCTAAAGCAGATGGTGAAAACTTGGAAGAAATTTTTGCCTTAGCTGGAGCTGAAGAAGGTGAAGATATTAATGAAAGCACTCCTCAAAGATACTTTAAAAATATAGTTCGAGGTATGAGATTTTTACTAGCCAGAATTAACTTACACTGAAGAGACAGAATGAAAGTTGGCATATCAATGATTATGAGAAAGAAAAATGATTTAGAATTAATTCTGTTTTGTCTTAGAAAAATTTGAGCTATGGAATTATTTACGGACTGTAAAAAAGTCTGTGCTGCAGATGCTCTCTGTAAGGTCTGGAACTAAATTCCATTAAGTAAGTGTTAAATGTATACAGAAAATTTGGCAAGTACTACACAGAAATACTGCTTCTTTCATTGGGGACTGCACTGCTGTACTTTCATTGTCCTTTTTGATGCACGTGGTCCAAGTTATCTGTAGTTTGTGGTCGACTGTTTCACCACGTTAAAGAATGACAATTTCATTTTAAAGTAGGAGCAAGGTACTGTGCTTCAGTTTTAACAGGCAGATCCATACAAATGCAGTAGACTGCAAATACTATGTTATTTTTTCATTGAATAAGAAAAATTCAGAAACTTGTTTTTAATCCTCTGAATCTTTTATTAGTTATTATCTTGGAATATCTCACAAATCTCTATTTCCAAGATAATGATGTCTCATATATCAGTTACTTGTATCAGAAACAATGGAATTCTTGGTAATATTTTATGAGAACAAAGCGAACTTTCCTTGCTGTCTCCTTCTGAATGTCCACACTGGAAATAGTAAGACTAAGATCAGATCTTTATTCGGGAAGAAATATGAATGTAATATCTTTGCTGTTGCTCTTCAGAACAGCTGTTTTGATATGTATGGTAACGACCTTTTGTTGCAAAAATAAATCCCAAGAACAAAAAAATAAAAAAATAAACTTTTTAAGGGACTATGGAATTTACACTTTTACTGAGTTTCTGTAAATTTTTTAGAGATTTTTGAGAACTGATAGAAACTACTGTAGAAATAGGAACTATATATTTTGTTCCTGTATCAAACACAAGAGATTTGTGAATAAGCTGCTATAATTTGATATGTTGATGTTTCCATAGTATTTTAGTGGGAAAAGAGCCGTAACTGTTAAGATCAGTGATTTTGTTGGCTAGCTACCTCATTTTTTGTAACAGAGCTTCCTAAGTTTATGAAGCTTTATTTCTTGGGATAACTTAAAAAAAAGAAATCCCAAATCTGATGTAACATAATTATTTCTGTTACTCACATGAGAATAGTGTGCCATTCTGCACAAATTGCTTGGCTCTGAAAGCTGTTAAAGCAAATCAAAACATTATTTGCATTAATCACTGTGTTTGAAAAGTGCAACACAAGTCAGTTTGCTTAATAGAAATGTTAATAGAAGTAGCATATATAATCCTACATAATCCAGTTAAAGTATAGGAGAGGAGTTCCTTTGAAACTATTTACATTTGCTATTTCAGTTTTCTTGCATGTTGAGTGAATATAATCTATAACTCAGTGAAGTTTGGAGACAAGGTCTGAAGTGTTGAAAAGGATGAATGCTGAATGAATAATCAAAATGCATTTATTATATTTACTGTATTTTGTAGGCTTTCCATTATACACAGCTCCTGAAGCAATAAAGGGAGACAACTTCTGCAAAGCCAGTGATCTGTGGTCCCTGGGATGTCTACTTTATGAAATGTTCTCAGGTTGTAAGATTGTATATCTATTTAATATCTGTGATAATGGAAACATAGGTCATGATCCCAGAGTAAATTCTTATTAACTTTCTAGGGAAGTTAGAACATAAAAAAACTTGAGACAGGTTCTAAAGATTTCTTGAAGGACCTACTAAGTGTGCTTAAAAGGCAAAAAAGAGTGTCTTAATCCAATAATCAACAATACTGAACAATACTATTCAATACTGTGAAACAATACTGTTAAGTGGTCCTATTGACAACAGTACTAACCAACATGTAAGGTTTAAATATTATGATTTGAAATTATGGCAGCCCTCGAATTTTGACCATGTAATGTTTTTAATCTTCCTTGTATTAAACTCTGTGTGCATTATTTTAACCTTTGAAAGAGAAAACTGCCTCTCTATTGTAAAGCTAGAGTAATCTGGTTCCCTGCAGATAAAGTGCCCATTAGCTATAACTGGAAGGAAGCTTCATCACAGAAGAGAATTACTCTGCAACCTTCTTAAACCTTAAATAAAACGCTGATCTCTTAGATCAATACAGTAACACAGATCCTGAGATTTCTGCGTGTTTTTCTTGTCTCATTGCTGATTCTTATACAGGGCTAGCATGGTCACCTCCATCAAGCCATCTTCAGTGCCACTTCTGTCCATGGTTTCTTTTGCTATTCATGATAAAAGAATTTAATCCAAGGTTTTGAATTTAAATTGACAAGAAAACTTGATAAATAGTACTCAGGCCAAGGTTATTTATTTCTTTGGATGCTTTCTTAGGAAAATAAGCTCATGATAAATCTTTACACCTTACAGCTATTTTGGAATTTGCCTAATCTGTGAAATACGCTTCTGTTTGTTTGTAGGAAGACCACCATTCTTCTCAGAAAGCTGTTCTGAATTAATTGAAAAGATTTTATCTGAAGATCCATTGCGACCAGGACCAGAGGGTAGGAGTCTGTTGTTCTTTAATAGATCAAGTCACAGTAATACCTACGAAGTTAAAGTTTTGTTTTGCCCTTTTTCTTCTGAGGCTGATTGCAGGAATCACTTAGTTGTCCAAAGTGAATGTTAACAATGCCTTCCTGTGATAATTCCCTGTTAGTGATAAATGCTTGTTTCCCTTTTGACAGATATATATATATATATAATTTACTTTTAATTATTAACACTGAATCTACCTACTGTGATGGAATTTTTGGTCATCATTCTGGGCATAAGGGTTTTTCACAGAGATCATTATACATTAGTGGCTCTTTTTCCATTTAAACAGGTTTTAACGTCACTTAATTTCTTCCTAGTCCTATCTGATAATTAGAGGGTGGCTTTTTTTTTTTAAAGTTACAAACAATTTTAATTAGTTTGATGACCAAGCATTAGTGGTTTGTTTATTTTGAGATTTTTCTGAGGATTCTTTGAAATACAAAGAGTATATATTTAAGATTCTTTATGCACTGAGATTTTTTTTCAGATGAAATGACTATCAAAGAAGTTTTCTAGCATAATCTGTAGATAATAGTGTGGTTTCTATTGGCTGATTGTTGTTTTTGCTGTTCAATACTGACTTTAAGTGCTTCTATTTACAGGTTCTGCTTTTCACAAACCTTCTGCTGAGTTCACCAATTTACTCGATGGGTTACTTCAAAAGGATCCTCAGAAAAGGTAAATTGCTTAATCCATGACAGCTGTTTATATTGTCACCTCTGGAGAAACTATAATTACTATGATACTGTATGTATAGTATTTTGTAGATGACAAAGAATGCAAAAAAAACCTCATCCCTCACGTAAAAGAGCAAACTGTGCTTTTTCTTAAATTAAGATATATAGACTTAGTGTTTTCATTAAGTGCATCTTTTTTTTCACTTTTGTACCTGGTTCTAAATAGATAACTTGGTAACAGAATGATAGGCAGTTTAGAATTGGATGGCTTTGCTTTTCCAGAGCAATGGCCACATATATTTTACTAGGCTTTAACTTATAGCTGACACAGTTACATTGTTAAATAATTTAAGACAATGATTTATAGGGTATGTTAGATAATTTACATGTGGGATTGACTCTGAAGTTTCCTTCATTCTTATTTTCGTACCTCTGTTGTGTGAATTTTCTATTCTGATTTAAGGCAAAAAGTTTTCCTGTAAAAAACTCACTTGTTGTCCAAATAAAAGCAAACAACAGGATTAATTGCTCTGTAGTGTCACTGGGTTCAAAAACTAGTCTGGTATGTCTCTGTGGAGCTGTACTTAGCCACTGCTTTTACAGTTTGTTTGCTTGTTGCTTTTCAAAAGGCTGAATTGGGCAGACCTATTGCAGCATCCATTCTGGAAAGGATCCCTTCGCCATTGTGGTGATGATTCTGCAGACAGACAGGGCACAAGCTCGAGGTACTGAATGTTCAAGGAAGATTTCTTTTTAATTAAATATAAGCAAAAATAAAAAATATTTTATTAAGTTTGTCTGTTAATTTTATAATTTTTGAACTTTCCTTAGAATTTTCATGAATTAATGAATGGAGTTTTACATCATTCAGTGGGCAGTTTTGGATGTTTAGGAATTGTATTATCCTATTAGTGTGTTGCACTGTCCATTCACTTTCAACAGACTCCTTCCTGCTGGCTATAGAATGTGTTAAAATTCACTTCTGAGCTAAATGCTCTCATTTTTATTTATTTTTTAATACATTATATAATATTGTTGTATGAATCTCACAATTTTTTTAAAGCTTTTGTAGAATCTTATAAATTTGGGTCAGCTTTATCTTTAGTGATTTTTCTTGTTTGTTTTTATGCATCAGGCTTAGAGCGTCACAAAGCATCGTCTTAGAGCTGTGGTTCAGCCTTATAATCTTGCAAATGCAGCTGACCCATATTCTTTGCTTGTGACATAATGCATTAATCTAATAGTAGGGGTTTTTTTCTATATTTTTAATACTCTATACTGCTTCATATGCAGAAACGCACAAACCTTTCGTGAAACTGGTTTCTATGCATTAAAAAGTTAGGCTTATTCTAAACTCTTGTTACTTTGCTGGTATTTGTGCTTCTAATTTTGAATTAGGACATTTTGCATTGTTTTGATGTTATTTTGTTCTAAACATTTGAAAGATATTTCAGGTTCCAATCTGGGGAACTAATGTCAAAATAGTTTTACAGTATTGAGTGTTTTTTGTTATATATACTTAAAAATTTTCTCTCGTGTTGTTTAATACCTATTTCTGATATTTCTGATAGTGCTGCAGTATTTTTTGTTATTAATGTTAATTATACTTTGAGATACAGCTGTTTGTCTTTTAATTTTATGACTGCTTTCACCTGCAATAAGAAATTAATATTTAAAGTTTATACTGTGAACTAAGGTTTTATTCAAGGTTTTAGCAAGACTTACATCAATATCCTGATAGTGCTTATTTTGGGGAATTTTTGAAGAACCAGAGGAATCTTAATCTCCTACAAAATATTGGGCTATTTGGCCATACTCTTGAGGTTTTTTTAATGTCTCTGAAACATCTGCTGATGTATGCACTAGTTGACAAATATGACAAATGTAAAACATTGGCTTAACATGCAAAGGAAGCTCAATACGCTCTGTATGCCAACTATGAGGCCCATGTATGTATTTTCTTCGTAGTGTGGGTTAGATTAATATTTGATATCCTAGAGAGCCTCCATTAAGGTTTTATGACCCAGTTCCATGTGAATAATATAAGGACATGTTAAAAAAACCCCAAACAATCAAAATCAATAAAATTGCATTTAAGTGTGACATGTAAATCATTATATACACAAAAAAAAGTAGTTTTAATCTAGGCTATAGGCTTCATTATTAAAGATAGGTTTGTTGTGAGTTTTTCCTGTGAAGATTAAAATGTCTGTAATGCTTTTAGTATTTCTTTATTATCTCCTGTATTATGGGGCACTAACTTAACTTTTCTAATGTCTTTCTTTTACGTTCTAATGATAGAGAGAATTTTTAATGTTCTCCAAGTCATTTGCTGTATTATTCGTCATTGCTGTTACCAATTTAAAAAGTACGTACAACACATATTTTAGGAGTATATTGTTCTAGGGAATGACAGCTGAATTGTATGCTAACAACTGCAACAAACAATGGATATGATCCCTCTTTTTTTTAATCTGTAGTTAATATAATTTATTAAACAGCAGGGCAGACACAGAGTCATCGGTTTTTTGGAGTGCCAAAGAGTCAGTGGATGCTCATAAAAATCTAGATAACCTGTCATCCTCAAGAGCAGGTCTTAAACCACCAAGCAATTCTTTCAAAATAGGTAATATTGCTCATTATGTTATTTTTTAGTTAATTGATCAATCCTACCAAAATATTTATTCCCTATGTTTTATTTGATTTTAACCTCTGAATGCAAATTCATGTTCTCTTTTCAGTAGAAACTCAGACTGAATTGCGCCCCAAAAGTGTAGCTGATGGTGAATCAAATGAATCCATATTTCTTCTCAGGTATGAAAACCACTTTGAAATGCTGTATGCTTGGTGTTTTTTTTTTCCCACTGTCTCATCAAATATTTTATTGTTATGACTGTAACACTGTGTCTGTGTCTCCTTTTGAATTTTCTGTTACCGGTTAGTAAATATTAAAATACATTTGAAGAGCTGTGAAAGCAGTGTGTGTAGTTAAAACTTATATGACTTTATTACTCTCATTTTTCAAACTAAACTTTTGTTTACTTAGCTGTCCGTCTAAATAGAAAAAATTATTAAGATCTTTCTTTTGTTCGTTCGTTCTTTCGTTCTCTCTTTCTCTCTCTTTCTCTCTCTTTCTCTCTCTTTCTCTCTCTTTCTCTCTCTTTCTCTCTCTTTCTCTCGTTCCCT
>VZRN01003396.1:481791-701627 GCA_013397935.1 Dasyornis broadbenti | reverse complement strand
TCTTTCTTTCTTTCTTTCTTTCTTTCTTTCTTTCTTTCTTTCTTTCTTTCTTTCTTTCTTTCTTTCTTTCTTTCTTTCTTTCTTTCTTTCTTTCTTTTTCTTCATATATATATAAGAATAGGCTTGTATGATTGCTTTAAATACATTAGAATAAGCATTCAATATATGATTTGTTAATAAATTCTGCCTGCAGCTTTTCATCACAAACTATTGGTAACAGTCTATTAAGTACTACTACTACGTAAGTAGTATTAAGTACTACTACTGTATTAAATAAAAAAATAATGATTGGTTTAACAGTGGTTCATTTTAGTTGAGGCCTGATCCTGAAACTTAATATTAGCTTTCAAGTCAAGAAGATTGTCTAGTGAAATACTTTTCTTATCAACATCAGAAATTTTCCAGTTTGGAAATACTCTTTTACACTTCTTATTTATAGGTACATTTATTTAAATGCAAAACTTGAAATGTAATTCAAACAAAAAATCTGTTCTGAAATTCTCTTTGCATCAATGATATAACTTCTGAAAGCAGTGTATGTGATATCTAGTAAAGTATTAAAACATTGAAGTGAAAGGAACTTGGTGACCTGGTGCTTGGCACTTGAATTTACTTAGCTGCTGCAGGGGTTAATCAGCTTTTAACAGCAGTGGCTTCTTCTCCTTGTGCAAATGGAATAGATCTCATTATTTTTAACAAGTATAAGATTTCAGCAATCTCTTGTCTTGTTTTAAACTGAGAAACCATCTGAGAACTGAAAAAATAGGCGCTATTTTCTGTATCTCAAACATATATGAAAGCAAATTGGTTGAATTAATTGAAAAAAAAAAAGTATTTCACAAATCTACATGTTTTGAAGCTTGTGGTAGCTTAGAATAATTTATCCAGTCTTCTAACTAGAAATCATAGGATTTTTTTTGTTTAGGAACAAAAATTCCAAGCAGATCCTGATACATTTTTTTTTATCATAAGAATTAGGATATTTAATGTATTTTTATGTAGCTAATATTTTGGCATTCCTTCATTGTGCCCTTTAAATTTAAATTTCTGTTGAAAATAGATGGAAGATGACAACAGTTATGTTAGTCATTTGAACACTGATTTCCCGACTGTCTTTAGTTTTGTTTGGTGTTTGTATTTTTAATTTAGTTATTTTTTCTAATAACCTGATTTGCAACTGTGTCTTTTACTTTTGCTAACCATGCAAACGTGTTCATTCAAATTTGTTGATTTAACTAATTTCCTGGCCTGCTAATTATAATAATTCTAAAGTTTATTTTAAATGCTTTAATTTAAATTAGTATGTAATATAAACCCCAAGTACTCTAGCAGCTTTATGACAATTGCAACTTGACAGCATTCTGGTGTCTCCTTTCTTCTTTTTCTAATTAGCAGACAGGATTTTAAAAAGAAAAAGGTAAACCCAGTTCACAGTGATACACAAAATTTAGGCAGTTTTTAATTCTCATTATTTAGCCAAGACTTGGCAGTCAGAAGAGAACAACACAAATTACAATTTTTTGTCAAGTTACTTTGCTTCGTATATTTTTGGTTATTAGGAGTTAAGATAATAGTGGTTTAGCATCTACTTTGTAGAGTCATTATGGCTGAGTAAATAATCAAATTACATTAATTTAACAATTACAACAAAATACCATCTACCCGTTTTTAACTGGCAAACAAATCCTAACCTTGTCAGAACACATTTAAAGACAGAAAATTCGTGTTTAGTTGATGGATAAGGCATAGGGTAATTTATGTTGTCAGCTTTGAAAATTTGCTGTATGGCATGAAAATTTCAAAAGAGCAACAAAAAGTAGTTCACAACAAAACTTAATCTATAGTCTTTATTGGTTTTTAATTATTTTTTTCTTTCTTTTGCTTAAGTTCTCGTCCCACACCTAGAACTAACTCTGCAGTAGAAGTACATGATGCTACTGCTCTCCCAATCAAAAATTCTTCACAAGGAGAGTCATGCTTGAAAAAAGTGAGTAGAAAGTTTATATTAAGGGATAATGGTATCTCTGGTATAGTTAGAATGGTATAACTAGAATATTATCCTGAAGTCCGTGGAAAGTCAACTTTCTTTTACATCCTTCCATAATTAACAGTGTGCAAGTTATTTGAAAAAATTATTTGCAGAACTTCCGATGTAGGAGTTAAGAAACATACTTAGTCTCCTTTTTTGCCCCAGTGTGTAAAGGAGATGTTACCTTCTTTCTTCTCAGTCTACATTTTGACCTAAAGCTTTTTCTTCCAATATGTTTCTCTTGCCATAATTTTCAGGTGTTTTTATCTGCTATTACATAAATAAAAAGGAAGTTAGAATATGTTTCCATGGCCAGACTGTGTGGTATAATGTTGAAATAAACTATTTTTTGAATAAACATGAATTAACTCTTTTCTTGTATAAAACAGTTTTTTAAAAAACCTTGTTCTTGTTCTAGGCTGAAAATACATTCTCAGGTCAGCAGGATATGGAGTCAAAATTGAAAGAGCTCATTTACACTGAATCTGATCTTATCGTGACACCAATCATTGACAATCCAAAGGTATAGCAAAATAAAATATAAGACTCAGAAACTTGTGGTTGAGGCTATTTTTGCAGATAAATTTTTAATCAGGGTGAAGCTCCTTTCCTGTATTTTATAGTTCTCATTTTAAAGCAGTTCCACCCAGTTATCTGGCAAGCTCTCCTGCAATTTTTTGGCAGTCTTTATAATCCTATTGTGTTGCTAATTTAGAGGAATGAGTTATTTTGGGATTGAATAATAATATTAAATAGTATCTTACAAGAAATAGAAGCTACTAAATGCTGTATTCAGTGCTTTTGTAGATTTGTTTTCTGATAACTTGCTTTGATATCTGTTACTTAAATGAACACAAAACTTTGGTTTGTTTTACTCAAAACAAAGCCATCTATGAAGCCTTCTAGATTAAGAGTTAGACTTTTATGGAATAACTTTTGCTACTCTTTAGACTTCAGCTGTGATAATGTTTCTATTAAATATTAATTTATTTTCTCTCTAAAAGAACACCTGAGGTTACAAGAAATGTCCACCCTCTTTCTGTCATATGCATTCTAATGTACTAACATTTTGGAATGAGTCTCCTGAGCAGGGAACTGACACTTGTTTGACAGTAAAGAGCAAACCAAAAAAGAATCAGAGCTCTGCAATGCAATGACAATGTAATGTACATTTATAGGCAGATGTATTGGTAGAAGGAATGATAGGCCAGAGCCCCTTTAGTCTTCTTTTTGTTTCCCTTTGAAGCAACCTTAGCAACTTTACTCAGTAAATTGCAGATGTGGGGAGTGGATTTTTCATTGGAAGTGAGCATCTAAATTCATTAGGAATCTCTGACAGCTTTTAGTTGCTGTATTGCTTTAGTATTAACAATTTGGTTTGTTTTGAAGTATTTCTTAACACTTTCAAAAACTAAAAATCTTATACAGCCAGATAAAGTAACTACCAAATAATACTCTTTTAATGTATTTGGGGTGAGAGACATTGTTCCTAGTGGAGAGTTTCCAAGCTAATTATGTGTTTGAATGCTACCACTGTTAATTTCTCAGTTCTGTCTCAGGACTCTGACACAAAGCCTTAGTCCTTCACTGCTTCTCTTCTTACTATAAGAGATAAGATTAGGGGTAGGTGCACATACTGATGTGCACATGTAGACTAATCTCCTTACTATGCTATGCCAGACTCAGAATTAATGCTAAATAGCCCACTAAGTTCCAGGGACATGTAATCAGAGTCACTGCCTGCTTGGTGATGATTCTTTAGTCTGCTTTTCAGACTAAAAGATGATACTGACACCTGGTAAATCTAAAGCTTGCAATTTAATCTCCTGGAAAGGGATTTACTAGTTGCTGGCAGAATCTTAAAAGCTGAAATGTCAGCTTATGTTGTAAAATTTCCCTGTGTTCTGCAAATCTGTGGAATTGAGGACCTTATTTAGAAAATAGCTCTCTACTTACACTTAGACTTCATCTGTCAAAGGCTAAATTCCATTACCCACTTGCCTTTTTAAAAATTCTTTATTTACTGGAAATTACATTTGAATGGTCAGTTACTAAGCAGTCATCCAATTTTGTGATGTACCAGAAAATGATGGTTTTGCAGGGAAAGAATTCCCATACCTTATGAATGATTAGCTGTTGATAATATGACTTTTTATATTCTGAAATGGTCTAGTGTATACATGTATTTACTGTATGGAAATGCATTGCTAAAACTTTTCATGAGCTGTCACCTGCATAGTTCCTTTTGGTAGCTTTTGGAAAGCAAATGGAAGTATTTTTCTGCGTATAAGCAAGATAAAAATGTAAACTGAAAAAATCCTGTAATTTTGTAATCCCATTTTAAAAATCCCTTAAATGGAACTACTAGCAATATAATTATATAAAAAACATGAAGTTAAATCTCAAATATTTGCTTGGAAGAAATACATACCAGAAAACAATGGAAAATTCCTCAGTAATGAACAATAGTATGTACACCTATCCTGTACGAATTTTGTGTCTTTGTGTTCTCACATTGAACTGCTTAGTGATTTTTCAGAAATATACTAAAACTAGTTGTAATGTGTTTGTTTCTTTTTCCAGATAATGAAGCAAGTACCAGTTAGATTTGACTCGAAAACTTTGCATATACCAGCATATTCAGGTATGGATCTGCTGATGATTTTAACAAGTTCTCCATGTGCTGCTGTAACTCACTATCATAAGACCTGTAGCCTCCCCTTGTAGATTATACATGGTCACAGTTTCAGAATGTCTAATTTTTCTGAAACTATAGTTGTGTATGCAATGTTTTTTTTTTTTTTGCTAGACCGATTTTGAGTAGCCTTTTCAAGTACGAACAGTTAAATGATATTCCTTTCTCTTCTACCTTCTTCAGTTATCAGCCTGTGCTCATAAACTTTTGCCATGAGACAGTCATCAGTGTTTCAGTGTGAGAAACATAGCATATTTTTTTCCAATTAAGACATTTAAACTGAAATATTCAACCAAATATATTAAAATTTGACAAATGCAAGGGAAGAAGTGGCAACAGGATCTTAAAATGTGCAGTATTGATCAGCCACAATACTAGGCAGCCTTGCCAGTCCCACCTCTAATCATGAAATGTTATGGCACTCATGTACCAAAAGATAATGTGAAGTTGTTTGGGGTTTGTCTTTTTGTTGTTGTTAATTTTCCATGTCTAGAAATATTTCTGAACACTAAAGTCTGCCCACTGTCATGAGTATAACATTTCTTCCCCTGGAATATTTCCTCTAGTCTTTTCAAGGAAAATACTGGACTGTGGTTGAAGAGGGATATCAGCCAGATATGTAGTCCTTCTAGAATTCACATAGCACCTCTTCCTAGGCATAAGAGTTCTTCTTTTCTTTATATAAAGTATGTATTTTGAAGTGTTAATTTGTTGAAGAAATTTTATCGTTGGAAAGAGCACAACGTCCCTCAATCTCCTAGTCAAGACTGTAACTGAAAGTATTTTTAATTTGATTCATCCAAAAATAATCAGATTACACTGCCTAAGGGAAATATTATATTTTGTATTGTATTTAAGTAGTTTATCATATCGATGTTCTGGTATGTTTAACTGTTGTCATTATTTATATTATATGGGACAGTGTATTGTTGTTGTAATGCTTTCAGAGTTGTAGCTCTTTTCTGGACAACTTTCTGATAGATTTTGAAGGTAATAAACTTCATGCTGCTCATCATTAATGATTAAAGATAATATGGAAAAATTTAGATGAATACCTGAAAGCCAAACCTGTTTTGGCTCTACTAATCACCTCTACTAATGTGTATTTGTCTGCATTAGATGATGTTGTTACTTAAGTGTAAAACTGGCATAAAAGAAAACATGCTTTAAATAGTTTATACTGGAGCACATCAGGATGGCAGATAAGTTATTAATAAATAACTACCAAAACTGAGGGAATGTATGGCTGCTAGATTGAAATTAACTATTGAGATAGATAGGGAAGTCTGAAAAATTCTCAATTCATATGCAGTGGTCAATGAATTGAACCACAGAATATATGTTAATTGTCCAGGTGACTTGATTTCTTTGTGCTCCTTCTGAAGTCATCCATGTTCTGATTTGCTAAGGCTTAGCTTAGGTGGATACCCATCTCTAGGAGTTTATTGTGAGGCAAGTTCATTGACTTTCATTAGGTTTTGCCTCCAATTTACTTTCAGGAAACTGCACTTGCTTATTAAGAATTAGTAATGATGAACGATAGCTGCTACCTTTCCTAAATATAATACCAATAAATGCTTCCTTAAATGAAGGACTTAGCAGGTTTACACTTTCAAAAATTTTTTGAAGTTTTTTTTGCTGAATTTTTATCCTTTGTTTCTTTTCTTGCTTCCTTTTTGATTTCTATAATCTTCAGACATGAATTCTAACATGCTTTTAAAATATTTTAAGTACTAAAATTATAATTAGATTCGAACTTTGGTACTTATTAGTGTTGGTGTGACTTTGTAGTGTGTTAAAGTTACATCAAAGATCCATTATCTTTAACTATTTGTTTTCCTCCTGTGTTTAGTAGAGAAGTTGTCATCTATGAAAGACATGGATTGGAGTAACTTCTTGAAACGAGTGTGTTCCCTGCTTGATTCCATTGAGAAGAATACAGGAGCAGCACGTTCTAAACTGAACTTACTGTACTATCTGTGTACTTTGGCTGTCCACAGGGAGATTGCAAGCAGACTAATTAGCTCTCAGCTGGTAAATAATAAAGCTTTGAAGGAATCAACATGATTTACATGCCATTGTATAAGAAATCAGCTTCTTTTAGTTATATTTGAAGAAATCAATGGTGTACTGGCAAAAATACTATGTTAAATTAAGTAAAAAATAATGAAAAAAAATTATTAAATTCCATGTCAGTTTTTTTAAAAGAGCTGAGGGAAACAAGTCTTTTTCTTTGATTTCAGATACATTTACACATAGTTTTGTTGTATTAGGGAAAATGTCGGGGTAAAAACTAACCTTCATAGAGAGTATAAAATAATGTATGATGAAAAATTAGTCTTTGATTTACAAAGACTAATGACTAATTACAAAGACAAATGACAGATGATACTGTTAAGAGTTCATGTATGAATTGTTAAATTAAGTTTATTTGGCTATATGTCTGTAAAGAATAGCAAGAAAGCTTTCTAAAGAAAATGCATTAAAACTTTCAGTAAACAGGTCTTCAAAGAGTGACCATGCTCTCTGAAGAGTCTGTTTTGGGGTTTCACTTTTCAAAAACCACTTTCTACCAGACAAACAATTTTACTAGTATGCTTTGTAGTGGTTTAACATATTTCTTCAAGTCTTGCAACTGCAGAAGAGAAATAGACTTTTTTTCCCCCCTTATACAAAGGTGTCACAGAAACTATCCTAAGATGAGCACTTCTCATTTTATTGAACAGAAAGTAAAGAACTTTGCTCTCCTACATTTGTAATAATGTACCTAAGTCAAAGGCTGATGTGTTATTGCTGGATATAAGATACTAAAGAAAAAAATTGCACTACCAGAAAACTGGATGAAGAGCATTTAGGCTGGAAGCGGTGGTAGGTCTTATGCCATAGCATTCTTGTGAAAACCAGAAACAGAATTGCTGGAAGGTGTATTCTATTAGCATTGGAGAATTTGGAGCAAGTGGAACAATAATCCAATAACTGAATAGTCAATTAACAGAACATTCTAGAAATGATTTAGTAATTATTCAGTTTGGTTCTTAAGTGGCTGATTATATATGTTAACATTGATTATTCTGATATTTGCCAACTATTTTTATACAGACTCACAGAAGTGTTTAGTGTTCGTTTTATAATACTATATAAAACACCTTTCAAAACTACTGTTGTAGGTGAAAATATCTTTTTTCCTCTGAATAGTGTTATTCAGAATGAAAATTTTCTAACATGCTGATAAATGTTTCGTAGTTTAGTTTAAGGCAAAAATATAGAAAAATATAGGTATTTTTCCATTCAGGCTTTTTAAAAAAATTATTTCTCTAGTCTGTGTTTACACGATATCTGCAGTATTTGTCTGTGATAATACTCCTAGCAAATGTTATCCAAATGCATTTTAATGAAATTGCTGATATTTTGATTTTTTATTTATCATTTGGAACTATCAGGCCATTGAAAATCACTGATTTTTAATTATCTTCTTTAAACTATAGTTTCATATATTGATACAGCAGTTGCGTGCAGCCGCCAACTGGGATATGTAAGTAAGAACTATTTTAAATTAATGTGTTCAAATACAGAATTGTCACTGAATTTTATTAAAGATATTTGTTAACAGGTTATTTGAGGAGTGTTTTAGCCTGTCAGGCAGCTGTGGTATCTGACTGGCATTATGATGGTGGATATCAAATGGAATTTTTTCAGCATTGAGTTAGTATATTTCTATTCTATAGGACCAAAAGTTATAGAAAACATCTAAAATTTTATCTAGATATTATATAACTTAGTGTATCAAACAGAGTTACTTAAAATCACTGAATAAACCAACTCCATACGGCAACAGAGTGAAATAACTATAATGGTAGCTTTTCTTTCAACACCCATAAGGAATATTTCAATGTGATAGTGCCCTCTGCTGTTTGTTTCATAAACATTGGTTCTATTTTTCCAACTTGTCCTTCAATGGAACATTTAAAACTGATTTGCTGGTACAGATTTAATTTCTGTTTTGTCAACTATCCTGAAAAGTCTAAATTATCTGTAGGGGTTTTCTATATTATATAAAAACTGACCATGGGTGTGATTATTAGTAATCCTAACAAAATAAAGAATCTTCACTCTGCAGCGCTAGAGGAAAGAAATGTCTTTATGCATATATTTACTGCTAAATTGAGCTGAAACACTGAGATAACTTGTTGATACAAAGAAAATAGAAATAAGGAGAAAATCTGAGCTGTAAATAGGATGTCAAATTTTTCCTGCCCTTAGCAACCTGTGTAGAACACAAACAAGATGTAATATTTTTTTGTAGCATTTTGTAAATATGTTTTATGCACCTACAAAATGTTTATTTGATACACAGACGTGCTAATGTTGCTCGAGTGATTGGTTTACTGGCATTACACACATCAGAACTTGGAGAAAATGTACCTGTTTCTGAGGTAACTTTCCTTTTTTTTTTTTTTTTTAAAGCAGGGAGTTTTGTTAATGATTTTACTATTTATGTCAGAAGCTTTTACAACTTACTGTGTTTTGAACCCTGCTTTATTTTTAACTCATAAGTGTAAAGTGGAATATAATCAATTAATTAAATGTATAAATTTACAAGCTTATTCTATGTAGTTGTAGTTCTGATCTTTACTAACCTGTGGCCACCAGTGATAAAACTAGCATTTTTCAGTCCTTTTCATAAAATCAAGTAGTCTCTATCATCCTTCTTGTGCGTGTAGAAAGGAGAAACTGTTGACATATTTGGTTTTCCTGAAATGTACTTATAATTGGTATAAAAATAGTACAATTGATTCTTAGAGATCTTTTTTTCAAAAAACTTGTTGAGATGGGATTAATTTGAGATTCCTCACAGTTCTTGAAGAATGTGTGTAATGAAGGGCAAGTAATTTTCTTCGGAGAAGAAAAGTATTTTTATTTCTTGTTTGATATTACATGGTCAGTGGTTGACTTAAACAGAAGACTGATTAGATTAAGTGGTCTTACTGTCATTTTCTTGCATGTGACACATGCACACAGATTGCGAAATCTTGGCAGAATGTGCTATTTAGTGTCTGTTTAAAATGTGAATGTGACATCATTTCTACTTCATGAGGTGAAGCCAGAACTTGAATTTAATGGGTGTTTGAATGCAAGACCCAACTGCTAAACACAAGCAGTAAGTATGCCTGTATGCTGTGCAGATCTGGCATGTAGGAAGATGGAGTTAGTGGTTAATACCTGACTTTTTTGGAAGTACAGCTAAGGAAGTTTTTGCTGGTTTACGTACCTCTTCTTCATGAATATTATAAATGATTGTGATTATCTTGCTGTGTTACTTAACATTCCCATGCTGTAGTGAAAGCTGAACTCAAAACATTATTGTTGTTACCTAGGGTTTGTTGTTTGTTTTGTAAAGTTACAAAGTCAGGCAAAAATCCTTATAGTTACAGTCATTCAATTTCAGTCAAAGCCTTTCAATATTGACAGCTGCATGACAATTGATTTCCAAGTCACAATTTAAGTGTGGTCTTTTATGTGGCAGATTTTTTTCTGATATTTAACTTTTTAAAATTCCAGTGGAAATACTCAAAAGTAATGGTTGAGATGCTCGTATAGCTTTTGGCTTCAGATGTTTGTTCAGGTAGTTTGCAATAATATGTCTAGCAAATTTCCCTAGCTTCCCTGTTTCCATCAGAAAACACATATCCTAATCAGCTTTTGTATTTAAAAGCAGTAGAGTGAAATAGTTATACATTGAACTGTAATACTATTTTATTCAAAATGTTTCGAGTGCCTTTTTTTTTTTTTTAACTTTCTGGCCCCGTTCTTATGTTAATTAAAATTAGTTTTTGTATACATTCATTGAGAAAATAATGATTTTTTTTAATTAACAAGTTCGAGTTCAAAATGCATCTACTGTGCTTTATTTAATTACATTAATTCCATTTTTTTCTCCCAAAGTATTATCTCTGAATTAAAAACTATTTTAGTGTTTACACAAAATTAGAATGAGGAAAACACAGATTAGATTGAATATTAGATTGAATTCTAATATTTTCATGTCTTCAAATTTATTTTTGCATATATAATGTAAAATCAAATAACTGTGGGCAGTACACAAAACTTAATAGTTCATTTATAGGAAAAGTAGGAAGGAGTCATTTAGGAATTTCTCATCTAGAGTTGTGTTCCCCTCTGCTCCCTTCAGAGGAACCCGTGAGTTGGTTGAACATTCTTGTTGATTGTCAACTATTTTACGTCATGTGAGGCTTAAAAAAAACCACAACAAAACAAACCTTTCCATCAGCATTATATACAGAATTAAATATAATGCTGTAATTTATCCTGTTATATGAGCCATCTGATGCTCCAGGTATAGTTTATTGCTGGCTATTGTGATTTAGGAGATGTCAAAATCAAACTGTAGCTACTCAGAACAACATAATCTAAAATGACACTCCGTGATCCAGGTCTTCCAGTCTGAAGATATAGGAGATCTGTCTATTGGTAGGGGGTTTTTTGTGTTTTCTTTCCTCTTCCTATTAACTTCTACTACTGTTTGATTTTTTTGACCTGTTCAATAGAGGTGATCTCCTTTAGCTCCAAAATTTGTTCCCAAATGTGAAAAGTCAGTTGAGAGCTTGAGAAGATGTGATTCTGTAATTATTTTTGCCCCATATGTGTACCATGCTATTTATATCAAGTTTTCTTTTTAGTTTTTATCACTCAGTCATGGCCCCTTTCCAGTTTTTTTGTGACCTCATTATACACTTATCACTTATTTGTGATTTCTTTTGTGCTTTTAAAGAACCATAAGACCGAGTAGAGACTTGTGCAGGTTGCCACTGCTGGCCTTTACATATTAAAAGTTGACTCTTTATTTCTACCCCCTACTTTCTTCTACCCAGTTAGACATTTATTTAAGCATAGTTCCTTTATCTTTGAGGTTGAATCTTTACCATTACATTTTTGTTGTTAAAATGATTTTATGAATAGTAGTAACATTAAGCCCTGAAGAGGCAGACAAACTTTGGGAAGGAAAAGAAGCCTCATCCTCATTTTGCGTGCTAAAGTCCAAAAGCCTATAATTTGTTGTTTTTTAAAGAATTAATATTTTGGGGTTTTTTTAAAGTTCTTATTTATATAATTGGGGAACAGCCGTCTCCTTTGCATGTAACCACCAGAGGTCAGTAAAACACAAAATAAAAGCAAGTAAACTACTGTTTCACAGACTAGACAAGCATGGAACTGTGAAACAGTGTACTATCTTTATTCGGCTGATGTATTCAAATATGTAGGTCATATTAGAAAAAATAGAATAAATTAATATTTATATCTGTAAATTCAATTGTGGTTGATGTATTTCCAGTTAAGTATTTTTAAGTATATTGCGTTGATTAGAAAGATGACACTGATCTTAGAATAAAATAAGGGAATTGATCTCTTGTATACCTGCAGATGAAGACATTTTACATGCAATTTCTTCTATTGTGCAGCTGCAATATAAGATTTTAATAGGTCATATGTTTTTTCCTGACTTAATATAATTTTTTCCACATGGATTTGCCCTTTATGAATCTGCCTCTTATTTATTACTAGTTATTTTAGGAAAACACTTAAACTTTAAAGTTTTATTTTTGCATTTAGATTTTGAAACTGGTTACTAAAATTCAATGAAAAACCCCCATTCTTTCCAGGATTCTGCTCTTCATCTTACGAGAAAAGAAATTCTTCCATAGTTAGGAAGGCTTGTTGCCATGCATATCTAATTTGGTGTATTTATTAAAAGAAACTGTTGTCCTTTCCTTTCTGTGAATATAATGGGCCCTCTGCCACCTAGGATGCAGGATGCAGCCACTCTGATGTGACATTTCAAACCCAGTCTATTATTTTACTGAGACATGATAGAGCAATTTAACATTCTGCTTCCCTGTCAGGGAGCAGTGTCCTACTCTGTCTGGGAAGAGACCACCCTGGAGTGATTCTCTGCCTGACCTTTTTGGTGGCAAAATCTAGTCCTTTTCCTTACCTCTTTCAAATCTGATAAATGGGAATATCAGTCTCACACTATGGCCTAGGGAGTTGTGCCTGTTTTTTAACAGACCTGTGTCCACTGCTCTACTGAGTGTTGAAGGGGTTCAGAGAACCTGCTGCAGCTTTCACATTGCAATTTCCTTTGCAAAGCCTTTGGCTTAATGTATTTCGTGGCCAAATTAATAAACTAAATATCCCATTGAGGATGACAGCATATCAGAGTATCTCCATAATACTGAGCTTTTATTCCTTTGTCAGAGCGGTGAAATATCCAGATTTCTGTTTTGATTCAAGCTGAAACTCCATATAATTTGAGCCTTTTTATTTCTGACTTTTTATTGAAGTACAATTTAGTGGTTGTTTTCCACAGCTGGAAAGCAGCTGTATTGTTACAGGTGCAGTTTTATGACCTGTAAACTCATATATACTCCATCTAGCTGATTGTGTCTACATTGTTCAAGGTCTACAGTTTGTTGTCCTTCAAATTCATGCAGAATGCCAATTTTAAGTCATGTTCCAAACTTACCTCCCTGATAGCTCCTCTTTCTAGGCCTGTCCATGTCCGCCTATATTGTAGTGAGTTTCAAATAAAAATGGTTAGTTTTAATGTTGTTCTATTGTAAAATAACTTTGAGTCTGCTCACAAATGTTCATAATTCTAGTGTATCCTTGTTTGTTTTCTCCAAGGGCCCTTTCCTTGTTTTGATCTGATATCTCTTTGTGGAAAAGAAACCAACACAAAAACCCCCTGAATTAAAAAAAAATCTGTAGGCAGGAGATAGAAGCTGTAGGCGAGTGTGTGTGTGAGTATTTACACGTCCATATACACACTTATTTTGTAAATTGCTTGAAACCTTACAATTATCTTTATGACATAATCAGGATTGTCACAATACTTTAGTAAGAGTGAGAGAGGGTTCTATTTGAGTTTTTTGAGTGACTTCTAGTAAATTTTCAACCTCTATAATAAATTTATTCAATTTATTTTCAACAACCTGGTTCACTGGATTACAACTTACATACTTGCCTGGGGCACATGGCAGGAAGACAAATGAAAAATTGACATTTCTCAGGTAAATTAGCATAAACTCATGGTGTGTTTGAGAAAAGTTCTTCTGAGTTAATAAACAGAAAATGGAAATACAATTAAATGAACAGTGCATATGTCAAGCATGGCAATTCTGGACTGTTGGAGAAAATATTAAGATCTTTAATCATAATTGAAGATTCTCCTTTTTCCTCTCTCAAAAAATTATTTTTATCAATCCAATTAATTTGGCTTGCTTTATGTTAGAAGTCCAAAACAAGCTGGTAGTAGAGACCCAAGGAAGTTTTCAACTAGGAAGGAGAAAACATACATTGCTGATTGCAGGATGAAACCACTTTTTGCAATTTTTTAAAATTAGTTGCTTGACTGAAGCAAAGACTCTACCATTTTAAAAGACATTTAATTGACACTGTTTTCATAGTCTGTTAAATTTACTCTATTTTCTTTGAGAGATGAAATAGTACATTTTTCCATTAAAATTATATCAGTGGTGCTGCCAGTATATCTGTTTGCAATAGTCTTCAATTTAGTTCTTGTGATAGTAAAACTGATGTGGTTTTTTTTTTTGTTTGTTTTTTTTTTGTGTTCTTTTTTCTACAAGCCTGTTATTTTTGGGATAATGAAGATCTGTGCCCCTAGAACCCTTTCCTTCAGCAGAGAAGTATCTATATCTCTGGAAGTGATATGTATATATGTCATATACACTGGAGATATGTTTGGAGTGTGAAAGGCTGGCTGAACTAGATGGAATATTGTTTCTGTAGTTAAAATAACTTAGCAGGAACATTTTTTTTTCCTGTGGAAGAAGTTAAACATTTGCTTTCCTTACATTGCTACATTATCAGCAGAATAATCAAATACATACAATAAAAGAAATGTGCAGTTGGCATTCTGGCTGTGAGAAAGAGAGACCACATGAAAAAAAATTCTACGCCTAAGCTTTTTGACATGAAACAAATTATTTTTTCCATTAACTTTGGAAAACACATATCTATGTAAGGCCTTAAATATTTCCTGAAACATTTTTGATACTGTTTGTGTGATGTTTGCAAAGTCACATCATATAATATTGCAATTCTTTGTGGCGAGCTGTAAGTTCTTTGTTTTTGTTTTTGTTTTTCTTTTTTTTGGGGTTTTTTTGTTTTTTTTTAATAAAACTTGACATAGCTGAGAATTTGGTTGTAATGTATTTTTGGTTCTGTAATTTTCTTTTACACCAACCAACTTTGGGTCTGTGGAGGTTGTTGTATAATTTGCACACTGAATTGTTTAGTTCTTACAATTAACTGCATACCTTAAAGAATTAACCTAAAAGAGAGCCCTTCTTCCACCTCCGTTTGTCTTGCACTTGCAAATTAATCAAGTTATAGACTAGGAACAGAAAAAAATAATCCAGCCTTTTCCTCTAAAGCACACACTTGCCTGATTGACCCAATTAGGTTATAGCATGTTTTTGTGATAGAAATTGCACACTAGTGGTAGCTGAAAAGCCTGTTTTCCTGATGTCTTCTGATCACTGCACTAAAAGACACTCAAACCAGACTCAGTATTAGACAAGCTCAATTGTATATTAGTTGTAATTCTAGCTTTTCCTCTAAATACCAGACCTCTCAGCTATCATGTG
Source organism: Dasyornis broadbenti (assembly GCA_013397935.1). NCBI lineage: Eukaryota > Metazoa > Chordata > Aves > Passeriformes > Dasyornithidae > Dasyornis > Dasyornis broadbenti. The sequence goes on along the minus strand of VZRN01003396.1, from coordinate 686,215 downwards.
GGAGAAGAAAAAGTTATTTTGGTCACATTTTAAAAAAGAATTCTGTAGGGAAGAACTGTTGTTTTATCCAGTTTGCATCTTCACTAAGCAGAATGAAGGAATTTGCAGTAGTCAAAGGGTACTAATTTCAAAGAAAATTTGTGGAAAATCCCCTATAATTTTATTTTTAAAATATGAGGTATTCTATGTAGAAATAATCAATTTTCTAATCAGTGAAATATTCTACATTGATATTTTATTGATGGCCATTGGTCTTTAAGAATGTCATCAGCATGCCTTCTAAAAAGTGGGTAACAGGCCCACTACTTGAAAGATGTTGACTTAGAGTAACTTCAGTTCAAGAACAGAATAAAAACAAGGAAGATAAGAGAAAAAAAAGAAAGAAAAATACCACTTCTTTAGATGTTCCTGCCAGCCCACAGTGGAGACTGATTTCTAGTTCCAGTTTGCACCTTTAGAGATAAACCTGCTTCAGTTGGTTGCCTCTGACCTCAGTTTTGAAGGCAGAAGTCTTTGCTTTTTGGGCTTCTGAGAAATCTTTTTCCTCCTGTGCACTTCGCAAAAATGAAAACAGGATCTCTTTGCTGTCAGAGACAACTACTTTTACCTGGTCCTTCTTGTCATTAAAAAGCTTCAAACTTAAGGGCTGGGGTGAAAATCAGATGTATTCACGAACATCTGCAACTGAGCTCATGTAATCATGCAACTGTCATGACAGACAAGGAGAAGAAATAACATTTTTTTTTCTTAAAAATAAAAACCAGCAAACAAACAAACTCCAAAGCTTGTTACCAGTACTTTTACATGCATTTTTGATTTGTTAGTGAGCATACCAGGTTTATAAGTTAATTGCTACTATTTGTTTCTGATTTTATCCCTTTTGGACCTTGAGTTGATTCCAAAGCAAGTTGAACCTCCTTTTGAGTTCATGACATCTGGTTTGGCTACTCATCTACTACGACCTCTTCCTCCAGCAGTTATGGAAAAGTTGAAAAGATAAGAGTTTTCATAATTAATCAATTTTGCATTATATTCCACCTGGAAAAGTGTTACACCTCCATCTTGTATTGTTCCCTAGAGGAGTTCTAGACAATTTGCAATGTTTTTCATTTTCTTTCTTTTTTTCCCACCCTACGTTCTGGATAGCATTAATCCCACATCCATAGTCTGATGGTCAGACTTCTCTTCATTCCTCCTTAATTCATGACCCAGTTTGAGTCAAGGTGTTCAGAGAAAGCTGGTAGTTAGGTTTTTTTTCAGGTACCCTTTTAAAGATCAGTACTTGGTATGAATATTACTCTAGTTTTTTTCTGGGTAGTGGCAATAAAACCATGGCATACTTTCTCAACCTGGTTGAGAGTGCTTTTCTGAGAGAAAAGTCAGATTGCTTTGCTATTATTTGACCACGTTACATGATATGTGTGCACTCACAAGAAAATGAACTAAAAAATAATTTCCATTATGCTTGAGGCATAGACAGCTTTTATCACTGTAAAAGTTTGCAGAATTACAAATATATTTTAATTTCTACTAATGCTTGCAGACAGTCATACTAATAGATCAAAGATGTAGTAATATTGTAAATGTGTACATTGCCACTCTACAAGTTAAGGTATAAAGTACCTTCTTTTTTTGAATATGCTGTAATTTTCACTTCTTCTGAAACTGCAGAGAAACTTCTAGATACAACTGGAAATAGATTGAAAATCTGCCACAGGTAATAGATAACTCCACCCACTATTGTTGTAAATTAAGGCAATGACTGTCTATCCAGATAGGAAACTTCCTTCTTTCTTTTCTTCTTATAACTATACTATATCTATTCAGTTTGACAGCTAGTGTAAAAGGTGTAGGTAATTTATTAAATTTAAGATGCTTTTACTAGACAGTGTAGGACTTGCAGTTCGTTACTGTTTACTTCTATGAAAGGGAAAATGTAGGCAGGCTGAAAAGAAAAAGAACGTACTATAGGTAAGAAGGAGACTTTATTTGTCAGTCTGTAGTTAAAATAAATTTGATTTTTCTGTTCTGCATTTTCCCACGCACACTGTGGTACTTTCTTTACCTAGAATTTACACCATCCTTTACATTGAATCAAAGTGTCTAGGCAGATTTTTTTTCAAATCTTGTATTTTTCCTTATGAAAGGATGAAAGAGTATTTTAAATCTTGTGTAAATCACTATTGTCAAGATTAGAAGTGTCCTGTCAAGGCCAGGAAACAGTTTGTCTTCTTCCTTTTAGGTAATTTAAAATGTGTTTGTAAAATGATGAACACTTTATATTATATAACATTAAGTGTATTTTATAATAATATTTGTGTTTCTGTATAATTGTGCTTATAATATAGATAATGAATCACAACTTCCTGTTTCATAGCTTCCATTGCAGAGGACACAAGAAGATCTTAAATAAGTTATTGGCACAGACACTCTGCCAGCTCAGTATGTGACATATTCTGTGATCCTCATTTCCCGCACTTGTCTAATATTTGATTGCTTAATTGTGTTCAGTGAATGGAGGGAGATTGTAGGGCAATTCCCTACTTTGTGTGCACTCTAGAGAAAACGAGATCATTAGCTGAGTGTGGTAAATAAAGACTTGTGTTTAAGAGATTATGAGTATCCTCTGTAATGTGTGGTAATTATTTAATGTTCAGTGCCTTCTCCCATAGTACTCCATTCTTGTTATGGATCTTCTTACAGTTACTAAAATTAATCCTTTATGGAGAAATTTATTATAATATATGAAGAAAAGAACTATAAGATTTCATGCAACTTCTGTTTCTCTTTAACAAAGATGTAACAATTTTAGTACAAGTCAGTCACTAATAGCTCAGATTTCTTCAGACACATCTTCCCTCTTGTTTAATAAACAATTTTTTTCAAATAAAAACTTGAATTTGCACAAGAAAGGAAATTACTTCTTAATTTGGTTAACTCAGCTTTACCTCTTTTTTCATTCATATATGAGAAAAGAGTAGGAATTGGAATATGAGAAAAATTACTTCTTTTTTTTATCACTTTAGAGTAAAAATAGTAACTAGAATCTCTTAAGAATAAAAATAATAACTTGTCCTAGAATCTTGAAGGAGAGTGAGAAACAATTTCTATTCACCAATGTGAAATATTGTTCTTGGATTTTCATTCATTTTGAATCTTAAATTCTTAACTGTAATGACAAACAAACAAAAAATACCCAAAACACAGAAGATGGATAATCTACCCAGTATGTTTAATGTTAATGACTTTTGTTAAGCTTCAGTTGAGCGGTAAGGCAGCCAAATACAACTTAGTAAAAGTGAATATAGTGAATATATAATTTACTACACACAAAGGCTAAATCATGGTTTTGTTTAATAGAACATGTAGGACTGCACACGTAAATGTATTTAGATCGTGTCATTAAAATTTACCCATATATTAACCATGCTTTGGGAAAACAAGTATTGCAGGTGCAAACTAGTATTAGTGTTGATATAAGGTTTTCTGCTGGTTGAGATTCATCATTAAAACTAATAATTTTGAGCAGCCTGCCTTGATCCTTTATAGCAGATGTACAAATTTATTTGTATTTTCTTCAATTTCTGCCTGCAAACAAACAAGTGTAACTTAGGTGTCATGATGATTTGATGTCCCTAGCTGGTGGTGGAAATATTGTCAGCAGATTGTGTTATCACACGGTTCATCAATTTTGTATAGTTTAAATACTATCTGATGGCGTGTTCACCCTCAGTCTAAGGAGGCAAAGTTGAGGGATATTAACTGGGTATGTGTAATATCTTTAATGCCTCAGTGACAAGGTACTTTTAGTGGTATTGGTTCTGCAGTCCAAATAGTTCTCAAAATACATTTCATCAGAAAAGCAACAGTAAGTCTGTATAGTTATAGAAAGAAGATCTAATAAAGGAGAAAATGCTGTGATGTGTTCATCATTTAATGCAGAATTGCACTTGAATCAATTTGACTAGTACTTTCTAAAGCTGACATATTAGAAGCGTTAAAACCTACTGATATATTTATTTCTTAAATATGGAAGTGAAGCTCTCTCTGGAATGGCAGGCTAATTAAAGTTCCTGAAGAACATTTGTAGAAATGCTCTGAAAGCAGTTAAAGAAAACAGTTAATGACCATAGCACTACATAAAACAATGGGGAGGTCAAAGTTTGTTTAGTAGATCTTTTTGGTTTGATTTGAAGACTGGACATTTCCAGTTTTGATGTGATTTTGCTTTTGGAGCAAAAAACTTTTGGAGCTGCTAAGGTCAGAAGGTGAAGTAAAAGAAAGGAAGTTGAGGATAAAAACTCCTTGGTGCTCCAAGGAAGAAAAAGTGCTCTACTGCCAAATGCTTGTGCATGGGAAAGTGATTTCTTACTATGTCATCTGCACAAGATGAATCAAATTTTCTAATTTCGTTCCACCTCCTCATTATAAATAACACACACGTACACACATATATATACACACATATACACAAGTTTGTGCACACACACACACATCTATATGCTTTGCATACAGAAATTAATGAAATACGAAAAACTAAAATGATATGTCCAGTTCTTACAGGGTAAGCCACCTGTAAACTCGGAGATCAGGACACAAAACTTTAATAGTTCTTATCCTTTATCTAATATCTACACAAAAGACATCATTACAGGTTTCTTGTTGTTCGTTCTTTTTGTAACCTGATGGCTAGAACTTTCAGGTCTTCTGACAGAAACACAGGAACTGCAAGTAGGCTTTTTTTCCCCCCTGGCAGATCTTTTTCTATTGTCCTGAGGGAAATGAAAGAACAGAAAAGAAAGAAAGGATAATTTGTCACCTTGACTAATTCCTTATTGCATTTTTCTTCATGCTGCGTACATAATGTTTTGTAATAATAATTTTTTCTTGTCTTTCAATGCTTACTAAATCCCTTGCAAATGGCTCTTTAGCATAAGTGAAGTGTATCATTAAGATGGCATTTGAAATACAGCTTTTTACCTTCAGCAGTACATTTTGCTTGACAAAATACTACATGTGTTGTTCTATTGATTAATTTTTTTAATTTAGGCAATTACACTTTTAACTGAACTAATCAGAGAGAACTTCAGAAACAGCAAATTGAAGCAATGCTTTCTACCAGCACTTGGGGAGCTGCTGTACCTCATAGCCAACAAGGTAAGAATGCAAGTGGTCCGTACAAATTTGGCAAATGAGAAAAAATTTCCCATGGAAAGTAAATTAAAAAATCAAATTACTTTATCATTTGTATATTCAACAGTTTCTGGTCCTTCTATCTTCTCTAATACTTAGTCTTCTGTAAGAAACATCTTAATCCAATCGTTTGCTTCATCTGAGATTAATTAAACAGTGTTCTTCAAGTGTAGAATTTTAATTTCATAAAAGGATAAAATCAACCACCATAAACACTGCTAGCCTCTAAGTGGCAGATCTAAGGGTTTGAACATCTAAGCTAGAGATATTGATTAAACAGGATCTATCAGGACAACCTGTAAAATCAATAAATTACTAATAAACAAATTAGTATGTTAGTATATCTGTATATAGATATATATAGTCCGTATTAGATCTTATTGTAGCATGGTTGGATTCACAGCACTGTGGAAATGGAAATTGAATGATCCTGACTAATTTCAAACTTGTGTTTATTGTTGGACTTGTGTTTATTCCTGATTAAAACTCATTTAAACCTTTAGTCTAGAAATAGTAGATTAAGAGTAATCAGAGGTTATTTGCAGAAAAGAAATACTGTCAATACTAAGAACTGAAGTTGACAACTCCTTTAAACCATCACATTTCTTTTGCCTTATCCAGAGTAAAATACTCTTTTACTTGAGAGAAACTAAGGTGTCTTCAAGCAGAAAAAGTCTAACCTTGGCTTCTCTGAAGCCTTTGTGTTATCTGCATCACCTAATCGCTCTGAATGCTGACACACTAGTTTAACAAGTCAATTGGTGATGGAGTGAAAGTGGCAAATGAATTGTTATTTTGGCTTCAGTTATGGCTTTGCACTGAACGTCCTTGTTTTATTTTCTTTATCATCTAGCTCCTTTGCATGTTTCACAAGATGTAGTGGTTGCCTTGGTTTTTGTAGAATAACAAGTGTTGTCCTATTTTTGTTGGACAGTTGCCAAAGTATTTGCCAAATACACGCTCACAGAAATTAGTCTTATAATGAGAAATTATGTTCTGAAAAATACATCCACAGTCACATTTTATGGATTTTAATACTTTCTCATTTTCCTCAGGAGAAAAGATTTTTATCTGCTATCATCAAACAAATAAACTTAAAACTCCAACTTGAAGATTGTATTTGGCAGGAATATTTTGCATGGCTTGATTTTATTTTGAAATTAAACTCTGATGGCTGAAACAATTCTGTTAACACTGGTTATATGACACCAAAATGATTTGTACAGATTTTTTCCTTCTGAAAATGTGAACTGACAAATTTTTGAGTCTGTGTATGAACTTCACAATGTTTGAAGCATAACAACTTCCATTTAAATGGCAACTCTGTCATGTTTCAAGGTTGGTTATATATATATTTATATATATGTATAAATGGGTTGCATTATGTTATAGCTAAGAAATTATTAGAGTATAGGAATAAATATTTGGACACATGAACTCAAGACACCATGTCTTGGTAAAATATCAAAAATATCAGTGTGATTTGTATGATTGGAGGTACTAACTCTTCAATTTTAAGAAAAGCACTTTTAATTTTTCTATTCTATATGTATTTAACTTCAGAATACTGTAGTGCTGTAGGCATTTTGTTGCACAATTAAACTGCTGAACAGTAGTGCTGAATGACCTTGCCAAGATCATATAGCAAGTCAGGGGTAATACAGTAAATGAAACAAGAAAGTTTATTGCCAACTTATATCTTTAAACAACAAAGCCTCATGACTTGTCTAATAAAGAAAAATAAATCATAACTGCATCTAATTCATTAAGGACTATACACTTGTTTTTCTTGTTTTCTTCCATTTTGATATTTTTTTGCCTTGCTTGATTGTTTTATCAAACTGCTAAATATTTTCATTTAATCTGTAACTTTTTGAGGGCATGACTGATTTTATTTATTGATTTATTCCCTCTGGGGTTTTGTGAAGTGTTTCTAGGTCCAGCCACAATTTCAATATTAAATAATGGTAAAGATTATTTCTTTTTCATGTGAACATTTAGTAATGTTCATATGAAATTTGGTAATGTTTAACATTTGGTAAATCGTAAATTATCAAATACTTAAAATCAACTTCAGCTATTTAGGTGCAGGATGATTCATTAGATAAAATGCAAGGTTACTGCTTGTACTTCTATGGCTTAGAGAATACTGGGAAATGTCGAGATAATTGTAATGGTCCTGTGCAATCCTAAACTCTGATATTAAGTGTGTACTTGCATATGAGATCTCATAGGTAAGATCTTATACTCCATCTCTGCATTTTTATTCCAAGGAGAAGCCAAGAGCAATTCACAAGTAGCATGAACCAACTCCATGGAGCATGTTCTGATACTCTTGAGTGGATTGCCTTGGGCGAGAACATTCAAGTTCTATGTAATATTTTTATTCATTTTGTGCTGTTTGTGTTATTAGGGTGCAGAACCCAAAGTTTAATCAAAATCAACATGGGCTGTGAGCAAAAAGTAGGAAGATTCTCCAGTGTTTGGTGATATATTTAAGTTTATTAAGTGTCAAATGCTGTACATTATGTTTAGGTAATTAAGAATGGTACTAAGTTTCACACCCTTTTGCCCTTTTAAATTTCTAAATAGAGATTAAACCTTGCAGAAAGTCATTAATCACTTTGAAGAATGAAAGAACTATTAATGTTTTAGGACTGCACATTTTCTTAGGGCTTTTTATTTTATAGTACATTTAATATGTATGGTTACAAAAGAACTTGAAAGAATTTAAATTAGGTGTATACAATAAGAAACAGACCCATGCCAGTTCCACCATAGATTGTCATTTTAACTCTGTTTTGACTCCTAGTCTTGTCCTGCCTCTTCCAGGTAGAAAAGATTCCACTTTTGCCTGTTTGACAGTAATCTGCCTTGACTTTCTTGAAACTTGGACTGTGTTTTCTTAAACTTGTACACAATGCCTTGGAAGACAAACTGTGATGACATGTCAGGATGTTCTTACTCAGATAAGATGGAAGAGGTGGAAAGTAGTGGATCTGATGTGTCTGCTGGATGTTAAGCCACTCCTGTTGTTACTGTCTATATTGTCCCATCCTTCCTAATACAAAGCTAGCAGAAATAAAGCTTAAAAATGGGAGATTTTAAAAACTCATTTTTTCCTATGGATATATGTGACAAATAAAGTTTTGTTTTCAATAGAGAAGGAAAATTAATTTTGCCAGACAATTCAGTAATAGTCTTCCATGCTAATTTGCCATGCTTTAATTAAATGCCTGAAATGATCATGTAATATATGTTGAATTACTGTAAGACACTCAGAAATAAGCAAATTTAGAAAGTATCATTTGTTTCTGCATCATTATCCCCCACCTTGGCCATCCTATCCTTTTTATTAAAACCAGTTAATTAGAATGCTAAAAATAATTTGAGAATATAATCAGTAGAGTTCAAGAATTGTATCATTTCTGAATTATTTCTTGTCATCCTTTGTCTACTTACTAAAACAAGTTTCTCACGATTGCGTGGCCTATCATCTTCACACAACTAATGCCTATTATTTCTCACTTTCTTTTCCAAAAGAGGCTATATTTTTTCCACTTGCTAATAGCAAGTATGTTATTAGCCTGGATATGAAAGTTGTTGCAGTTAAATCTCAATAATATCCTAGTGTCCGCTTTTAAAGTTAAGATTTTACAATAGGATGTTACAAGGACAGGGGGAAGTGGAGATCACTTCTAATGGAATAATTAAGCCCTTATTCATCTAGTAGTGAAATAGCCTCTCTAACAGGGTGATTTCAAGGAAATATACATTAAGATCTTGGTTCAGTGTTCATATGTACGGAAGGCTATACCATATAGTAAGTTTTCTTAAACACTTCGTATCTCTTTGTATGACTTTGAGCATTTTTTTTGAAAGACAGTTTACTTCTTTTTTAACTACTAGAAAAAATTAATTTTGTTTGTTTGGTATAATTAGATCACATATAAAGAGAAGCATTTCTGTTCTTACTAGCCAGTTGTCTTTTTGTAAAGTACTCAAAATGGATGAGAGGAGTGAAAGAACACACACTTTTTTGTGTCTGTGTGAATTAGAGTGAATTGATAAAATGCAGAAACATTGGACAAATTCTGTTATGGATTTCAGAGAGTATTTAAATAAGCTAATAAAATACCAATCTCTGTGCTGCACATCAAATAAAATTAAATAGTAATAATGTTCTGAAATTTAATATATTTAATTGCATATGTTGATTTGGAATGTGTATAATATGAACCTTATTAAGAACATGTTACCCATTTTTTATGTGACTGAGATTGTTGTGATTTTTTGATTTAATCAATTGTGCCGTTGGCTTCATTTCAGGAAGAAAAAGGGGAGCACCCCAGAGAATGCTGGGCTGTTCCCTCAGCTGCTTACACTGTGCTAATGAGGTGTCTTCGGGAACGGGTAAGGCTCTTTCATGGTCCTCAGTAGAATTTCTCCACAGTAATAACCCTTTAGGCATTGTGTGAGGATTGTAGCCTGCAGCATTGCAGTACCTTGTCAACCAAGTATTGCTCTTGAATTTAAATAATCATAAGAACATGACCTAAGCAGGAGATTAATGAAGTGCTGTTCTCTGTACATTCAACATTTATGTATTGCTGCTTGTGTTGGGGGAAAAGGGTAGTAAATAGAAATTACTGTTAATAAAAGTGAAATTAAATAATGATGGAGGCATCTTTTGAGAAATGTTCTGACAGTTTGTGGTGTCCTCTTGCAATTTGATTTTCGTACATCTTTGTATATCTTTGAGCAAGAATTAAGTTTCTTTCTTGAAGTGGCTGATATACAATTTTTTAAAACTACGTTATTATCCTGCTAGCTTGTCAGCATTCTTTTGAGGCCAAAAAGTAGTAATTAGGTTTATTCTCATACATATGATATACTGTGTTCTTCATTGGTTTTGGTGATGGCTTAGCTGTGCTGGAAGAAAGGAAGAAAAATATGCATATAGATCCATTTGTAAAATGAAAAAGAATTGAGTGGAGGGTTTACATTCACTGTTTGTATGAGACCACTTGACTTTATTTTTGCCCAAGGCAAAGCTCAAGGCAGAAAACATGTCAGAAGTTGCTAGAGGGTGGAAAGCAAGAGGAAATACCTTTTTCCCATCCTTTTTGAGATCTTTGTTGCCTACAGATTGTGATTAATAAAGAAAGAGCCTAGATGCATTTTTATATCTTCAAACCTTCATGTGACTAAGAACACAGAACTGAATTTGTATTGTGGACTATTTCCAGCTCATAATTAGAGTAAGATGTCACTCTAAGGCACATTAGTGAAATGCTATTTAATTATAAATTTAATAACGGAAGTTATTTCTGAATGCACAGTGTAGAGAAACTAAATCAAGACATCCATAAGACACTGATTTGTTCCTATAGAATAAAATCACTTCTTAGTCCTGAAACATGTCAAATTTTTCTTAATAATTTATCATGATATATTTTTTCTTGAAAAAATGGTACAAAATAAAAATACAATTGCCATGCAGTAGTTCAAATTAAATTTAATTTAGAATAAATTTAAAGTTATGTCTAGGCTAGTCGAATATAGCTATGCACTTCTGCACTTTCTGTTTGTGAGGAGGCTCATTTGTAATGTAGATACATTTTTTAAAAAACATGTTTGTAGCTGTAAAGCTATAGAAGACTTTAGGATGGACTGAACCCCTGCAGGTCATCTGTTCCAACCTACTGTTCACTGTAGATCTAAATAGATTAGTTGCTCAGGGACATGTCTATTTAACTCTTGAATGTCCCTAAGAGCTATGATATCACAGTCTCCCTGAGCAATGTCTTCACCACCTTCATAGGAAAAAGTTTTTACTTCTTTATGATTGGAGTTTTCACTTGTGGCCATTGCTTCGTGTCTTGTGGCTGTGCAGCTCTGAAAATATTTGTTGCCAGCTTCTCAATATTAGATGTAGGTAAGCTGTGCATTCTTACATTAATAATTAAAATATAATGATTATACTTAATTAAATAATAAAACAATTGTAATAGTTCTAAGCTCAGTTAAGTAAATTTCACATCAGGATGTTTTCTGAAGTGATTATGGGCGTGTGTCAGTATTTATGAAAATGACAAACTAACTTTTTGTAATAAGGTCTGAATTACCACAGTGCATTGTATAAGCATTATAAATACTCACTTCTAGTTTTTATTGCCAGTTAAGAAGCTTTATTTGATGTATTTAATAAGAATTCAAGAAAGAAAACCAGTTCATGTCATTCAGTACTATAGTTTATATAACTTTGAGTTTTGTAAGGTAAGTTTGCTGTTCTTCACTTTCTTTATGAACTACTCTGAAGCGTTCTTGCATGTCTGAAGTTTTATGAGATTTGTCATTATCAAAGCAGAATTGCCTTCTGAAACAGAACAGTAGAACAGGAAGAAGTTTGAAATATGTGTGTGTCCCTTTTATTTGCCTATAAAGGGTCAAAATGTTCAGAAAATGCAGGCAGTGTCATTTCCACATACCTTCTGTGCCTGAAAATCTAACAGTGGCAAAAACATGGATGGGTCAGTGAAAGGATTTTTAGGGCGATGGAGTAGAAGACTGGGAAAGTCATTTGTCTATAGGGGAACACAAGTTCATATTTCTTGCATTTCAGTGTTGTTAACTTGAGAAGGAAGCTGATTTTCAACTCAGACAAAGAACAGTTGAGTTCAATTATGTGTCAAAATAAGGCAATTGGTACACTCATAAATAAGTAAATGATAGGCTTGATTTGGCCTTGGTATAACGTTGCAGTCTGTCAGGATGCATGTAGTAAACATTGCAATATTTATTTACTAATCTTTTCCAACCACAGTTTCCAACAATGACACAAAATGCCTGTTCCAGGCATCTGTATTTGTCTAAGCTCAAGTTTTAAATGTTTGTGTGCAGTCTCTAAGATAGCAGGGTCCTGATTTCTACTGCTAAGTGCATGGCTCTTACAGTTCCTATGCTATCCAGTAATGAAAGATACTTTCTGTTTCAGAAAGAATATTCTTATTTAATATTAAGTACCTAATGCTAATGTGACAAGCATTTTTCTTTTATGCATGTTACTTAATTTATTCAAAATTCCTTTGCTAAAGTTACCCGTATGCACTTGACCCTGAATGGATCATCCTATCTCTTACCTGAGTCTTGTCATTGACTCTGCATATAATTTAAGAGTAGGTTAAATGTTATTATATTTAAGGCTTAACCTACTCTTAACTAAGTGAAATGTCAGCTTTAGTTTCTGTATTACCTTTGCTTCTGTTCACACGTAACATTCCAGTCAAACCTTTCTGCTTCCCCTGATTTATCCCTTATATTTGCTCCTCCCTTCCTTCAGATCCTCCCTAGTGTTAGAACTGATAATCTTTCCCATATCCAAACGACTTTCTGATGTGTTTTATAATGCTTCTTCTCTAATTTGGTCTGGATTATGTTGCTTTGACGAGGTCATTCACTGAAACTAGACAGTGAAGTCAGAAACTTGTGTGCAAGCCTCCTTTTCAATCTTCTGGAGTGTGGAACCATTGAAAAAATCTTTCAGAAACTTGGTATCTGTCCATTTCTGCTCACAAATAGCGTGTAAATATAAAATATGCAATTATATGCAATTTTAGTATTAACTTCATAGAATCTCACAAAAATTATGTACAGGCAATACACTTGCATGGATAAATGAATATATGTTAGCTGTATCTGGCTTTTAGAAGATGCATAATCCTCTCATTTTATAGAGTGGCACCTGGAGAATATGTTTGAATCAGAAATAGTGAATGAGTTTACAAAGAATTGTTTTTTCTCTCTTGGATGTGCAAGGTACTGTGTAAATAAGATTTTTATTAAATGAGAGCTTGCCAGAAAGCTATATAGTATACTTTTCCCTCTTCCATATGGACTTCTTCCTTTATAAGGGAGCAAGATTTAAGTCTTTGGTTCTGAACCAAATTTCTTTAAGGCTTTGGTTCTGAACACATGAGAAATTTTATTAATAAAAGAAATATTTAAAAAATAATTGCCAGTATAATATAAGGCGGCATGTTTTATAATGTGTATTTTTAGCCAGAACAGTTCCTTGATAGTGATTTTGAGGAGAAAGGAGAATTTAGAAGACAGGAGAATAAAATCACAACTGTTTTCTCAGAAAGTATGGTATGGCCAATAGTATGACAGGGTCAGTTTGAATCGCAATGTATTCTCATTTTTATTTCTCCTTTTGACATCAGTCTTCTATAGACAAAATTGCCTATTGGATAGGAGTGATTCTGTGAATCATATACTTTAGCATTTTAATTTCTTCTTTAGATATCAGTTCTCTAGCTTACTGCCAGAATGTTAAAAAAAAAATTCACAAAAGGTATTTAAAAGTTTTGTTTCTACATATTTACTCTTCTCTCTGAAGGCTTTTTATTGCAAATTGTTGCCAAACTAAGATTTAATTCTTCGAATCATATTTGTAGTTTCTTGTTATTCTGTCTTCTTAGATTAAAGGAAGAACTGTATTTAGAAGTTGATTTAGAAGAATTATGTGGAATGCAGTCTTACTTCCTAAATCCTTCATGTTTTAATGTTTCTTTATCAGTATTATGCTGTTACTCAAGTGTATGTATCTTATGTAGTATAATATAAGATCACAGTATCACAGAATGTCCCAAGCTGGATGGTACCCACAAAGATCAGACTCCAGCTCCTGGTCCTGCATAGGACACCCCAAGAGTCACACCATGTGCTCGAGAGCATTTTCCAAACTCTTCTTGAATTCTGTCAGGCTCAGTGCTTGTGTCTGCTTCCCTGGGGAGCCTGTTCCAGTGCTCAGCCACCTTCTGGGTGAAAAACCTTTTCCTGATATCCAACCTAAACCTCCCCTGACACAGCTGCATGCTGTTCCTGTCACTGGTCACCAGAGAGAAGAGATCAGTGTCTATCCCTCCACTTCCCCTCATGGGGAAGTTGTAGACTGCAATGAGGTCTCCCCTCAGTCACCTCTTTCCCAGCTGAACAGACAAAGTGACCTCAGCTGCACCTCATACAGCTTCATTCACATCTTCTTTCCCCTCCTTTGGACACTCTCTAACAGCTTAATGCCTTTCTGATATTTTGGCACCCTAAACTGCCCCCAGCACTAGAGGTGAGGCCGCCCCAGTGCAGAGCAGAGCAGGACAATCCCCTCCCTTGCCCAGCTGGCAATGCTGTGCCTGCTGCCCCCCAGGACACGCTTGACCCTCCTGTTTGCCAGAGCACTGCTGACTCATGTTCAACGTGCCATAGACTAGGAGCCCCAGGTCCCTTCCCATGGTGGTGCTCTCTAGCCTCTCATTCCCCAGTCTGTCTACCCATCCAGGGTTGCCCCAACCCAGGTGCAGAATCTGGCACTTGCTTTTCTTAAACTTCATATGGTTGGTAATTGCCCAGCCCTCTTAATTTGTCGAGGTCTCTCTACAGGGCTTCTCTGCCTTCAACAGGGTCAACAGCTCCTTGCAACTTAGTTTCATTAGTAAACCTACTCTAAAAAGATAATAAAATATTTTATCCTAACCTTTCATAAAATGAAGTTGTGCTATTTTTAGGTAGTATGTTAGTTAGCATAGTGACTGTAACTTAAGTGCCTCCAAAATTTTTGGTGCACTGTTAAATTTATAACAGTCAGTAAAAATATCCAGTAGATTCAGTTATTTCAAAAAAATGGAAGTAGGTTTTTTTATGATGTTGATTTGCATTTCCCCCACCCCCCTCATTAGAATGAAAAGACTTGATTAAAAGGAGTTTTCTTTTAGTAGTTTGCAACTTGCTATCGTTTCAATATTTGCAATTTCACTCAGGGCTCTCTTTCACTAAGCATCCCTGCCTTCACTGGAATCGGATATATCTGCTAGTGTTCAACATGACCGAAAATAGGAGCTTTATCTTTAAGTGTGCTTTATAAAACTAGTTGAAGTTTAAATCCATTGAAAATAAAGTATGTACTTCTTTTCTTATACAGTTCTATTCATAGTTTTAAATTTGATGCACTTCATTATATGGACAGAGGGTTACTGATATATGGAACTGCTTTACTCATATCTTGGAGGTCCATTTCTGTTCACTAAAATAGCTTATGTCCTGGTAATGTCACCAGATTACTCCTTTAGTTTAGAGGCCAAATATTAGCTTACATCAGGCTTCCCTTGCAGACTACTAATTAAACAGAAAATCATACAAGTCTTGTTGTTTAGATTGTGCTCAGGAACAGATACCAGAGAAGCTGAAATGGAAGGTCTCAGGTGGCGGCAAATAGAATTACTTTGACAGCATCATTGAGTTTTTAGAGCACAGTGATGATACATGACCATTTTCTTGTCAAAATAGCAGGACAGTCTGGAAGTCATCTCATCAGTGGCTGAAAGGAAATAAAGCACATCTTCAGGACCAAATTTTGCAAAGAAAAGCTGTAATTTCATCTGTAAATTTGTTAACATTAATAATAGCTATTATCCACTGTGTATTACTTTGATTATGATTAATTAATGGGATTGTAGTTCATTTATTAATTGTTTATGTCTGCTTAAATTAGGAGTGGAGTCCCAAGTGGCAGTGTTAATAATCCCTTCATATGTAAGAGAGACTTAACTTGACTATTACGTTTCAGTTATGGATTCAATTGTTAAATGCATGTAGTCAATTTGATAAATTTATGTATTTTTACCCTAACTGTACCCCCCCAAAAAACCCCCCACTGAAATGCAGAAGTGTAATTCACAGAAAACCATTAAAACTGGACATTATTTATAAAAAGTTTTCAGAATTTTAATTTTAGTAAACAAGGATGAATATTTGTGTATTTAGGTCTTTAGTAGATCAAAATAATGCAAAATTTTGCAGTAATCAAAACTGTAAAAAGAGAGAAGCCTAAACTCTCTTTGGTTTTGTGGCCACAAATAAGAAAAAAGACCACAGAATTCAGTGGAATTTTTATATAAGAGTGTAACCACTTTAGATGGAAATTGACTTTGTTATTTCTGTTAAATATTTTGAGTAGAGCTGCAGTTCTTTGGAAGAATAGGAAGGATTATCATGAAAATTATGAACACAGCCCTTTTTTTTAATTACAGGATTATACTAGAGTTTCCAACTATTTCTACATCTAAAATCTGTATTTTAGAATTCTAGTAGAAGGAAAAGTGGATATTGAATATATTTTTAATGAAGTATAAGTTCTCCCCTTCTGCAAGGCTTTTGTACTACTTTCTGAAAGGTTTCATTATCACAGTTATTGGTGGCTCCGATTGTAAAGATACGTGTCAGAAATCCAAAACTTAGTAGGCCAATACAGAGATTAGTTTAAGAAAGAAATCAATTAGATATTATGATGAATTATTTGTGAAGCCAGATTATGAGGACAAATTGAATTATAAAAATTATATTAAAATTCATTCTTACTGAATTCAAGATTCTATTTAAGACTGTTGAAAGAGTTCACTTTTTTTGTAGTTCAAGACTGAGACGAGGTGAGGCAATGCACAGCCAAAATAACATCAGCAATGTATCTTCCAGTTCTATTAAAGACTCTCATTTTAAGTGAAATTTTTAAAATTAGTACTAAAAATATGAAGGATTCAGAATCTCATATGGAAATTTAGGACTTCTTGTAGTAAATGGGACCTAATAATTTATCTTAAGTATTGGTTAGGATTGTCTGTTTCAGGAGAAGGGAGTTATGGGATAACTTAATTTGCAAGAAATCTTTTTCTTTATCCTAGAATTTGCTGACTCTTCTGAATAAAGAGGGGTTAATGTAATTTTTTTCACTAGTGTAGCTGTGTATCTCATAATTGTGCTATTCAGAGCATGTTGTAGTGATGAGTTTTGACACAAATTCATTCATTTGTAAAGCACTGATCATGGAACATCTCTAACATAACAAAAGCTTTTCATTTTTAATGACAGCATTTAATTTGGGTTGATTATTTGCAACTGAGAGGTTTTGTATTAAATTATACTTGTATTAAATTGTCTTTGCTGTAGAAGAGAAAGTGGGGGAAGTAGAATCTGTGAACATAACTTTGTCTTCAGGTGAGGTTTCTTGAGAAATTACTTTGGCAAGTATCAAAAAGAATTAAGAAACCACACCAAGACAATATACATTGACTAAAATGTGGACATAGGCGGAACTTTACAAAGAAATTAGAAACATTTGCATATGAGTTTTCCTTTCCTCTCCTTCCTATAGGAAGAGCGGATAGTGAACCATTTAGCAGCAAAGATAATTGAAAATGTTTGTACTACTCGATCATGCCATGCACAAGGATTTATTACAGGAGAAATTGGACCTGTCTTGTGGTACCTTTTCACACATTCTACAGGAGATTCTTTGAAGATAACTGCTGTTTCGGTAAGGAATTTCCTTTTGTCATAGTGTAATGCTTTAGCGTTTAGTCTGAAAAACATTCTGAATTGAAATTGAAATATGTTTGAGCATGTTTGCTGTATGTTTGTGTATTTATATTTCAGACTACATTAAAATATATTTGAAAAAATTCTGTAATTGAAAAGTGTATTTATTACAGTCCAGTGCTTCTGAATAGTTCCTGTGATCCATCATTTTCCAGAACATATATTTCCTTACATGGAAAGGAATCTATTAAATTCTTGCAAAATTGAAATTTCTGGGTTTTTATGATGTTTTAAATGAGAAGTGTTTATTCTCTTTATCAAAGGCTTGTTTGGAAGACTTAGTTGAATTCATCATGTTACTTTATGAAATTGTCAGGTCCTAGTCTTTGCCCTGAATTTTTAGGGTAATATAGAGTGATATAACAAGACAAACAGAGCGATAACATGCATGCAGAAGAGTTGGAACAAAAAGTTTTATGAGGTAGAAAATACTTAGCAGGACTGTGAGTTTAACCGTATTTCTCAGACTATTTAGAAGAGCATGTAGTGACAGTACAAGGGGGAATGGATTCAAACCACAAGAAAATAGGTTTAGATTAGGTATTAGGAAAAAATTCTTTATTTTGAGTGTGGTGAGGCACTGGCACAGGCTGCCCAGAAAAGTTGTGGCTGCCCCATTGCTTGGCAGTGTTCAAGGCCGGGTTGGATGGAACCTTAAGTAACCTGGTCTAGTGGAAGCTGCTCCTGCCCATAGCAGTGAGTTGGAACTAGATTACCTTTATGGTCCTTTCCAACCCAAACTTTCCTATGATTCTCATTGAGAAAACAAAAGCATTACCCACCAATACAGGTAATATTTTAGAATGGAAAAATATTTTGATTTATTTTACGTTAAGTGTGATAAGTGGATGCTGATTTTCTGAGTAGGACACAGGCTCACAAATGAGTTTACTATTGCTTTCCAAACGGAAAAGGATAGTGTCACTGCTGCAGCAGTATGCACATAGGCACATCTAGCATGGAGGGAATAAAAGAGAGAGAAATAAAAATTTATTTGAAGTGTGGCTGAAGAGATAAATGGTATAATAAATTTAAAATTTTATAATTTAAAATATATATTTTTATTGTTTATTTATCTCAGTCTGTATTTGTGGCAGAGTCTTGCCTGCAAGATAAACTGCTCAAATATTGGGAAAATGTCTTGACATTTTAGAACAGGAAACTTATTTAGTAAAATAAATGTTAAAGAAGCCTTTGCTGTGTAGCATCTGAAATTCTTGGCAAAAACAGTCTTAGAACTTTCATGGGTAGAGAATGGTCAGTCTCTAAATATGCAAAGTATATGTGTGAGTCTGGCTATTAGGCTACTTTGTCAGAAAGGATCTTTTTGAGAATTTACCCATTTGATCTGTGAGTTTTATGCTTACATCACAACTGCATATATGGTAAAAGACTGGAGATTAGAGTTATGATTTCCTTTACTTACTGAGTTTTTCAAGCAGTCTGTTTGATCCTCTCTCCTATCATTACTTTTTCTATAAGAATTGTTGTGTATCATGGGATTTCTGTTCTTGTCAGTCATTAGACTGGGCAATTGTTATTTGTTTGCTACTAGGTCATAGTATTTTTGAGGTTTTTATGTCTTTTAACTCATGCTGGAATTTTTCCTCTTGTTTCTCTGCTATCCATGTGGAGAACTTTACTTCATCATTTACCATTTCCTTGATTCCTGCAGCAGACTTCCGGGGCCTGCTCCATTTGTAAGGGGCCGGTTGGCCAGTTATGCCTGTTTTGTGTATCACAGTAAGCAGCACATTCTGGAGAAACTGTCTGTCTCAATTGCATTCAGACACTGAGCTAAGATAACCAGAGGAAGTTTCAGTGGGCTTTTTTCTTTATTTTTTTTTTCCTTTTCCCCCCTGAAAACTCAGTTTCTTCTTGGACAATATAGTATACTTGAAGAGGGCAAGAGCTTTTTTTATGCTCAGCAATATGCAAAGTTATACTTCTGATTGTCAAAAATAAACTTGTCATTAGTGTAGATTCACTATGGCTTTCTGTAGCAGTGGGTTCAGAGTTACTGTCATCAATGCCATATGGTTTGCTCACTTTACCGTTGATGAGTATATAGTGACTATGAGAAGAGTGGGTTATTGTTTGTGCCTCTGTGTCCTTTGCCTCTTTTGAGAACTCAGGTCACTGGATCATCCCAAGGCTGTAAGGTTGAGATGAACCACTAAGAAGTCTTTTCTTTGTCATAGTGTTTATTCTATCGGTATCTAGTCTCTCTTAAGCACTATTGATGAGAAGAAGATATTCTTGCTGGAAAAACTGGAAGGTAGCAAAAAACATGTAAGAGGAAGCTAAAACCTGAAGAGCTTATTGTAGCCTAGTTTGCTCCTTTCCCCCCCCCCTTTTTTTTCTTTTTATGTCCTTTGATACCTTCCACTATGTACTAGTCAGTGAGGCTTTATTAATTGCTCAGAGCAGTTGAACAGTGCTGGTGTTTGTATGGTCTCTTCCAAGTGAGAAGACTGAAAGTATCATAGATTGTGAGTTCCTTAGTTCCTTTGCCTCTTATTCCTATAGTTGTGATAGAGCAGCCTGATCTTTATGGGCTTCTTGCACAGCCAGGGATGTTAAATGCAGTGACATGTATAGTAAATTACTGTATTTATACTCTACTTCAAAGTTGAATCATCTGGCACTCACATGTAGGCACTGGGACTTGGAATGACATTGGTTTTGCTAAGCTCTTCCTGATTTTTTTTCTTGTGTTTGATATGTTTGTATTATAAAACTAACCAGTCCTCAGAAACTACTCTAGAAGCCTTCTTACAGATGACATCTGTTAGGATGAAGCAGTGTGTTTTAGGAGATCATGATAGCTGCAATTACCAGAATTTCCTAGAAAAAGTCAGCTGATTTGTGGGACATCCTTTCAATGGCAATTGTCAATATAAGTACGAAAGATGGCTTTTTGTCATTGTTACCTTTTCTCTCTCCAAGTTCCTTACCAATGCATGCTTTGGTGTTGAGGCCAGCAATTTACAAAGATGACCAAGGTGGGTGTGCACACTGAGATCTGCTAAGGCAGAAGTTTCTACAACATTATGTGCTTGTCTGTGGTATAAATGTACATATGGACAGTAGAAACAAAACCATAACTGTTCCCAACTAACTTTTCTTTCCTGGGAAGGCAATAGGCTTACTGGAGATCATGCTTTTCCCTGGTGTACTTACTGAAGGTTCAGTTATGTTGCAGGTAGGGTTTGCTCCAAATTAACATATTGGAGAGCTTTGAATAAAAGCAGCTGTGAGGAGAGTTGCAAGAGTAAGACATATCCACTATTCTACATCCTTGGTCAAGCCGCTTTCTTCTAGTTTTTCTGGTCTCATGGAAATTATTGCTATCCATGTAATTGAATCCCTTTCCTTGTTTTAGACAGATCAGTTTACACAAGTAAAACGGGTCAGAATGGGTTCCTGGATTTTCCCCTCCACCCTTTTGGAGATTGTTTCCTTTATCAGAAGACTGAGGTATAATACTTCTATGTGAAGTGAATTGAACAAGGAAGCTTCTAAAGTAGGATGCACTAAGGTGGTACTTTAATTCTTTTGCTCCTTTGTAGTGAAACACTAAAGTAACAAGTAGGTAAACTTACTATTCAATGCCTGATATAAATCATGTTTATGTATTAATCCTGCTGGGGCATTTAGATATATAATCTTAACTTCAATTGATAACAATCAATTGATACTGAACTCTAGTGCGGACTGATCTTTTCCCAGGTAAAGTTTATGGAGATTTTAGTGGCATCATAATTTAAAAAATAAAATACTAATCTGTTCTCCATATGATTTCTACATTCATTAAATTGTTGCTACAGATATGTAGGCATTTTTATTGTGCATGACCACATAAATTGACATCATCACTGTCCTATTTCATTTTATTATGCAGTCATTCCTGTCTTGTTTGAATTTATCCTGAAGAATTTACTTTTAACTGACATTTATATTTAAATGTAAAAATATGTTTCTGTTAAGAAATACATCTGTCACATCTTTACTTACAGTTAGCAGTCTGCCTGCAAAGTGTATCAGCAGTAAGGTGCTATGGAATTTTACATATGATTATTTTAATCAATAATAAAAATATATCAAGAAGATTCTCTGTCTTCAGTCTCTGGAGTCAAGAAATAACACTTTACCTCATCCTGCCTCTCAGAGGTGGCAAATGGGGACTGTGTCTCAGTATTTTTTTCTCACTTTGGAATCCAGCATACCTCATGTAAATATCACAGATTTTGCCTGTAAGAAAGCTATGTCTTTTTATCATTTTGCTAGACTCAGAAAAAAAAAAAAATCTGTAAGATATCAAAGTGTTATTCTGACACACTCAGCAGCAGCAAGAATATTTTCATTCCAGTATACTGAAAGCTTTCTATTTAAATTTTTTCTTTTTCCCTGAGAGATGGCTTTTTCTGCTGGAAGAAAAGTAACAAAATATAAGCCAGTTAAGTGGAAACTAATTTTGGAAAGCTCAACACAGTATTTTTGGGCATTTGGTTTCTTTTGTTATTTTCTTAAGTAATTGGTATTGAATAGTTTCTTTCAGAGACTTGTGTATTGCAGATGCTTTAGTGCATTCATTCTCAAATTTGAGAGAGACATGGAAGATAGCCTGAAAGGGTAGATGTTACCCAGTCACATGTGGCCTGTAAGACCAGAAAGATAGGGCAGAAATGATCATAGAATCCTGGAATATCTCAAGTTGGAAGTGACAGATAAAAATCATGAGGCAAGGGTTGGAGCTGCTGAGAGAAAAGGTGCTGGTTAAGGCTGTGCAGAGTGTGGAGATGGAGAAGCCAATTCCAGGAAAGTCTGTGCCAAAGCTTACTCTCACTCTGAACATTTAGTGTTCCAGGACTGCTGCCTGGAGATGATGGTGTGAACTCTACTCTTACTTCTTTCATCATCAGTTTCCAATTCTTGTTCCATCACCTTTTGACCTATCTCCATCTATTCTCTCCAGATATTGGACCTACTGAAGTGATTTAGAATGCTTTTTCCTCTATCCCCCACTTAAATTCTATCTTCTGCTTTTCTGCTGAAGTGTTGGGTTCCTTCATACAGCAGAGCATTCTGTGACATACAAACTAATGGGACTTTAAAGCTTCTTCTCTTGGCTGTTGGTGGGCTGGAGTGTTTCTGTTACTGCTTAAGCTGCAGTATGATCCTAGAGAAGAGCCATGTCTTTCCTGTGAGATTTGTCTGGAAGTCATCTGGTGGCCTGTGACTATGGTCATCCTTGTTTGCCAAGGTCTGTAGCACAGATCTAAGGCAGTGGAAAGTCTGCACACACCATGTTAACGCACCAAGTTTGCTCCATGTTGCTTTGTCACAGTCTGTCCCTAGGTTCCAGCAGTTCATTGGGAGTATGACCCTCAAGGATGTTTTCAGTGAATGCACATACCTCCTGCCCACTCATTTTGAAAACTCTGAGTAGAGGTGAAGGGCTGGATTGTATCCTGGGGGAAATAGAGCATGCTGTACTAAGAAACTGAGATTGAGTGTCTGTGTTTTAAAAGATGGGGAAAAAATAATAAAAGAAGAAAAGTAAAAGGCTACAATCGATATGGTTCCTGGACCAGAAAGGACAAGGAAGAACAGGAGCAAAGTAGATGAACAGCATCAATAAAATGTCTGCCAAGTTCCTGATTTACTGTCTTCTATGCCTTTCTTCTTTTTTATTTTTCTTTTCTCTTCTCTTCTCTTCTCTTCTCTTCTCTTCTCTTCTCTTCTCTTCTCTTTTCTTTTCTTCTCTTCTCTTCTCTTCTCTTCTCTTCTCTTCTCTTCTCTTCTCTTCTCTTCTCTTCTCTTCTCTTCTCTTTATAGTTTGTTTTGAGTAATGTTTCTAAGGGCACTGGTGAACTGGACCGTTTCTGAGGTGCTTACATGGAAGGCTTTTCTCTGGTGATAGTGTTCTGTGTAATTGTCTACAGTTTGTCTTAAATGAGACCTTACTATTGAGTGCACACCAAGTAAACAGCAATTTCTAAATATAGCTGGTCTGAAGCGAATAAAGAAATCATAAATATTACCTATATTTCACAGAAGGGAGTCACCTTCAAAGTTTTTCCTGAAAACCAATTCAGATTTTCTTGTGAATCCAATATTTGACATAAGCTGTTCTTCTATGCTAATAGTATATTCAAGCCAAAGAAAAAGAAATTTTTAGTGTTTAAAGAGTCTTATTTTCTTTATCTAGAGAGAACAAAACCAGTTGTAGTATCTTGAAGGTTACATTTTCACAGGTATCAAAAGGAAAAGCTGTGTTGATTTGGAGATGAATCCACCCTGAAGGTTGTCTGATAATGTTTGTTAAGAAATAGTTAAGTTAGCAGACACTGAACAGCTTTGTACTCACTTCACTAGAGCATGGTCAGTATCTGCATTTTCTATTAAAATTGTTTTAATCACTAACATTTGCAAATCAACCATTTGGAGAATAGTTTGCATATTTATTATACTAACCACTGTTTCTTAACAAGTGTCTAGGTTTGAAGTAGTATCTAGAGCTAAAGGTAGACTTTAGACACTGACCTACTACATATCACATTACTGTGCATGAGCAGGGAGAGGGAAGATGCCCATCTTTATGGGTGCCCGTAATTTCTGTAGCATGTGCCATGTTTGTATTTTCTCTCCCTGTACTCCCTTCTACTACAGTGTTACCTGATGCTATTCTATATTCTGTGCTTGACAAAAGACTCAAGCATGGACTGTGAGGCTCCATCATTATTGTTTTCTAGAGAAAAAGAGTAATGTGACTGTTTGATGTTGATATCGGTGTACGAAATATT
Source organism: Dasyornis broadbenti (assembly GCA_013397935.1). Lineage (NCBI taxonomy): Eukaryota > Metazoa > Chordata > Aves > Passeriformes > Dasyornithidae > Dasyornis > Dasyornis broadbenti. Next base: position 661,784 of record VZRN01003396.1, on the reverse strand, counting down.
TAAATTTCAGCTGCACAGAGTGTATAGCAATATATTTAGAAGAATTCCAGGTCTCTAAAAATAAGTGGTCTTTTCCCCTAATATGTTTTTTATGAATGAATCTGTATGAATTCCTTGCGTTCCTAAACTATTGGAAAACTCACCATATGCTTTTATTTTTCTTTATTTTTCTTAAGATAATGGTCCCATTAAATATTTTTTTGTTTTCACTTTTTGTAGGCTTTATGCAGAATTACTCGTTCCTCGCCTAATGCTTTCCAGAGTGTCATTGAAAAAGTGGGATTAACCGCTGTACTAAATTCCTTGACAAATGGAATATGCAAAATTCAGCAGTACATGCTCACTATGTTTTCAGCAATGTTGTCATGTGGGATTCATCTACAGAGGCTAATTCAAGAAAAGGTTTGAGTCCACATTAATATTATTCACTGACATGGAGTTTCAGAAAAGGAAAAGTTAAAGTTGACACTGCTAGTGGTTTTGGGTTTTCAAAATGCTTCTCAGTGGTACTTGCATATCTGAATAGCAGGAAATGAGGAATGTGTTTCTTTTAGATTTCTGTTTGCTTAAAATCTAAATTATAAGGTGTATAGTTTTTTTCTCTCTCATGGATCTTCGAGAAATGGTACTAATGGGTTTATAAATTATTCCTGCAGCTAGAATTCAATCGATTTAAAATTCCCTAGCCTAACCATGATTGATAATGGGCCCTAAGGAAAATCCGTAAGAAATGAGTAAGGACAGCTATTTGACATAGCTCTTTTAGACATTTAAAAGAGAAAATAAGGAGTGTCCTGATTAAATCTGAAGCTGTATTTTATGCTGTCCTTAAAGGACTTTAGGCCAATTTGTAAGTGAAATATCTTGCAGAATATCAGCATTATAATACCTTAAGCTTTTCTTTTTAGTGTCACTGAATAAAACTACTGGTTTTGATTTATGTCTAATATAATTTTTGGTAGAAGTGATTAAAAGCTTTTTATTCTGATCCCCAAATTATTTTGTACTTAAAGAAAAAGTGTTTATATTTTGGCAGGATATTTACGTAGTTCATAAATAAAAGTAATAATCTCCCTCTGTTTGGAAAGGATAAAAACCACAAAAAAAATAGGAACTCTAGCTCTTGTTGTCGTCAGATGCTGTGTTGTAATGTATGTTGTAACCTGACAATCATCTTGACTAAAGTATTCTGCTGGGGATTAGTTGAGAGAGTTTTATTTCCCTACATATTATTTTAACAATTATATTTAAATTAAAAAATAATATGCTCCTGCCCACCCATGTGGCCTGAAATCACTCATTCTCTTCCTAAAATTCATTTCTGTACCATGTCAGAATTGCTAGTGTGTTTTTTTGAGTGGATGTCAGCTGGCCTTAAGCTTTCCAGATCCCACAACAACAGCACTACCAGTGGCAAATTGTCCTGTAATGTTGCACTAATAGTGCACATTACTGTGAGTTGATGGTATAGTCAGAGAAGCATGGTCAAAAATTATTCACTTGAACATTCAGCAAAAAATTGCAACGTGTAGCAAGCCTATGGCTACAACATGATGTTTTCTGTGAAGAACTTCTTGTTTATATAGGACTTACATTGCTAAAAGGACTCCCATACTGATACTGAATTTCTTATGGACACTTGCCAGAAGAATTCCCTTTCTGATACTGCAGTTCTTATGAACAATTCTAATCAAATTTTGCAGATTAGAAAATTGAAATACAGACAAATATAGACATTCCTTTAATAGCATATCTCAAATTAATGATAGAAGTGGGAATAGTAGCCAAGGCTGTAAGTGAAAAATATTGTAGTGTAAAAACTGATAAAGTAGGTCTTGTTCTACTGCATGTGCCCACATTTGGTAACTCTATCTTCCTTGCAGTTCAGACAAACTTAAATCTCATAGATAGTTCTTTTTTATTATTATTGTTATTTTTGAATGTGATTAGAGCCTGGTGCTAATAACACTAAGGCTGTTGGTTCAATCCCTGTGTGAGCCATTCACTTACGAATTAGACTTGATAATCCTTGTGAATCCATTCCCACTAAGAATGTTCTGTGATCTGGAAATTAGATTGTAGGATTTTGGAAGCTGAAAGTAGATTTCTATTTTTCTTGAATAGAATCTAGAAATACAAACATGCTCCTGTATTGAACTGACAGGTGCTATCACATTACATGGAGTGATATTATTTTAGTGCTGAGAATTGAATTTAATAGTCCATGCACTTTTCAATATTTCATGTTCATGACACACAAGTCCACCTTAATGAGAGAAGAGAAAAGTGAGTGGCCTACAGATGATTTTACATTCTGTAGAATTCAGTGTTCTGTAGCTCAGCTTAAGAGGCAGAAGAATCTCAATGTCACACAGAAGGTAGTGACAAAGTAGTGACTATCTGTTTAATACAGGTGCAAAACAACATGTTAAAAGATACTTAAAGATATAAATTCAAGATGGAGATAATTTAGCTTTGTTTATGTTATCTGGAAATACCCTTAGCTTGTAAGACTTAGGACTGCCCTTGTTTTCTTTGCTCTGCAAGAACAGCAATAAAAACCAGTTACAAAATAAAAGCCAGAAATGCAGTTCTGTGGTCATCGACACTAGTACAAACCTTCAGAGAACTATAATAGCCAAAAGGGACTGGGTTTTGTCTCTCTCTGATATAGAGACTTTCCATTTTAGTTTCTTATTTTGGAAACTAAAATAGTTGAAATGATGTTTTTAAAATAAAGCGTGGAAAAAGAACTCAAAATCAAGAATATTTGACACATTATAGCAGTAGATAAAAAAAACCTCACTGCTAATTACTTTCATCTGGCTGTCAAGATTCACCTTTGAATGACTGAAAATCAGTCATACAGCTTTTTGAATGCAGTTAGGTTCTTCCAGAGGTCAGATAAAGGGGCAGGGTGTTTTTTATTTGTTTTTTTTTTTTTCCCCTCAACTACTTATAAACAAAATTATTCAAATATTTACAGCAATATATTGTCACAACTGCATTGGAAATACATTATAAGCCTTGTCCTCATATTTCAGTAACGGTTTTCAATTCTTTGTCTTTTACCTGAATGTGGACAAATAACTACCACTGTAGATGATGATTTTGTCAATATCAGTATGAATTAATATAAAGATAAAAGTATCTTTAACAAAATCTTTGTAACTCTAAACTTATATGGGGGCATTTGCAAAGCATAGAACGGGAATATGAAAATACATAACAATGCAACAAATGCTTGCTATTGTAATTTCGTTCTTGTATAGTGAGATAGTGGTCTAGCTGTTTTCCTCTTTGTGTAGCCAATTCAAAAACGTCCTTGCTTTTGTTTTAAACCTGCTTTGCAATATTACTGAGTGTATCCAATATAAAGTCATAATCTTGTTGCAGCTGACAGTGTGTTCACTTGAAATGAAAAGAGTGTCCTTACCCCGCAGAATCTCCATGGATACATCAAACATTTGCAGGGGAGGGAGGAACAATATATAACAGTGAAATGATAAATAATGCATTTGGGAGTCTTTGAGTGATTTTTGGCTTTTTTGATATATGAAGTGCTGCAGGTCAGCAAAGATGTGCTTCAGATTTTCTTTGGATGAACTGTTGCTGTTTTGCAGTCCTCAAACTGGCCAGAAAAGCAAATTCCAACAGGTCACATTTATTTCTTAAACCAGATTATTAGAACATTCCCAGATAAGTCTGATGTAACTAATTTTAATTGTCTTAACCCATCTTAACCCCCACATGTATCATTAAAATATTCTTGATTTCCAGAGTATGAGGACTAAAAATAGTCAGATGTGCTTTGCCTTGTAATTGCATGTGTCTTTTTCATAGTGTCCCTGTGCATGGTTTATCAAGTCCATTTATGTTAGCACAGTCAGTGTTGCATTATATATACTCATTGACTATGTCTGAGGTTTTATGGGATTTCTTAACATCAAAACTTTGTCACTGTTGTTGTTTATGTAATTTCACAAAAAAAATCTTGAAAAACCAAACCAAATTAAAATTCAACATTTGTATTTGTTAGATTGTAATTTAAGAACTTTACTGGTGCAAGTTCATGCTGGAGGAGCTACAAGTTATGCTCTGTGAGCTGTTGTAGTATTTAAAACAGTATACTTTACATTTTTAAATCCCAAGATTGAGGAACTCTTCTGTTTATGAAATAAATTGTTGAAATACAGCTAAACAGTTTTAGAAGAATTAATAGCAGTTTGTTTTTCTGGGATTTTTCATTACTGTCTAATGACTACTTTCAAAGACAGGGTTAAAATGCTATCAGAATAAAATCTGATGGTTTCTTGGCCCACTCTTACACTTCTGCTCTTTTTCCATTCTCAGTAAAAATGTGTAGTTAATTGTTGCAAAGGATGTCTCCAATAAATTACAGTCAGTGTTGATTTGCAGTTATTCTGTAAGCAAATGAGGAATTTGAACAATAATAGTACATATGGTATATGTGCATCACCCAGCAGGATTTTTAACTTTGTACACAACATGCATACACTACACTTCTATTATGTAGGTCACTCCCTTGAGAATCCAGCTCAACCATTTGAAGGTAGTTTCTGTTGATGAGGCCATTTGTGTTCAGTCTAATTCTTGCATGGAGCCTGTTGACTCAGTTTGTAAATTCTGGCTCAGTTTTTCATTCTGATTTTGTGTTTTTGTTGGTGGTTTTCAGGTTTTTTGAAAAGGAGAGAGATATGAAGTAGGGTTTGTGTTTTCAGAACAAAATAATCTGATCAAGAGCCGATCCAAAAATACTGTCACTACTACCAGCAAGATAATCTTTGAAAGTGGAATTTTTTCATTATTTTGTTATTTTTGGCAAATAGCCCAATTGGTCTTTGCAAAAGTTCGAGGATACTCCATATGGTTTCTTGACTTTTTTTGTGTCTTTTTCCCTCTTTGGTTATTCAGGAGTTACAACATACAGGTGGACAGAGCATAAATGATCCTCCTCTTACACTTCTTACAACTCATAATACATAATTCTGTTTTTCATAACTTGAGAGCTCTTTTACCTTCAGCTGGTTCACAGCTTTATTCCCTTGGAACCTCAAGAAGTACACACGCATCTCATGTCTTTCCATGTGTCAGGTGACATTCCAGAAACTGGAGAAGAAAATACTTTCAGTATACAGGACAAAAGAGAAGAGATAAAGAAAAGAAGGCTGTGATTTCTGAGTCCTTTCAGTTAACAACTGTTAACCTTCTGAAGGGAAATATTTTGTTATTATTCTTTATTTATCACTGTCCTTGTTAAACTATGTGAATTATTCTTTCATTTGGATTTACAGGAAGGAATGAGTTAGCAAGGATCTTAGCATCTTATAAATTGACTTTCTTGTAGGAATGAAAAATATTCAGTGGATTATGAAAATCATGGCTCCTTACTGCATGTGGTTTATCCTTTTTCTTTCTTTCCAAGTCCTAATTTTGTTTCTTCCTTGAAAAGATGTTCACTTTCTGACCTCAAAATAAAATTAGTTTTGATAAGAACAATCAGAGAAGGTAAAAACGATTTTCCCATCTATTTGGAGCATCTGGTGTATAGTTTGGGTCTGATGTAGACAAGATTGTATCCAACTAAGGTGTTACTTCTAATATTCCTGCATATAAGGAAATGAATAGGTAAAAAATAGGTAAAAAATTTAATCTTATTTGTGCTTAAATACATATGTATTCTGAAAATAGTTCAACTGTCTTTTAAAATAAATGTATTAAAATATTCTATGTTTATCCTTGAGGTAAGCCATTTAAAAACATAAGTTTTATCATCTTTTGTAGTTAATTTCATACCGTTTTGGACATAGTACACCAGATACTGTTTACTTGTTACTCTACCACTTGTGAAGATGTTCAAAGCAGCTTCGCACTGAGCCAGTCAGTCTTGGACAGATTCATTTAGTAGTGTTCTATGGATTTTTTTTTTTCCTATGAATGACATAAAAATGAGCATATTTTAAGTGTGTACAGTCTTACAATACAGTGCGAGTAACTTAACGTATTTTTGTTTATTTCTACCAAGGATTTTGTGACCTCAATTACTCGTCTACTTGAAAGTCCTTCAACTTTTATTAGAGCAAAAGCCTTTCTAGTCTTGCTACAAGTTTTAATTAATAACAGGGAGATGTTGCTCCTCAGTTGTCAAACAAGGTAAGGTGATAATGGAAGATAAACAAAGATATAATCTAAAGTTTTATCTGAAATACTTTCAAATGTGTGAGATTTTTGAGCCAGTGTTTTAGAAGTGAACTGTTTTGTGTGTAATATGAATCCTTTCATTCATGAGACTGTTTTGTCTGGGGTCATCAGGTGACAATTATTCATTCACAAGGGAAAACCACTGTGTTAGAGGGACAATCTGTCTTTTAAAGTAACTTGTGGTCCCAGGGAGCATTTGCATTTTTGGGTAGGGCAAAAGAAATACTGCAATAGTGAGTTGTTGCTATGGTGGGAAAACAAAATTCAATGTTCTGTCATGTACCTTCCTCTTGGGGTTTGGTATAATCTATAGTCTCTTCAGGATAGTCACATTCAAGGTAAAATAATATTTCATGGCTATATGCGTTGTGGGAGTGATTTACATAATGATCAGTAGATTTCTGTGACTTTTACATGAAGTATTTAATATTTCTGTGTTTTAGAATACTTTGCAAGAAATTGCTGAATCATAGTAGAATTGTTATTTGAAATTTTGTGTCTTCTGTTAGGACAAACCCATTCGTATATCAGAGAGGAGCAAATTAGACTGTGTTAGAATATGAATTGTCACCATGTTTTGAGAATCACAGAGAATAAGTACTGAATCCAAGGGGCTTTTTCATGTGTTTGCACTTCCAGAAGTGTTTTATCAGATTACATATTCTGGTTAGTGTAAAATGCCTCTAACAATTTGTGACTTTTTGAATGGTTATATTTTTAATACCTCTTGCTATATATATGCTTGATATACTACTATACTACTACAGGACTCTCCTGTGTGTTTGGAGAAAGGTCTGACAAAAATCCTGTACAGACATTTACTATTTGTTTATATATACCTAAGATATTATGTGAAGGAGAATAATTTTATCAACATTTTGCTTCATTTATAAGGCTTTCCAATCAGCTACCTTTCTAAAGAGAATGTGTTGTGAATTTGGGATGTGATTTTGTGTTATGACTTTCAGCTTTATCCTACTGTTTTATTGTGGTGCTCCAGACAGGGCTGATTAGAGACCAATACATAATGTAACGCATTAGGTAAAACAATAGGTAAGTCTTATAGCAGATTTATTGATTTTATAAATTGTTTTTCTTCATTTGGTAAGTATTCTTCATAATTGTTCTTTAGTGAACAGTATATTTCTTGACAGAATAGATCATCTAGATTAAAACCTTTCTCTTACATCCAAAAAGTAAGATAGCTACAGAGAGGAGAAATGACCCATTATATGTGGAGACAGTTGCTTTCATAATATCACTGTATAACTCTGAAATAATCTTAAGCCCAATAGAGATACTGGATACTCATTTACTTATACTATTGAATTCCTGTTGGGGTATTTTAATTAGATGTTGTTGCTTGTCTGACAGAAAAGTTTCTTCAAAATTAAGACTCATAAGTTCTAAATTGCTAGTACAGGAATCAGTAATCAGTTGGTAACTATTGAAAATATTTGATACACTCAGATTCTCTTTCTGAAGGTGTTTGATTTGAGAAATATAAAGAGCAGTAAAATGCACGTAACTTCTGGTTAATGGTTTGTCTTCAGCAGTTGCAGCTAATGCCTGTAACAGGATTTATATTGCTTTAGATGATAAAATCTGTTTATGATAACAATAATCAAGATAAGGCAATTTTTCAGTGTGCATCACTTAAAGGATGATGCAGATGATAAAACAATAATAACTGTTTCATGGCAACACTGCATAGAAAAAGACTTTTGTTTCGTTTAGTAATTATGCTGGTTTTGGCTGGGATAATGTTAATTTTCTTCATAGCAACTACTGTGAGGCTGTTTGTGCTGGAAACTGTCCCCTGGGCCTCATGAGCATGGAGACTACCTCGGGGCCAGCATCCCAAAGGCCTTGCTGTGGAGAGTTGGCCTTCCTTTAGACAGCAGCAAAGTTGGGGCAGGGTCTGGAGTGCAAGTCTTATGAGGAGGAGCTGAGAGAACTGAGGTTGTTTAGCCTGGAGGAAAGGAGGCTCGGGGGAGACCTTACCACTCTCTGTAACTACCTGAATGGAGGCTGTAGTGAGGTAGGGGTTTGACTTTTTTTTCCAAGTAATGAGCAGTAGGACAAGAGGAAATAGTCTTAAGTTGTGCCATTGGAGATTTAGATTTCATATCAGGAAAAATTCTTTCACTGATCATTCAGACAATAAAATTCTGTTCTCACTGGTAACTTTTGTGATATCTGTCCTTGGCAGAGGTTTTAGTGCTGAAAAAACTGTGGCATGTGAGGAAAATAACAGTTTCAACATTATTCCACTCATTGGGAGGGAAGGACGTGGGGCAGGGGAAGGAGGGGAAGAGAAAGTGTAATGGAAAGAGGAGTAGGGAAACAGAAAGTGGAAGGGAAGGAATTTTAGCTGTGCTGGAGTTACCAAAGTGGATTTGCTTGTGTTTTTCTTCCAGTTTGTGTGCAGGTACCAGGATATAAAAGGCAGCAGAAGTAGGCACTAGCTAAAATCCTTTTTTATTGCCAGCAATAATGGTGCCTCTGGGCTGGGAGCATTAGAAGTATCCTGCTTTACAAGTCTTGATTCCTTGAATGCAAGCTTAAGACTACCTGCGTGTTTGTTTTTACTGTTTACAGAACCTATTGTCTTTGGCCATGATACCATCAGTTACCATTCACTTTTGTGTATTTGTGCTCACAACCCCCATTCATGTCCCTCTAGTGCCTATTGATTAGCTCAGTTTACACAATCTTGTTGCAAGTTTCTTTTTGTACCTCTTTTCAAAAGTCTCTCCTTACTTGAAGAGTATGGAAACACCTTTATAATTCTAAATAATAGTGGAGAAACAGCTGATGCCAACTGACCAAGGGAATATTCCATACCACATTGCCTCATGGGGGAAAGAAGGAAGTAAGGGCAGGAGGGACATTGGGAGTGATGGCACTTGTCTTCCCAAGTACCATTATGCGTGATGGAGCCCTTTGTTCCTGGAGATGGCTGGACATCTGTCTGCCCATGGGACGTGGTGAATGAATTCTTTGTTTTGCTTTGCTTGTGCAGATTTTGGCTTCTGAGGATGAAAAGTATTGATATGTAATAAGAAATGTAATTTTGAAGTGAATTCATTGTCCTGTAACATTGAGGCAATTCACCTTTTACTTGTTTTTCCTACATGTTTCATGGTAGTTGATTACATACCTTTTGTTCTTCCACATGAGATAGAGGTAAAGAAGATATGAAGCTTTTTAGGCTGAAGTAGCCCTTGTTTACTTACACTCTGCAAATTAATTTCTTTTGCTAATCACATCAAGTTTTCTAGTCTCCTTTTCTCCTTGATTTGCAGAGACAGACTATTCCTTAGCAGCGTGATACAACCTAAAGTTTTGTTGAGGCTCTTCATTTCACCCTCTTCTGAACTAGCAGTAATTTCTGATTAGTCTCACTGAATTGTTCTCTGTGTATCTAAATGGTTTCAGAGAATTTCCTAGGTAAACAGAGACTGAGTTGGAGATTGAACTTCTCCTCCCAAAAGAATTTATTCAAACCTCTTGTTTTTTGCTGTCCGCAAAGATGGACACTTTTGGAAAGATAGGGTAGTATTCCTGACAGTCTTTCCCAGTCTGCAGAAATGTAACTATGTACAACAGCATAACCTCTGGGTAAAATCCTTCTCTGTTGCCTGTGCCTACCTTCCATATTTATTAAATTTTCAAATCTTATATGTGCCCTCAGTGGAAAAGCTTTGCCTGAAAACCTACTACAGTTTCATATCTAGTGTAGCCTATTTGCCTTATACATCTTAAGACCGATGTAGAAAAGCAGTGAGGAAAAGAACTGAAAAGCTTTGTGCTCAATCAGATGAGAAAACATGGAAACAGAAGGCAGGAGAGAACAATTATGAAAGTCACTGATTTCAGGAAAAAAGCCCAGGAAGCTGGTATCAAATTAAAAACAAAAACAAAGTGATGGAAGGGAAGAAGTAGAGATTGACCCTCCTATTAGCATGATATGCCATCTGACATTGCATCTCTGTAAAATAAACAATATCTCTATATTAACCATCCTTTAAAAATCTTCATCCTTTTCTGCTAGCAGAGATTGACTAATAACAAAAGTAATAAATGATAATAAAACTAATAAATAGTCCTCGATTTCTTGAGGTAAATGGACTGTATATGTCCTCAGAGCATGCACAACCTTCTTCAGTTTTGTGAAGGTCTGTCATTGTCTGTGAACTTAGTCTCTTCATGTTGATCATCTTTTTAAGTGAACAGTTCTTATTCTTTTAAGTACTAGACCTCATTCCCATTCCTGTCACTCCAGACTGTTAGCTCTGGAATTTTCCCTTTTTTGCTCCACTCTTGCACATTTTTTTGCAGCTAACTTAGGTAGTTTTGCCTTTTTAGTTTAAAAGCTCACTAGTGGCCATATTTTGCAATACAGACACTTGAATTTTTTTTTTTAAATCAAACCTTTGCTTCATAGACAGTGGTTCATTTCTCATCATATTTAGTTTATTTATACTAACACGTACGTATTTTATTGTGTATTGTTGAGTGCAAGACAAACGTGCACTAAATGAATTGATTAAATGTATTTCTATAGGCATGGTTTTGCCCATTAGAGAGAACTCTGAGATTCATCAGGGAATAAAAGTAACTGATGAATTGTTCTACATATGACTGAAGAATTTGTCAAAGGAAAATAGAGATACTAATGCTTTACTGCCTATACAATTTGTGTCTGTACAGTTTTCTCAAGACAATGTTCAGTTAAACAGAACTCTCAGGGAAAAAACAGTTGCACATATTTTTAGAAAATCTTTAAGTGAAAGAGAATTTTGTGAATGGAAGAACAACATAAAGGAGATAACTCATTTATCTTTCCTCTCTCAGAATAAAAGAACCTACTTTGTATCCTTCTCAAATGTGATTAAGTAGTAGAACATACTTTTATAAAAAAAGAACCTCCTTCTCCCAGAGCAATAAAACCACTCGTGTTGAAGTCTATTTGGTCCATTTTATGTAAAACTTAATTCAAACTCTGGTATTTTGCCTATTTTTTTTAAAGCTAAACATTCTTTGATTAAAAATTACTTGGTTGTCTGGAAAGGCTAGAAGGCCAGTTTATTTAAAATAGTCAAAATTTTATATAAAAATTGTAAAGCTTGTAAGAGGAAAATTGTATTTGAAGTGCAATGTCAGATTTTTAAGTAGTTGTCTTCTAACAGAGAAATAAATATTCCTGTAATTTAGTGCAATTTACAGGCATTACAAGAATAAAAGATGTCCTCATGGTCTCTGAAGAAGTGCAGCTGAATGTGTTGCATCTAGGCTATTGCACAGGTGAAAAGTAGTTACTGAATGGGTTTTTTGATTCCTCTCTGTCTTTGTAGAAAAGGTTAGGAGAGGATCAGGGTGTAGTATTCAATAATAATAATAATAATGTTTTGTTTAGAGACATAATCCTGCAAAATGTATTCTTAAGTGGTTTTTATTTCATTGAGTAAATCGTCTTTTTGATGGAAAAATGTATTTCCTAGTAGGGTTATTATGAACACATGAGACAGTGTAAATAAGTAATTTTCATAGTTCTGTTAAAGACATTTGATTATAAGAAGGGTATTTAAAAAGGTAGTACTGAAGTACATTCTTAAAATCCAGATCATGGATTTCACTCACCAGTGATTGATGGTTCTTTGCACAGGACCCGGAGGGAGTTCGAATGTGAAACAAAGATGTCAATAGAAGGGCCCTAAAGGGAAGTCTGGCCCTTCTGTCTATTCAAATAAGCATTTTAAAATTTTGCCTGAAGCATTCTTTTACAGCTGTATTATTAAAGCAATCTCTTGTAAGTTAGCCAGTGGCTAATAAATCAGTTACCATTTCTCTGCGAGAAGTGTCATTCTGCAGAACAGCATAGCCACAAAGCACTTACCAGTTGGAATGTGAGCATTGAGTTTGTCTTCAGAAATCTTGAACGCCAGATTTCTAGAGAAAGGATGTAAGACTAGCTTGGGCTTTTATCTCTTTCAACATGGCCATTCCAACTAGTGCTAACTATTGCCTATTTTAATAGGCTGCAATGTCATTTATGTAGTATGATTTTTCTGGACTGAAAGATTGAGTTCTTATTACATTGATTTAAATTATTCTTGCCTTTCGAATTCTTATGTGTTGAAAACGAGTGTCTTTAGTCTTTCACTCATATTGCACATATTGACTGCATTTCAAAATAAAGTGGATTGTAAAACTAGTCTCTCTCTGACCAAGTTTGCAGAGAGATTCACTCCTTATATTAACATTGTATATTCATTTAAACTAGTAGACTTGTGCTTACTTAACGTAGCTTAAGGGTCTTTCCTTGACTCCGTAATTTGTGTTGGTTTAAGAGTTGATTAAATGAAAAGTCTAAAATTTCAACAAAATTACAGAGCCAAAACTAATGTATCATCTTGATTTTAACCACAGATACCAGGATTGTCTGGTTCAATGTTTTTTTGAGATATAGTGGCTTTTTTTTTTTTTTGTTATGAGAGTTACTGTTTTTCACTTGTTTAAATGTAGACTCATGATGTATATTGAAAGAGACAGCAGAAAGACCATGCCAGGAAAAGAGCAGCAAGGTGGCAGTGAATACCTGTCAAAATGCCTGGATCTTCTCATCTATCACATTGTGCGGGAGCTGCCAGGAATTCTAGGTAAATTCAGTTTTTAACCAAATGGATCTTACCTTTGCTTACTCTGTCAAGAAACAGGTATCTCATTATATATACAGGTGGAAAGACTGTATTTTCTGATTACATAAAGTTTCCATGATACCAGCTTCCTGAAATTCTTTGGAAATATCCTGATCAGATATTTTGTATTGGAATGCATGATTTCCTGTATTAATGTTTTGTGGTTGTGAAATGGTAAGCCCCATCAGCTCAGTCAGGAATGAAGGCCAGATGTACAAGAAGTTTTATCAATGTTCTAAAGATACTGTAAAATCTAAGAACATTGTAAAATCTAAGAGCAAATTTGCCCCATAAAGCTGAGGCCTGGGAGAGATGCAATCAGGCATATCTCTGAGCACGTGTTGATCACTTATGCTGAAACTTATATATTGAGTATTTGCTACAGGCACATTTCTGGAAAATTTCAGCCTGGATACTTCAGTGTGTTTTAGATGCCTGAAACCAACTTGCTCATGCATAGAAGCATTTTTTTCATGAAATTATTTTCTGATGAAATTATACCTGATGTATTTTTCATCTTCTCTACATTATCGCTAGGCTATTGAAACTATAATGGTAGCACTGCAAAGGTTACTAGATCTAAATGTCATGCTGCTATTTTAAAAGAAACTTTACTTCCTCTGCTAATGCAAATTTTTGCCTTGCTGGAAACACCTGATCCCTTTTTTCTAACTGAATATCAGGTTTGCATATTGGCTATATTTCAGGATGCAAGTCTCAGACTATAAATGTTTGAAGCACAAATTCACTTCCTGCTGTTTATATATATCGTATATGCAACTGATATAGTAGGCCCTGATATTTCCTCAGAATCTGAAAGTTCTATACATCAAAGACATGGTTACTATCATAATACATAGTACATCAATTGCTTAGACATGTCTTTACTGCTGATTTACAATTTCAATGCATTGTTGAGAAGTGATATTAGGCATAGTTTTTACACTTTGCTTTCTTTTCCCAACTGGATCTGTGTGTTCATTGTTTTCCATAATCTTAAGTTATCTGTCTGTATTTGTCCACATTTGTCAGAAGGCTTTTTCTTTTTATTACTGTATGATGAAGGAACACGTACTGCTTGAGGTGGTAAAAGCTATGGGCTCCTAAGAATAGTAATACACAGATTTGAAAATTGGAACAGTTAAAAACAGTATAACTGTTGATTTATAATTAATCCTAGCTGGCTTTTTAAATATGCATTTGTGTAAGCTCCTTACTGATCCCATCTTCTTCCACCAGATGTAGCTATAAACCAAATAGATTAACAAGTTGTAGAAATGGACCTTAAAAATACATTTGCATAAAAGAAATAATTTGTTCATCTTCTGGATAATTTAAAAAGTTTTTGGTTGTTGTACATAAGAAAGTAATTTTATTTCTGTATTTATAATATTTAACCTATTTTTAGGAAGTAGATATAAATTGTTTAGATCATGCTAAAAATAAAAGTGGCCACATCTATCTATCTATCTATCTATCTATCTATCTATCTATCTATCTATCTGTCTGTCTGTCTGTCTGTCTGTCTGTCTGTCTGTCTGTCTGTCTATCTATCTATCTATCTGCTGCGAAATTGCCAAATATGATGGTTATAAAGTCCTTAAAATATAGACAGAGATTGTTCAGTAAGTCAGTTACTAACCACAAAGAGGTCTTGTTGAATTACAATATTGTGTGTAATTCAAAACAAAAATATATTGATTAAAAAACAGTGGTTTAGGTATCTGAAGAGTTTTAAGCAACACTTTCTTTTCCCTCCCCAGTGAAAGAGTCAAATCTTTAAGGCTTACTTTAGTGCTAGGCTCTGTCATTTCTGCTTATATTGAAAACTGAACTCCATGGGAGCAGAAAAGCATTAAACAGGATTAAACTCTTGACTTTGAAAGGAAGGGCCTTTTCTGGCTTGAAAAAATCTTATAAAATAATGAATTCCATTCTGTATTTGTTTAACATATATGTTTTCTCTTTTACAGTTTTGAGCAGCTATCTCTTTAGAGGAAAAAAATATAATAGGTGCTCTTTCAAGACAGCATTTGGCTTTTAATATTTCCAGGTTATAGAGAAAAATTTTCCTCCTTTTCTTATGAGCTAACTTTTCTCATGCTGCTTCTGTTTGTTATCCCATGCAGAAGAGGTCTTGCTTTTTGTAGACAATAGGAAGCATAGCACATATTTAGCATAATGTTCCTTGATTTTTAAATGTCTCTTCTGAGTCTGAAGTATAATTTTCACTACTGCAATTATAACTTTGTTTGCTTATTATTATGTCTGAGGTTTGTCATGGAGCCAACTAAATTCTCTCATTGATTATTGCTATCTCTTTTATGAGAATTCCTGTTGCTTTAGGTCACTTGTGCCACAGTTGAATTGGTGAATGAGAATATGTGTGTGCATGGCTGGTGGAAGGATCTGCTTTTTTTGGAGGGAAAGGATGTTTGGGTTTTTTTTTACAGTTGAACTGTCCTGCACGGGGAAACTGCTTCAGCATTATGTCACCCTCTAATCTGCTTCATTCATTTCTTGGTTAGCTGAAAGTCATGAGAATTTTGCTTTGTATTTCACTGGAAATAGAATTGCATCCATAGGATTTAGCCACTATATATATAAGTCCACTCTGCCAAGAAGGGTAATTTCATCTTTATTTCAACACTCACCTTATATTTCTATCCTCACTGTTTTGCCAAAGGTCACCTTTGCCTGTCCCTGTAGCCAGAGTAGGGAATTGACCTGGTTGAACACTGAGCTAGGAAAGAAATGCTGGATCAGCCAGATTCATCCTTGCAGTTGCATGAACACTACTTCTGTCAGAGAGAGAAGACAGGAGTGAACAGAGGCTACTGGAACAGAGATGTTTTATATGTAATTTGCTGGTTTTTAGTGATGCTTTTATGTTGGATCAGCCTGAAATCCTGTTTTCTGTAGGTGACATTCTCAGTGCCCTAACTAATGTCTCTGGACGTAAACACCCGTCAACGGTTCAGGCCAAACAGCTGAAGATGTGCCTTCCTATGATGCCTGTAGTGCTTCATCTCGTGACATCCCAGGTAGACCTTTTTCCCCCCAAATTTGTTAAACAGAGGACAAACCCTTACAGTTTCCCAAAATCTAATTTCTGTCAATCATGGTCAGAATGAGTAAAATAGAGCTTTTGTTAGTGTGTAGATACGTTGAGTATTCTAGCTATGAAAGAGCATTTGATAAATGTGCATTATAAAACAACTCTAATAATAGAAGCAAATACATATTTTATCCTCTTTTTTGTTTTTTAACATGTGAAATAATTGTTTTACTTTTCCTGGTCATAAGATATTCATTTAATGTAATTTTTTTTCTACTTTGGCTAATTTCAAATAGGTATTTCGTCCTCAGATAGTCACAAAGGAGTTTCTTTTTAACTATGGCATCTTACTTGTGAGTATAAACATCTAAGTTAAATGTTTTTACAAAATATAACTATGCATAAAATTTTGGAAATTAATGTAATAAAGTTATATTAGATTTCTAAATTGGAAAGAGAAGTTTATTATGAATATATATTTTAAACTTTGGTTATATTCAAAACTTTATATATAATCAGAAAATATTTTCTATAGTAATCTATTTGTTCAAAGAGAAACTCTGCACATATTTCATAAACTCAGGATTTCCTGTGTGCTTTATTTCTGAGTAGAAAAGTTTAGCTCTAAATTACAGAGAATATTCTCTCTAGAATTACATGCTACTCTTTTATGAGTAGAAATGAAAGAGAAATTATAATCTGTATTTAAGGTATTGTTTCTTTTTGTCACCTTTTTCTTCTTGCCAGTACTTCTACAGTGTGTTTAGTTGATGGAAATCTATGGAGCTAAGCTATTTATCTCACATGGACATTTGCAACCTATTTCTGACATTAATCATAGAAAGTGAACCTTTTAGCTGTGCCATAGGATACTGCAGCAGAAATGAAGTAGTACAGTTCTAGTGTAATTTCCTCATATGAAAACAATTGTTTATGCTAAATGAGAAAAAAAGAATATTCTAAAGTTGCATATCAGAGTTAAGCAAATACTTTTAAGTGTATGAGTTCATAACTGACAACTAGGTATTTATCTCCAAATAGCATGATGAAATGCTTTACTGCAAACAATTAGATTCAAGTTGTGTGTTCAAATTCCCTTCTCTTTCTCCTTTGACTCTTTATTCCAACAAAATGTGGTTTAATTTAGCTCTACTAAAATATTGGCATAAAAATTGGCATTAGAATGATGAAAAAAATTTGAAACTACAGATGTTGAATTACAAAGCCCTTTCTCCCTTTGAAGCATTTGTAACTAGGCAGTAGTTTTATTAGCAGTTTTCTTTCAAACAGCTTTCTAGAAGGTAAAATTTTTCTGTCAACAATACAGGTACAGCAGACCAGGTACAATGAAAGTTTTCTTTTGTTATTACTCCACCTTGTTTGAACTAGTGACTGAGGAAGTCAGGATAGTTATACTAGTACAGCTTTCCTCTCAAACCAAGGAGGAGCAGATTACTCAGTATTTTCTGCATCTTGTTCTGTCTCCATTGTAAAAAGGCAATTCAGGAACTTACACATACTATTTAATTTACACATGAAAAAGGGAGGGAAAGTAATATATGTGAAAAATTAATATAAAATTTTAATCCATTTTATGTAACTGTGTTATGAAATGACTAACATAATTACTTCTGGAAGAGCAGCTATCCATTCTATCAGGGAACAATCGACTCTGGAAATTTGTGTTTAGCAACATTCCCATTGACATCTATAAAGGGACATCTGATCATCAGCTTATACTTTTTCAAAGTACTATGCTATAATTGAGGCCTCTAAGACTTTAGCAAGTCAGTTTTTTAGTTTTTGTTTGTTTTGTTCTTTTTTTTTTCCCTGATTTATTCAGCAGTCTTGTTCTTAACAAAAAGAAATTATGAGGAGTGGAAAGATATGTGCTTGGGATCTGGAAGGAAGAGAATAGTT
The DNA here is from genome assembly GCA_013397935.1 of Dasyornis broadbenti. Classification (NCBI taxonomy): domain Eukaryota; kingdom Metazoa; phylum Chordata; class Aves; order Passeriformes; family Dasyornithidae; genus Dasyornis; species Dasyornis broadbenti. The sequence continues at coordinate 643,880 of VZRN01003396.1, read as the reverse complement.
ATTTTCCTATAACGGTTGTTCATTGAGAATTTTTTTCTTGCTGCTTTGAAGTTACTTCCATCAACACTGTAATTTACAGTAGTGTTGAGCAAAGAAATTGAGAAGGAGTCGGGACAATCCTTTCATGTTTTCTGCTGTGAACAGAAGTACATGGAGGACATGCTGTGCCCCAAAGGCACAGATAATAGCAGGCTTCTAGTGGTGTGCACAGGGTACAGACTCACCTGTAGCGAAATACATATATACCATTTCTTTCCATTGCTTAAGAAACCCCAGGTAGTTGCATTTCTTTAAATAAGTAAATCCTTTCCTTGTGATTCTAATATAAAATTAAAGAAATAAGCATTAGTAGCCAGAACAATTTTGATTTTTCCAAATCGGTCTTGGCACTACGGTTGAGTGAAACTGTCTAAAATTGAGCAAACAAAATAATTTGCTGTCTTCCTAAACAAGTTAATTAGATAGTACCTAGGAATTTTCTTCAAATGGTCAGGAAGATAACTTTTTTTAATAGAAGCAGCTTTTTTTATGACTGGTTATTAGGTGCTTTTAAATAATGAAATATATAATTGGTTTCTAACTTTGTTTTTAATTAGAGAAGAATCCTTCAGATGTTTCTTACATACTGTGAAAAAGATAACTTGTGTTAAAACTTCTGCCAATTTAATATGTAATAATGAAAATGTAATTGGTAGTGAAATATAAAACAACCACTCTTTTCTTAAGTACTACATTAGTAGAAAAGAGCATACTACAAATTCTGCTGAGAATTTTCCTTCCTTAGCAAGTCTTAATAGCATATCTTTTCCATCCTGATGAAATAAATAGCTATGCATAGAAATAAAAGCAAAAGAACAGTGGGTCTAATTTTACAATATTTACTTAATCAAGATTATTAATATTTTATTGAGCCTTTTCCTTAAAATGATAACTAATTTAGGTGATTTTGAATAGAAAGTTATATAAGCATTTTTGCATGTTCTCCTGTGTGTAACTGCATCCGTAGTGTGTGTAGTATGCATGGAGATCAAAAAGATGGTACAAATAACAGAAAATTGCGTTTTCTGAAGGGTCTTTGGTCATTTTAGTGAGTTACTTTGGCATAGCCACATCCGGTAGTTCAAAGTCTTCTAAGAAATTACTGTTAACAGTAATTGCTGTCTATTTAGCTGGAAAGATCATATTTCTAATATTGGTCAGAGTAATACTCCTTACTGTACTCCACATTTAAGTGTCCAACAGCATTACATACGTGCAAAATTATAACAGCTAGATCATTAGTACTTTTAGTTTTAGTTAATTAGTATGAAAGTTTATCCTAATGTAGGTACATTAATACTTTGTATTTACACAGTTCTTTAAAGAATTTTTGGTTGTAATTATTTGGAGATTGTGCGTCTTAATTTTTTCCGGAAGTGTTTTAATGTAAATGCTGCTTTTTCTGTAGGAGTTCGTCAGATCAATAGTTTCAGGAGAAACAAACTTGGATAGAGCAATAGGTAGGGTAACCTATGATATTGCAGTACTTTTATATGCAGGTACTGTAACTATTTCATTTTATGAATAAATGTGATTATTAACAGGGCAAGCTGCATCGGAAGAATTGATAAAGACTACTTTATTGACCTTTGAAGCAGTAACAGAGCATCCTAGCTTGCTGATGATCCATCACTTGACTGTAAGTCTGACAGCAATTTAAATAGTTGCAGGCTAATAGGCCTAATTCCATTTATAAATAGAATGTTTTGAAGATTTAGAAACTGTTTAAAGTATGGCTTAAAATGTATTGTGGTTCTATTTGACAGGAAAAGTACTGATTGTTTATAGAGAATTGTCAAAGAAGCAGCAAGGTATTCAGTTTACTGTATTTAGTTGAGAAATTAGAGGGAGAATGAGACGGACTTAAAGTTTAGAAATAGTGGTTCTTGATTCTGTAAGTCTTTCCTCAGCTTCAATGCTAGTATGTTGCTCTATATTAGTGAAACTATCACCACTTCTTATGCTTTTAACAACAACATGGCTTGGAAACACCACCTCTGAGAACTGGTCCCATTCCATCATCTTCCTGATGAGATCATCAATACCAGTTCTGGTGTTGGGGTTTTTTTGTTGCTGTTCATTTGCTTTTTTAAGTCTAACAGATTTCTTACTTTAAAATTTCATTACAATTACCAAACCCACATACTGTAAGCTTCTTACATCACTAAGATTTGTTTTCTTTGAAGTTTTTGGTTAAAAGATTCTACTTTGAGCTAAGCTAGTTGAAGGCAGAACAATTAGGTTGTGAAACAGTTGTCAGCAAATCAGGAGGTCTGAGTGGTTGAATCAGTGTTTGTCAAATCATTGTAAATTGTACCAATGCATTTTTGTGCTTGAATTTTCACCAGAATATAATCCATCATACTCATTGAGATGTCTTAGTTGATTCAAATTAAAATTTATGTGTTTGTATTGGAATTAGGCCAAAGGCACGAACTCAATATAGCACTCACATCAAGAAAGGTATTAGCAAATAAATAAGAATGGGGAATGTTAGGGATTGTGCTAGATAAGAATTGGTGGTCTTAGAAATCAAGTGTTTTTAGAAGTTGAATCCTATTTGATGTGCGTGTTAGTTGAGTATTTAGATTATAAAGTCTTAATAAGTGAAAATAGTAAAATTAATCCAAAATATAAATTGGAATTTAAATAAGTTTAATGGGATTTTTTTCATTACTGCTCACAAAAAAGTGGTTTTCAAGAAAATGATCCTTATACAAAAAAATCTAACCAATTAATAGTGAGAGGGGAAATAGTACAGACCTGAACAGTTTAATTTACTTTAATATGGCAACAATGTCCTAGAAACTAAAAGTTAAGTGTAGGTGAAGTATGAATGCCTACTGATATCTCCCTCCATGCCTGTCAGCCTGCCTCTCACTATATTAGATCTGTATCCTTCTGGAATCACCGCAATTTTAAAAAATAATTGCTTTACTTTGGTGAGTTATTGGTGTGTCTTATATTGACAGAAATACATACCATTTTTTGTACGGGTCCATCAGCACCAACTGAAATTGCAATACCTTGTGTCGGCACATTAGATAAAATTCCACCATACTTGTTTCAACTTTAATGGTCTGGGGAGTTTTCTCTGGAAGAGACAATTCCTCTTTACAACTCTTCTTCCCCTGCACCCATCCTCACATTCAGGAGAATGTTTTCCTGAAGCCAGGGAGAGGCTATCCTAGTCTGTGTGAGGTAACCCGTGGCTCACAGCAGGGGGCTCTTAAAGTATCTAGATTTCTGGGGAGCAGTTTACTTTATTTCATGTGTTGAATGTTTTAAATGTTTATTTATAATCCTTCTCAACATATCAGTTATGTAGCTACAGATAAAACTTCCTTCCTAACCAAAACTTGTCCAGTACTTCTTACACGTACCACTTTTGTAGTTTCCCTGGTTTACAATAGGTATAAAATTTTATCCTTGTCAATGAACAGCTTTATTTTTTATTTTTGGAAAATCTATTACTTCACTCATGGATTTTCATAAATAACTGTTCTTTCTAATTTAAAAGAGCCCTCCTGACACTCAGCACATAGTCGTTCAGATGCAAAATAAAGTGGAGAAATTGCCTTGCATTTTGTATCTTAAATTCAAGAAACTGTCCATTGTAATTAATAATCTCTAACCACATCTGCCACTAGTGTTGCAAACAGTAATTAGTTTAATACTATTTGCAAAATCTAGTGTGCTAATTATACTTGAATGTACAGCATACATTACTTTAGAGGAAAGTAGTACTTCATCTTCTATGATGCATATGGACTATTTTTGGAATTGCTGTTGCTCGAGGGATATCTTCTAATTGCTACTGGCTGAACATGACTGGAATTTATGAATATAAATTCCGGCACACAGCAGAACTTTGTGCTTTTTTTAAATGTTGAAGCAAGACATGTTCAAGCTTCCAGATCAATATTTAAGTGTAACAGTGGTTAATAGGACAGTCTTTGAGTGGACAGAAATTTAAATCCTAGGCTGAGCTCAGAAGCCTGCATTGCTCATTTAGACCAAGTTGTTTACAAACAGGATTTTAGGGAGTGAGGCTGGGTGAAGGCCAAAAACCTAATGAGAGGATGCAATCTTTTTCTACTATCACTGTGACATTGCTTTAAAGTCTGTAATCAGAAATTGAATTTATTTCTAATAAAATTAAATTAATGTAATAAAAAGTGGGGCTATACTGAGCAAGCAGAAACATAAAGTTTTTCAACTGAGTTCTGTTTTTAGTTTAACTAAAATGGAAATTGTTTAAATTAATAGGAATTTAAGAGCAATATCTCAATTTCTTTCCCACTTTAAGAAGAAAAGAATTACTTGTTCTGCATTTTAGTTCATGTTTGATTTACTTTTGTATTTGTACCTTCAACAAAGAAAATAGAATAAATTGGGTTTTTTGTGGTCAAATTTCTGATTACCATCAACCTGAAGTCAATTATTGAGGAGATTAATTTCTATGGAGACTGACTGTATTAGATATTGCAAAGAGTGATAAAGTCAATGGAAATTAATTGAAAGTGCTTAAATGAAAGCCAGCAGTGAGCAGTAATTCAATTTTGCATGCAGTTGTATGTCTTTTTACAAGGTATAAAGTAAAGACTAACAGTAAGCGTGACTTGGCAAATTTTGACAAAACTAGGTTTTTGGATATGCAAATATGATGATGGAAGGTCATTAAGAGTCTGTATAGACTGGAGTGAAATATTCACCCCAGTTTCTTAAACTGGCACAAATCCAACTACTTGTTTCTTCCACCTACATAAAATGGAAACCTATTTACTAAATTCATAGTAATTCAAGGATAATGAGTGTTATAATAATATTGATTTTCCAATTTTTGGTAAAGATTTAGATATAATTAACTGGAAGAATTTGTGTGGATTGTATAAATTGCATTTTTCTTTTTGGTGTTATTTATTTGCCTCAAGAAAGGACATATGGAAATTCAGAGCACTTAGAGCAGTGAAGAAGCTCATGATGGCAGACAATTCCTGGGGGAGTCCTTTCTATACTCCAACTGGCTCCCAAAAATTATCTGTGTACTGCACAGATAATCTTTTACCCAAAACATTACAGTTGTTCTCTGGTTACGGCAAAAGTTGTCAGCAGTGATTCTCTTCCTCAAGGTTTTAAAATTTATTTTTAAAAATCAGGCTAAAATGAAAGCACGTAGTACATGATGAGTTGCTTGATGGGAAGTCAAGGGAAAAGTATGTATGACAGGGAAACCTACTGTTTGACAATATGAGAGTTATTATTTTCAAAAAATATGACAACACAAGGGTTAGAAACTTCTGCAAGTGCTTTTTTCTTGATTCAGCATCAGTGGTGTTCTTTATCCACAGGCTGTTCTAATCTAATGACTGACACCTTAATTTTGTCTGTGGAGGCTATGACTGTATGAACACATTGTATGGAAGTTTTTCAATCACATTCCATTTTCAAGTAGATTAAAATACTACTCCGCATGTTGCTTTCTGTCCATTAAGCTAATCCAGATGACATGAGACTTTTTTGTGAAACCAGTTCTCTACTAATTGACATATTGAGTCAGTCAATCAGTGCTGTCTCTTCCCAGAAGTAAGAATAAGCCAAATCCTCAATGAAGATTCTGAAGACTTTTAAATAAAAATTACAGAAGTGTCATCCTTCTTCCCAATCTGTTCTAACATGCATTAGATTATTTTTTCTATTACATTCTGAGAGATTACTGATGATATTAAAACACAGAGGAGTGTGCTGTGCCTCCAGCAAATGCTTTGAGAAATGTGAAGGCAGCAAGAAGGATGATTGGGGGTTGGAGCTTCTCTCTCTCATGAGGAAAGGCTGAGGGAGTTGGACCTGTTCAGCCTCGAGAAGATAGTTGAGAGGGGACCTCATTAATGCACATAAATATCTGGAGGCAGGGCTTGCAAGAGAATGGAGCTAGGCTCTTCTCAGTGATGCTCATACACTAGTGGAGTTTTCCTTGCGGAAATTACTGAACATTATGGAAACAGATGTTCAGGTTTTGGATAGAATACTTGTGTTTCTAAAAAGGTTTTGACAAGGTCATGCACGAAAGACTTCAAATTCATTAGTGGCCCTTCAATCTTACCCTCAGGCTGATTAGCTTCTAACTAGTTAAAATTTACTAAGTGGAGAGTAGAGATCAGTTTTTAAAAATTTAGGTATTTTAAGGTGTCTTACAAAGGTTTGTTTCAATGTGTGCTGCTAATCCAGAAAAGGGATATTTTAAGATGTCTTACAAAGACTTTTTGCAACATGTGCTGCTAATCCAGAAAAGAGAATGAACAGGGAGGTGGCAGAACTGACTGATGACACTAAATTATTCGCAGTAGTGAAAATGAAAACTGACAGAGAAGTTGCAGAATGTTTTAAGATTTGAGTGAAAGGAAATTAAAGTGACATGCAATTCAGTACTAATGAATGACAAGTAATGGACATATGGAAAATCATTTCAACTATACATATGCAGTATCAAGCTCTAAACTGCTTGTAACTGCTCTGGAAATCTTTCAGCATTATTTTTCTGTGGAAATGATAGCTTTATACTCAGCAGTAATCAGAAAGACAACTGTATTATTAGAAATTACTAGTAAATGATAACACAAAAAAGCAGAGACCATCACTGTGCCTTAGTGGCATCACATGTCCATGGTGCACTCAGGTCTCAAATACTGAATGCAGTTGTGGTCATCTACTCTCAGAGGGAATGAAGTTTGTCAAGAAAAAGTACAGCTCAATGATGCAAGGATGTTCTGAGTAGCTAAGAACTTTATCTTGGAAACAAAATACTCCATAGAATAGTAATATGAATGGCATGGAAAAGATGAATTGGAAATAAATTCTCATGCTTTTTATAAACTAAGAATATGTGGATATCAAGTTAGCTGGTTTAAAATATGCAAGGATGTGTCTTCATAAGGCATAATTGAAGTGTAAAATGGAGTGCTGTAGGTCTTGCACATGCTAAAAGTCTGAATATATTTAAGATAGGGTGGGGCAAATATATGGGAGAAACAGCTAAATGCAAAATTACAGAAAGAGCATCAGCTTAGGAAGTTTCTTAATTAAAGAGGTACTTTTCTAGAAACTAGAGGTGTGTTTGGTCTGTTTCTCCGACTCTTTTTGTACTCCAGCTGTCAGAAACAGGATTATCTGGTTTGAGCTATGTTTTTTTTTGTTTTGTACATACATACCATAGTTGGGAGATGTGAATGTAGTGTGTATGGAAGTTTCTAGAACTTCATTGCTGTTTTGGGTAGTGATGACAGCACAATTATGGCAGCACAGCCTTGGAATGCCATCATTACAAAATTATACAGTGGTGACTTTGTGCTGCTAGGGATGTATAATGAACTGGATATCAGGCTATTTAAAAGGTTGTAGGAACTCATCTATAGCTATGATCATATTCAACCTATTTAGTCTGTTTAGGCTTAAAAAAGAATAATTTCCTTTTTCTGTTAAGAGATCTTAGTGATAAAGACTGAGACAAAAAAACCTCTATCTGATATATCTTCATGCATATATGGAGATTTGATTCCCCACAGATATCAGCAGCCATTCAAAAGAAGAAATTAATCCTTGTTTGAATATTCTTCTATTTATTTCAGTGCCAAAATACTAGTACCATTATTCTCTATACATAATTGACAGAAACATTTGCAATTTACTGGTGAATTTGTTAAAAATATTTTATGTATTATTATACTTCATTTTATTTCACCTTAATAATTACATGCAAAGTCCATATCTTGTTTATTTATATGTAAATATATCTGATTATAAATAATCAGACAATATGAATCTTGTTTATACACATTAGTAAAAAACAGTGGCCCAAATGGCATGGAGAGAAGATTAGGGTTGTGGAGTTAGGAAGTATCTGATTTAACATTCATAAAAAATTTAATACATGCTTCCCCCTTCAGCATATGCATTCTGATATGCTTTTGCATAACAAAATAATTCTCCATAGAATTAGTGCTTCATTTAGTTGATATTTCCACCACATTGAACTGACACGAGGCAAACATCTGCTGTGGAGAATTCCATTCTAAACAGTTTGTTTACCAAAACTGAGGTTTCTGTTAGAAGAAGTTCAGAATAAGCTACTACAGTCATTTAAGACCTAAAGAATCTTCTTTACAATGACAGTTGAAAATATATTTATCTTCGAAAAGATTCATGGCTGGCTTAACTAGGTTTGCTAACATGGGAAGACTGCTGTTAATGCTAGATTAAAGTGAAAGATTTTAAGTTTTAGAAAATGAATTTGAATTATACTGTTGTATACTGTCATCTTAATCAGTATAAGTCTGAGTCAATGTTCCTGCTGTTGAGTGATTTGTAATATCCAGGGACTCTATGTTGCTTCAGATAATCAAGAGCTGCTCCTTTTCCTCTCTTCTGTTTCACACCTTTAATTTACCACTTACATGTGCCTTTTCATTTGAGAAGCTTTGCAGTAGGTTGAACTGGTTTCTTAGACTGAAAGGTTTTAAGTACCTACAATTTTTTTTCCTCCTCACTAGTATGTTATAACTGATACACTACCATTTGTAGAACAGTATTGAAACCTGCACTAATGGAGTTGTTGCAATGCAGTGTAGATTTATTATTTAACTGAAAAGACCATGAATATTGCAAAAATATGAAGGGTCACAGAAGTCACTACATCTATAATATATAGCAGTATGTTTATGGGTATAAAGGCTATTTGTACTTGCAAGAGTAGTTTGACTTCCGTACCTCAAGCAGAATCCTTTTACCTCTTTTATTGCAAGTCTGTAAGAAAAGCATTTTGTAGTAGCTTTTTTCAGAAATGAAAAAAGCTGTAGTAAATGAATCCCTTAATGTCAGAGACTCATTTAACAGAGTCCACCAACCAGCAAAGAAATAGTTGCTAACTGCAGTTATTACTGGCTAAAGGCTAACTTCATTTAGTGACCCTTTTCGTACATACTTTCAGCTTCTATAGAGATTTCTTATTACTAGCTGCAAACATCTAGGGAAATTTTATCTTCTTGTATTAATTACTGAAACAAAACACAAAGGGGATTATAACGCAGTCTTGTTATGCCAGATCCTGTCCACAGTGCAGTGAGAATCTACACAGCAATTTTATTTGTATAAGTAAATCCTAGGACAAGGTGTGCATCCATGATGCGTGCTTAAAAATTGCTGGGCTATCCATCCATCCTCTCCCCAAAACCCAAGCATGTCCTATCTAAATAAATTACATTTTAACAGTGATTTAAGACTTAGAAACTCTCATATAGAGAATACTAATAATACACTATTTTTGTAACTGAGCTGTAGCCTAGTTTATCATCAGTTGATTTCCAATTGAGCTAAGCTGACTAGTCCTGTGACAAATGATAGATTTATAGCAATATCCTCATGGATAATAAAGAGCTGACTGGATTATATTTTTTCATGGTACAAATCTTAAGTATGTAAATTTAAATTTTAGTGGAAGACTAGGTATTACCAGAAGGGAAGAAGTTCGAATATTTTCAAAACTCTGTATTAAGCTTAGGGATATTTCATTAGAGGTAGTACATCTTTCCTGTTATATTTTAATTCAATGCTGTTCTGTTTTTCATCTGAACTCTATTCAATGATTAGTTTATGGATTAAAGCATCAAGATTAAAATACTCTAATACTCTTTTTTCTTAATGTTTTACGTCTGCACTGAATGCTGTATTTTAAATTAAAATTCCCTGTCAATGAATTATACCAAAGTTACTGTTATTTTCTATATAAAAATACATTAATGTCTGTAATTTTGTGGCAGTTTACCAGAGAAAAATGAACTTGGTGGCTTTATAAGTGTGATTATGGCTGAATTTCTGTGATTATTCATCTCTTTGATTAAGGGCTCTAGAAGCAGAATAAACATAGATAATAGTGTATCTTGGTTCTATCTTTTTCATCTTTGAATGATCTAAGTCACATCTTTCTACTTCTCTGTTTTAGGTTGAAGACTGTATCCTCCCACCACTTGTTTCTTTGGTCCACAGTCAGAATGGTACGTATACAGACACATCAGCTTCAGTTTCCTGAATTCCACAGTTTGTTTTAATTATATTTCAGTGTGGTCACATTCTTGGCATCTTTATTTTCAAGTGGAATGGAGACTCTTCAGCTTGCGGTTGCTCTCAGAAACCACATCATTGTTTTTAAGCCACAAAATCATGGCTGAGGAGAAAGGGGAGAGCCTCAACACAAGCAACAAACTTCTATCTCTCATTAGAGATTTACTGCTGCCTCAGTAAGTATAATATTGCTCCTGTAATGGGGAATAACTTGATACTCAATCCATTTTGACAGTGTGTTTGTTTTAACCACCCTTTCTATGTTTAAATGGCAAAGTTTAAACATAAAGTGAAAAGAGGAATAGCAATTAACTGCTGCCAGAGTTCTTTGCCCAATATTTCCTCCTAGGATTATTTAGTATTTTGTCATATACAACACAAACACAACTTCTGTGTGATGCTAATTTCTGATACTGTGCCTCTGGCTGCTGTTGGAGCAAAATGAGGTTCCCTCTAGCTTTTAGGCTGGGATTGAAATACTCCTCTTTGTTCTTCTAATAAAGTCAGAACATTCTAACTACAACATCTTTTTGTCTGTTTTGGATATTGTACCTTTATTTAAGATGTTCTGAAATCATATGGAATGGCATATAACTTTTTAAAAGGAACAGTATATCATGGATTAATCCTTCATGGTCCAGCCACAGGTTATTGCCTCTAAATTGTCCTTTCCTGCTGCCCCAAGCAGCAAAAAAACCCTACATCAGAGTAGATGAAACTACAGCCTGTAGGCCAGATGTAGTCTGGAACTTCATTTACATTGTTTATGGTCAAATGAGGCCTCTCATTTCATGCTGACTTGCAGGTGAGCATAAAGAGAGCTCTCTGTGTTACGCACACATTGACTGTGAGCTGGTAACATCTGTGAGTAGAGGGAAGGAACATGAGATGAGTACAGTAGTGATGAGTCATCAGTTATATTTTACATTATTCTAATAATGCTACAGTGTATTTTCCTGTGTGGTCCTCAAAAGTTAATAATGGTAAATAGCTTACCCTAAGTGAGAAAATTGTTCTCCACCCCTACATTAAATAAATGGAAGAAGGCTGGAGGAATGGATGCTGGATCTTGATCAGAAACACAGTGCCTTTTCCAAATATGAGACTTTCTCTGCTAATTGAGTATTTTCTTGCAGTTTGAGGACCAAAGTTTTATCCATGCAGGATGCATAAACTTTCGTTTATGACAGAGAATTGGATGGAAATCTTAGAGAGTTCTGTAGAGAAATTTACTTTCAACACCTTTCTTCACATTTTTTTCCTCTGGGATAGGTAGAATGTATCAATACAAATTAAAGTGGCAACTGGAAATATTATTTTTAAACAGAGTATATGCATTATTAAAAACTGTCAGATAATTTTCTTCAGATAGGGGAAGAGACCTGAAGTCAAAGGAGACAGAGTTCTGTCCTTGTTCTGAAATTTGGCCTTTGTAGACATGTCTGTCATATACAACGTTTCTCATTGAACTGGGGGATGTGTGTTTGGAAGGATGTGTCATCCTAATTACAAACTAGAAGGAAAATAGCCAGTAGTCTTCTGTCTCCAAGCTTACTAGCTCAATTGAGTGGAAGGGCTTTTTGGCCTGACACCAAATATGATCCTATGTTGGGGACTTCACTTGTGCTATCGTAGCATGCACTATGTTGCAGATGTATGAAAAAGGGTCTTGCATCAGCTCAGAATCTTGGCTCCAACATCTTCTCGTAGGTTTATTTAGTATGTAGTATTAGGTTTAAGTATTTCCTGAATCAGTTTCCACATCTCATTAGCAGAGATGAGAAGGAATGTGTTCTAAGAGTCAGTGTAATCTATTTGTAAAGATAACGTAAAGCTCTACCCCAAGAAGTATGTTACTTGGAAACTCTGAGGTAGGACATTTGGAGGCTGAAGAGCTTTTTGCTGATACTGTTTAGTCTTTCTGTTGCTGGGTAAAGGATGAGACAGAATGTAACTCAGCTGGAGGACAGTGAAAAGAGGGGAGGTATGTGTTGGCCATTTGTTCATGGGCCGTCTGTGAAGGGAAGTAGGTATTTCCATGCGTTTTGAATCTACTGAGAGCTGAGAGCTGTTGAATATGGAAGAGAGGGACATCTGGGTTTAATATGGGATGTTTTTTATACAGAAGATTGTCATCTTACACATTTGTGTGTTTATTTTGTTCCTATAAATATCCTCCTCAAATTAATTTGTTTAAATGTAAAACTGACCCTTGAAGTAGAATGTGGGTCACTATGCATCAAATAGAAATAGATTTCATTTTGAGATGAATGCAGGAGTGCAGTGATTAGTACTTTTTTCTCATCTTATGCATCATTAATAAAATGATGATTTCATTAAATATTTGTGCATTTATAGATCACAAAGTTAGCTTCCTCATAGGGTTTTGATTGAATTGAATGAAAGTGTCATTTAATTTCAGTTCATTGAAAGATTATTTTCCTGAGCGTTTCATAACCAAAATGAAACCTGCAGCTGTAGACAATGTATATGTGGCAAATGCTTTATTTTTTAATCAGAAATTGAAATTTCAGCTCCATTTTGTTTTAATTCTTAATATTCCTAATTATATATAATTTAAAAATTGAGCCAGAATCAGCAAAAAGAGAGAAATGTGTAAATGAAGTTTTATTTCATTTGAAAGTTTATGTAGCTTCTTCTCAGTGGACTGCTACGCTAATTCTGCAAATATGAAGTCCAGGATACTTGACATAATGTTCTTTTTTTCAGCACTTAAGAGAGTCTATATACCTAAATCTTTAGATCCTGTTGATAAGGTTGTTTATAGAAAAGGTTGACAGAATAACTCCTTACAGTGAGTACCTGGAGTTCACAAAACCCTTACAAAATGCCCTCTACATCTACTGTTACTAAACTGATTTGTGTTTTGAAGTGGCAGTGAAATCATTTGATGACTCATTCATTTAATAAAGTATCTCAAGCATGGACTATTTTCCCTTCTGAGAAGATTCATATATTCATAGCTCCTAATGATCTTTATTCAGGCAATGTGTTTATATTAATTGCTAAGACATTGACTCTAGTAGTCTGTGTTTTCTCATGTGGTATTTGGTTTGATGGATCACTGCACCTTCCCTTAGAAATACCCTTTAGTAGTATTATCTTGAGGGATGGTGGAATAGAGTTTCAAGGAAAAGGAAATGAAGTGAGACTTTTTTATTGAACCTCAAGGAATTAGGATGCTAAGTGTGCTAAGTAATAATAGTGTCTCTCAAATGTAATACATAGAAACCTTAAAATGGTTTAAAGTGGACCCTGTTTAGGGATTATAGTGATGTGTTTATATAAAAAATATATTGCCAAGTGTCAGATTTTTAAGCTAATATGGCTGATTCATTTGTTACTGCTCTTAGGAATTACAGTTTTGGAGACTTAAATCCATGTCTTATGAAAGATGAAAGATGACTCGTGGCATCTGAGTCACCTGATAGTATCTTTGCTTGTCTTGGAAGATTTAGTCATAGAAAAAAAAAAAAACATATAGTCATTGTGAAAAAAAAATTGCAAATAGTCCCATTATGTTTGGTAGGAATATATACTGCTCATATGTAGGGCTTTTGGAAGCTGTGTCTACTAATGTATTACAGTGTTTTTTTCTTTTATTAAGGAAGAGACTTTTTATTAACTAGTGAGAAATAGTTTTCTTTGGGGAGCTGGAATCTGTTATTTGTAAAGGAGAGAGTTTAATCACTAAAGGCCTGAAGCCAGCACTAACTTCTAACGGATAATTCTGTAGATATTCTGATGTAGTTTGCAACTCTACAGTGGCACATTCAAGTATGTAGCAGCCATGACACATTGCCCGTAGACTGTGCATTTGTGTAGGAGTGTTAGCCCCTGTGAGGAAACTCCCACAGGCTACAAGACTGCATGGCTGGTGTGCTTCTCTCTCCTCATCGTAGACCAGGAAAGCACTTCATCTCCTTCTAGATTTCCTTCCTGCATGGATCAGAGTGCTGAGGTGTGGTGCCTGCAAAAAGGGGAAAAGCTAACACACAATAGGGTACATGCCAGCATGAAGGTGGTGGGAGGTGATCCAGATTCCTCAGTTCAGGCAGAACTAGGGATCTCAAGATGTGAATTAAAATTTTCAGTGATTTGCATGATTCCCCCTCCCCTCTGCCAGAAACTACAGTTTTTTCTTTTTGTGGACACATTTTATTGCTTGTAACACGATAACCTACCATGTTTTCCTTCAGTTCATCCTTTCATTTGTTCTTGATTAATTCTTCATGGTTTTTCTTTTGCAGATGAAGAGATTTATACTTCCTGTTCTACTATTTCCATGTATTTAGAGCAGCACTATTTGAAATCAAAGACTGTATTTTGACATAGCTGAGTCTGTGGTTTTCTATGCTTACATCTTTCTCTTTTCCATCACTGTATCCTACTGCCATCCACTTACTTTTTGATTTAGACACAATAAGATTAGCCCTGTTTGTTGGGTGGGCATCACTGGATTGTTAGTAGCAACAGCAGGATCCATTTTCTTTTTCAGCAGCCTGTTTTCCTTTACCAAGATTTCCATGAGGTGACACTTGGAAGTGTTTAGAAGAGGTTTTTCCTATAGTTTTATTTTCTGCCATAGCTCTCATTAAACACTGTTTTGGAATACTTTTATATTCTTCTGGTCCATGTTACTTGGAGAATGAAAGTATGCTGCAGGGAAAGCAATATTATTTGAAATTTGATATAAAATATAAAGCCTAATGTGATTTTTTCTCAATTTTGAGAAAAATCACTATGTATACAAAATATAAAGCTTAATCATAGATAAGTTGGTTGATCATTCTCCTGAGCACCCAATAAATCATCTGCCTGATATTTCGAGTTTCTACTTGTCTCTTGAAGAATATATTTTTTTTGTATAAAATATTTCATACAGATCAATAAATAAGTCTTATGCAAGTAGACAAGATTAATGTTTTATAAATAGATTTTAATATAATTTATTGT
The DNA here is from genome assembly GCA_013397935.1 of Dasyornis broadbenti. Taxonomy (NCBI): domain Eukaryota; kingdom Metazoa; phylum Chordata; class Aves; order Passeriformes; family Dasyornithidae; genus Dasyornis; species Dasyornis broadbenti. The sequence goes on along the minus strand of VZRN01003396.1, from coordinate 628,751 downwards.
TATAAAACATGCATGTGTTATATATATAACCTACACAAATATATATGCATATATATACACACACAAGCACATATATTATTAAATATTTTTAAATTCTATCTCTCTAAAAATATGTTTTCTTATTAATGCTGCTTTTAAAGTTAATATGATGCTGGTTTTAAAATACTGTTTCTAAGTGAGTCTTGTTTGTTGCTTTGTACAATTTCAAACAGCCTTATATTTCCATTGTAGTTACACAGTTTGGAAATGGGAAATGATGAATTTTTAATATCAACTTTTTTTATGCGTATCTCCTGACGATTTTTTCCCCCACTGTTTCTGCTCCTTTCTCACCTTGCCTTCTAGGTATGAGCACCTTCTGCTGGCTCCAGACCCAGTACCAATGTACGCTCTGAAACTGCTGGTGGCCCTGACTGAGTGCAGTCCTACTTCTGTGAGGTGACACAACTATACATTCTCTGTTGCTCTGGGTTCTTGCTGTTTCGGTTTCTTCTTTCCTATTAGGAATTAGCAATAACAGATCTCATTATTGTACTGCTTTGACTAGCACTTTGATTTAGAAAAATCATTGGAGAGGATTTGCTATAGAGCACAATCTTACATCTTTTGTGTCAGTTTTATATGATCCTGGTTATTTTAATATGGATTTAGCCAATGAAACACTGGAGACAAAATCATAAGAATGTTAACATTAAATCATCTTTAGAAATGTAAAAAAACCCCAAATCAAACCCAAAATGTTATCAAAATTGTTACTCATCTAAACATATTTGTAGCTAGGTCAAAGGTTATATGTTTATTAAAGGTTTATACCAGTCAATTAACTTAAAAGCTGGTCAGTTCTCCTGCAAATATATGTACTTTTTATAGTTCCTGAGTATGGATTTTGATGTTTGGTATAGGTAGACTCAGTATGTTTAGAAGTGTCTTAATATCTCTTCCTTTGTGTTGCAAAATTTGGACTGTGATAGACAGAAAAAAAATTAACCATTGTGTCATAGAACTTAAACTGTGTGAGTTGATAGTAATAAGGAGGGATCTCTCTTATCTTCCTGGATATGCCCAAAAAAAGTGGTTGTTCTTGTCATTGACCATTGCCTATTTGTGGTGTTATGGCTAAGAGGTTGCTGAGAATTGTACTGTCTTGTTTTGATTGATTGAAATGAGCACAAGATAAAAAAAATATAAGGAAGGAAATGCAAATTGTTTTCCCACTTTTTATTACAAAAGATGAAACATCCTCTTTTAATCCTTCATGATGCTACTGGAAATGGTGCTTTAATATACTAAGTAGACTACAAGTGAACTAGGAAATAGGGTGGCTTGAGATTTTAAATGTTTTGAATTATATAGAAATTCTTTATTGTAAAGAAGCTATTTATCATAGTGTAGGATTTTACGTATTCTAGAAACAAATAGAACAACTTCCCATTTTTAGAATTAACTCACAGCTATTCTAGTACTTTAAGAATTATGAAGAATGCTTCTGTAACGGGAATGCTGGTTATAGTAGCAACATGTTTCCTTTCCCTACTGAATTTGCTTTATTTCAGGAATCATATGTATTTGCCATTATGCTCACTGTAGGTAGATTGTGGATGCACACTCATCCTCTTGGTCATCTGGCATCAGACGGACAGGAATTCTTTTCTTAATATTATTCATGACCAGCTGTGTATATTCAATGAATTATTAATAATTTGAAATACCAATATATCCAGCACTCTTATTTAAGGACTGGCTACCAGATTCCAGATTCTAACCCATTTGTAATTGTTGTGTTTCTCACATAATTTATGGGTCCTCTTTTACTTTCACTGAATCGTTTGTTTGGCTTTCTAAATTTGTTTGGGTTTCTAAAGGAGCACAGTTTAGGCAATTCCCTTGGTCTTTCTTTTTACTTATTCTTTGGCTTCCTGATAAATTTTGAACGAAGTAGCCAATGCTTCAAAAGCATGAGAGAAGTGAATAATATATTCGTATTCATACAAATTGCTGGTGAACAAAATGCAAACCAGGTACATGCTATAGTGAACACAGTATCACAATTGGTTCTGTTTTGGTTCAATGACTAATTAATCAGTATTCATGAAGCTCAAAATTACTCAAGGCATATGCTCTTTTGCTTCTTTCATTACACAGATGGAAAATATCTGCAATAATTGAGATGGGGAGCAAATAAATAACACTGGACACAAATCCTGTGGGATTTAATTTGTTCTTTGTGGAAAAACTCTGCTGTATTTTAGTACTGATGAGAGTGATGTTAGTCACTGCATTGAGTCTGTGTGGCTTCTTCGAGCTTATCTTTTATCCACAATGCCTGGCTTTCAAGGATGGATGCTTTGTCCTGTGATTTTAAATGAATAAAAGTGATGGTAGCAAAAAGGTTGTAAAATAACAAAATATTCAATTAGTATTTACCTTACTGTTGCAATGTCTTTCAAAAATAGTTATTAATAATCTTATTTTGAAGTAAAGAGTGAATTGGGAGGAGGACGAGGGCTAGTGTGCTTTTAGTTAGTTTGTTCCATGATAGCTTGTTCTCAGTGTCTTGGTTTGGAAGACAGGTGTCTGCTAAGGAAGGTGGAAACCTGCCTTAGAATAGAGGATATGATCCTCCTCCCTCCAAATTGTTATAACTTTGAAATCAAAGGCTCTCAGGCAAAGGTATTTGAAAAGGAAGAACAGTTCTTTACTAGTATTTATAACGAGGAAAACAAGCAACAATAACAGTAGCAATAACAAATAAACAAAACAGAAAGCCAGTGGCAGCTTTCTCTGGGCTGCCAGACACCGCCCCTGGCCTTTGGTGCAGTTACAATCACGGCCAGCAGGGGGCGCTGTTGGGCTCCCGGCAGGGCAGGGGCAAGGGCTCCCGCGCAGCTGCAAGGGGGCGTTGTGGCGCAAGTTCAGGTCCTCAGTGACTTATGGCAGACGAGCCAGAGGGCAAGACGGACCAGATGGCAAGGGGAGCTGCAACTGGAAACCTCGGGGCAGCAAACTGAATGACAGAGCTGAATCACTCAGACCGGAGAGCAAAAAAGGCAGCAGAAACTCCGCAGTGGTGGCGGAAACTGCAGCGCATCCTGGTGGGCGGGTCGGGGTGAGGTTTGGTGGCCGCCGAGCTCCCCATGTGGCAACCGCCGCACGCAGCTGGGGAAAAGCGGACAATCCGAGAGCAGGAGAGAAACAGGGTCGGGACCTCGCGCTTCTCCTCCCAACTGAAAAACTAAGTCAGCAAGGAAGGGAAAAAAACAGGCAGTGTTGGGCTCCCAAGGCAGCAGTGAAAAAAAACATCAGCCCTCTCCTCCACAAGTCCGGAGACCCACTGTGTCTTTGCCAATGGCCAGGTAGCTTTGTCTCCCCTTGCCACACCCAGCCACCTTTTTGTCTCTTAAGTGCGTCTTTTGTCTCTTAAGTACCCAGTTGTTAAGACTTGTTAAGGTATCCCTAGCAGCAGGATGGAAAAATTCTCAACCTCCAACACTCAGACATGTTCACCTAACAGATTCTCACTTTCTTGCTTTCTCTTTATTAATTCTAGTAGTTTTCTTGCATCTCACACTTTTTGTTCTTCTTCTTGCCATCAGCTCAGTTTTCACCTGTGTGCTCAGTGATAGAGGCATCTGCATTTGAGCCGTTCTTATTTTAGCACTTGAAAGGAGGCAGATGCACTCCATTTTTTTGTTTTCTTTTTTTCATAGCTGATACTAAAATTAGCTAAATTGTGATATCAGAGGAAAGACATTTCATCTTCTTTTTACTATTTTTGGACATTTTAAGGACAACATACAGGTTGTTTTTTATATATGGCATAGACACAAATATTTGAATAAAATTATATCCTTGATTTTTTTTAACCTTATGATAAAATACTGTAGTTACAATATGTATTTTGAATGCCTTTAATTAGCATTTTGTAAGAATACAGGAAATACTTTGTAATCTTTGCCATTGCTCCACTGTTGAGGTAATTTTTAACATTCTCTGTTGTGGGAGCTCTTCCACGCTATTACTTTTCAATTTAGCAGTGAAAAACTCCAGTGCCATTAGAGTTATATCCCATCAAGTGTGGTGCAGAATTAGATCTCTCACCAACATAAATTCCCTCTTCTGTAAGATGGTAGCTGTAAAACCTCCCAGCTTTAATGTGTTTTTGTGGACACTTAGATTTGGTGATCTGATCATATGAACATCCACAGGAAGAAATGCAGTTTCAGAAAAGGGTGAGTGTTTTCTTGTCTGTTTTGACCTGAATGGGTTAGAGTATAATTGACTCAGGTACCCTTTTGTACCTGCTTTTAAAATATGCAACAACTGCTGTCTAATACAACCTCACTCAGAGTGAGGTTTCTTGTTTACTAAGAAAATAGCAGATATTGGAAGAATGAGCTTTAAACAGAATTTGTCCATCAGTTGCCTATTTTATACTTGGCTCAAAGCAAATGGTGTGGCTTTAAACCTTTCAGTAGTATTCTGTTGTGGCTCTTCTAAATACCTATTGCCTTGTCTGCTTGAAGAATTTTTAGTGTTTTGTGATAAGAAAAATTGTGGACATTAAAACCAGTCTGAGAATTAATAGCAGAGTTCATAGTTAGCTGTATTGAGATTGCTGATTTTAGAAGAAATCTCTGATATTAAGGAAACTTGTAGCTTCAGTTAATGCTACATTTCTGGACTACCATAAATTTGCATTAGATTTTTTTCCATTTGTGTTAATTCCTCTTTGTGAATTGTACCTATGTGAAGAGTTTTTGGAGGAATAGAACTTCACACAGTGGGAGCAAATGTCTGCAGCAGGATGAGGTCTGATTTAACTATGCAAAGTCTGCATTCAGAAAGAACAGTATCATAGGTACCTTGTCCTTTTGTGTGTGTTTACCAACTTAATGTATAGATTATGAGTATGGATAGTAAGTCAGACATAATCTATAAAGGATTGGGGGTTGGTTTTGGTTCCTACTTTGAGTCTTTTATGTTGTTTTGTTGTGATCTGTAATAATCAGATTGCTAGTTTTTTTCTAATAGTGAGGAGAAATGTCTTAGTTTCTCTTAAAACTAAGAATATGGTATACCTATACGTATATGTTATACCAAGTAGCTGCTCTTAAATGTTTTGACTATTGAAATAGATTCTATACTGTGCTACTACAGGAAACTTTTACTGGATCATGACTCTTAACTTGCCTTTTGACCTTAAAGAGAACCTTCCGAAATGTAGCTGTGTGCTCTCTAAAGGCAGCTACTCAGCCTACCTTTAGTCAGAAACTCACAGCATTTGATGACATTAATATACCTGAAAGCTAAACCTTCTAAACTATGGAGTCTGAATTTTATGGGTTGCTAAAATAGACAATTCTGGTTGCGAGGAAGGGAGACAGTAAAGGTAATAGAATAGAAGTGGTGGGAATGTCAGATATTGCATCAGATAATGATCATGGAAGTGGGACACATTCCAGTATTGTATTAAGGCCATTTCCTGAGGGAGAAACACTTAACTAAAAACTAATGGTAATGCACCATTCTTAGATACATGGTAAAGAACAGGGGACCAAATTAAGCAACCTTTCTCACCTCCTGTCCTTAAAATAAATTTTCCAGTCAAACGTTAGGCACTGCTCTAAAAAAGGGGAAAAGGCATCAGAAACCAGAACAGGAAGGTGCTGAAGAACAACAGCAAAAAAATTTGCTGCTTCTAAATGCCACATATCTAGTACCTGTGAAGATGATAGATGGATCAACCTTGTACATTGCAGCATATTGTCTTGAGTAATTAAAGTAACTGTCATAGTGACTTTGGAATCATCCAAGAATGGTCCAATTTTCAAATTTCATTTATGCTACTTTTTGTACCCATGCATTATCTATTGGAGACAATTAAATAGAATTTTAGAGTTGATGTTAGTAATGACTTGATCATCTTTTCACATATGATGGTGATCTACATCAGCATTTAGTTACAGTCCAGTATATTCTGAAATGGTCTAAAATCCTTGCACTTGATTTCAAAAAACAAACAGTCGAAAAAACCCCAAAAAATTCCAAACCAAAACCAAACTCTTTGAAGTTCAATGTGGTGCTTTTAATTGCTAAAATTGTGATTCAGTTCATGACCATTTATTAGCATTGTACATAGATTGTCTTCTTTCTGTGGTTTCTTTGCCATTATACTAGAGGATTAGTGCTTTCCTTGTGAATTGATTATGTGGATTTATATTAAGTGCTTTAAAAACACTTCGGTCTTCTCATTAGTCATTTTAATTTCCTAGTTTAAGGTTGAAATGCTCATTTTAAAAAGTAGGTCTATTTGCTTCTAAATTACTTCTCTGTTTTTATGTGTTGTTTTATTTTCTTTAATGAATATGAATAAAATAAAATGGAGTAGTTCTGATAACAGGTAAGCCTTAGGGCCTAGTCCAGCTGAACTGAGCAGTAGAATTCCATGTTAGACATGTACAACATTAGTAAGAAAATCACAATGCAGATGGATTGAGAGAGATTGCAGGAGGATGAAACTGTTTTATTAGAACTTTAGGGAATGTTGATGTAGATTTAGAACCCAATTTTAATTTTGATTATGCTAGTTTCATATCTATGGAAATTGAGTTGTAAAAATGCTGATTTCCTTTTTGGAGAAGTAAAGCTAATATAAAACAGCAGAGAATTTTTATGATCTTTGCTGTTCCTGTTGTTTGGTGTAATGTTTGCATATATGCTGCTTTATCAAATAACACCAGGCAGGAAGACTTGTCCAGAAACAGACTCTTGAAATGTTAAGTTTTGTGTCAGCTAATACCACTGTTGTCAAGTCATACATCATTGTAATTCATATCAAAGGCAGTGGTCAGTGTTCATTATTGCAAGTGAGTTCTCATAGTCTAGTCATGTACAGGCTGTAATACTAATCACCAATTTTAATGTAAAATACAACTCCTTAGTGTTGCAATTTATAAAAGCTCCCCTTTATTATAGAAATCTCCTATTAACGTTAAACCTGTGATTTTGTTTCCTCTTTCATGTTGCTGGTTAATTACTGAATGTCTAAGTTGTAATAATGTGAGACAAGTATTTGATGTTACTCTTAAGTGAATTTTTGAAAATATCACTTGGAAGGTTCAAATATGTACTATTTTAATGTAAAGCAATAAAAAGGAGCAAATACCATTAATTCTTGGGGTTTTTTACTTTCAATGGTGAATTTTTGGCTTTGTGATCATAAGTAGCAAATGAGGAAGAGTCAGCTGGTTGGGGTGCTACAGCTGAGCTGTCGACTTGATTGAATTCAGTTGTGCCATGAATCCTCTGTTCAGTATGAAGCAAATCAAAACCACTGTCCAGTCCATTCTCTTGTGTTCAGTGGTAAGTGCCCAGAGAAGACTACAGGAAGGAATCAAGTGAGTGGGAATACTTTCTGGGGACTTTCTCAGCCCTGTGTGGGTTGTTTTTTTCAGAACCCGTATAAGAAGGTGTAGATGTTCTGTAGATAGTAGCTATTGAGGAGTAAATTTCATTTCATTTCATTTATATGGGTTAAAAAAAATATTTCACAAATAACTTCCAGCATAAATAGTTATTCTATAACATAACCACATGCATATAAAGATTTACCATTTTCACCTATTTTCTTTGGATTTCTTTGTCTGATCTGATCACTTGCCTCCTTATTTTATGTCATCATCTTACAGTGAAAAAGAAGCATACTACTTCATAAATTTCTAGAATACTGTCCCTTTTACCTGTATCTTTGCAATCGGAACAGTCATGCCTATTTTTTAAGAGCCCGTAGTAGGGTTCAAAAATCTATCATGGATTTGACATTTCATCCCTTTAAAGTGAATATCTCAGTTCTTGCTTTGTGCATGTCCACCAGTCCTATTCTTCAGAATAATTTTTACTCTTTTGTTCACCTTAGAATATCTGTAATATCCAGATTTTCATACCCTCCCATCCAACTGTTCTCTAAAGCCTCAATCTGATAACACCACATTTTCTGTCTTTTAAATTTTTAAGTTATCAGTCCTGTAACAAAAAGCCTTTTGTGTTCAGTGTCCTGCAGTAGGTTTATGTTTTGCAAGAAAGTAGGATCTCTTAGAAAAACTGATCTTGCATATTGTTGGAAAGCAAAATTGGAGCCACAGTCTCATTCTGAAAATTTTTAGTATATTTAAAATTCAGATTGTACTGATAGCAAAGCTTTTAAAATCAGATGACTGGTTATTTTGAGCCAGCACTATTGAGTATTGTTATTTAGTGTTTTGATTTGTGTATGTATATCATGGTGATTCTGTATGTTTTCCAAACAAGGTAGGATCTAATTTAATATAAATTGTATAACAGTCTATGAAGAACCAAAATACTTTTGGTTTAGAATATGAACACTCTATGAAATAAATTCCATAGCTAAACTCGTCTTTCACTGGCTTTAAGACAATTCCTTTGTAAAACTTTGTAAGACAGGAATGAAGAATGTGATAACGTCCCTCTCTCTCGAGCACGTGTATGCAGAGTTGGGATAAATCAGCATTAAGCTTTGTCTTAATGCAATGCTTGCTGTGACTTTATGCTTTATCTAAGTTATGTGTATAATTTTCTTTCAAGGCTGCAGCTATTTCTTGTTTCAATCATAAAGGTTCGCAGGTGACCTTTAAGAATAAACCTATTGGCTCCAGTTTTATCTTAGCTTATCTCAGCAGAAAGTATAGCTGACTTTGTAATGCTGTAAAAATCGGGACTGCTTGCAGTGTTTGAAAATAGTTGTTTCATAATTTACCCCCCCCACCACAAAAGCATTTTTCTATGATTTGCCGAAACTAGGATTGCTTAGCTATTCTTGGTATTTGATTATGTTTTACTGCTAATGTGTTCACAGTTTAAATGCTGCTTATGTAGCAAAGTGAGCAGCTTTTGCTGGGTAAGTAATTCCAGTAATCCCTAAGCATAAGTAGGCTTGTGCTGGCAAAACTTCATTTTGTCATTATGATTGCTGTTACAGTAATTGCTCTTTTTGGGATTCTGTGGTGTTTAAATTACTTTCTGTATATTCAGTATTGTTATATCTACATCTACAAAATTCTGGTTTTCTGGCATGGACTAAGCTTTTAATTTAACTAGTAGATTTGGCTCTGGAAATGAACCTCAAATATAATAAGTCTTCCTATCTGTAATCCTGGGACTCTCTTATGACATGGCTGTGTCCAAGCTGCCATAACTGTCTATTTAAGGGTTATTAGATGGCCCAGAGGAGAAAAGCTTTTATGTTCTCCTGACTTATGAAAGGAACTTGTTTCCATTGCATATGGAAAAAAATTTACCTCAGCTTAATAAGAAGAGAAATTGTCCTTAAATTAAAGCTTCTAAACTTAGAAATACTAAGTTTCTTCCTTACCTAAACTCTTCTCCCTCTGTTGGGTGTACCATTTCAGTGTGTAAGAAAAAATGAACACATTTGTTTGAACAATGCTGTTACTTAGTTTTGTTAAATGTCTATATGTGGATGCATAAAATGATACTGTTTTGTTATGTTTTGAAGTTTAGTGGATGTGTTTTACTTGCCTCTAGGTCCGCATGCCAGTGCTGTACAATGCAACAGAGCTTCTTATTCCCACCCTGAACTCATAGAGATTCTGTATCATAGAATCGTTATTACTTTTAGGTATAGGCAAGGATCAGAGAAATAGAAAAACAGTATGAAATAATAAACCATTATTCATACATAATGCATATATCTGCATTACTTAGAAGTAATTCTCAATTATTCATAGATATGGTTGTTCTCTTAGCATGGCTTTCATTCTGTATTGTATTTCCTTTACAAGACATGGTTCCAGCAAATATGAACAACCAGGGCTCTTACAAGTGACATTAATCTAAATGAAACATTTCTTTTATGCCCTGTGGATGACTGTTCTAGCCCCCTTTGAATTTTTAAATTAAGTTTATAAAGGAGAATGTGAAATTCCTTTTAGCTGCATTAGGTCAGTCTAGTACTTTAGCTTACACTATCCATAAAAGTAACATCTTCTCATTTCTTACTGGACATGAGTAAAAACTCTTAAATGGAACTGTGTTATTTTAGGAATATATGAGTTCGTTGTAGCAAATAGTTTACCAAACAGAATTAATCTGGTTACTGTTGTATCAGAAGCCAATATGGAGTTTTACACAGTAAAGCTTCAAATATGAAACTAGATACTTGTTTTAGTCAAATGTAACTCCTGTTTATTCACAGAGAACTATGTAATATAACTTGGTGTTTTTAACTGACATACTACTGGCAAGACAATTTTGTAGTGTGTTGTACACTGAGATCCCAGATGTGCTCTCTGTGTTTGAGTTCTGCATTTATTACATAGCTTCATAATGCAGTCTTATCTTTGCTGTATCATAAAGCTAAACCTACTAATTGTTTATGAAGCACTTCAGTGACATTATAGGGACACAAGAAAATTTTTGAAACACAGAATTTAATCTTCTCTGTGGTGTTTAGTAAATAGGCATTTAGGCATGTAAGAAAAGGTGACAATCATTCTTCCAATTAGACAATATATTACAGTGAAAAGTAATTAATCGTGATTCATATGTCATCATAGTGTGTGATGCTTTACTAATCCAGTATTTTGTGTTCTAAGAATAGAAAACACTGTATTAATGTAAAGTGTTACTGATTTTTGAGAATATTCTTTCTATAAGCATATATATGCTGCGTTTTATCTGATTTTGAATTGCAGGAGAATATAGCTGAATTCTTTTGGGCCACCACTGCTCAGCATTGTGAAGTGGCTGACAAAAGTATCATATATAAATATGTTAGACCCAAGAAGTTAGTTAACATAGCATGCTTTAAAAAACACAGCATATTTATAATCTCATTATGTGTGCTGAGTCTATTAATTCAAACAATTAGTGGTGCACTCTGTTTCATAATATGTGTAGTCCTATACTTATGAATTTTTATTAATTTCTGCCATAAAAAATATTAACTTAATTACCCTTCTACTCACTTGAATCACATCAGTGAAGCACACCTAGAAGTAATTTCCAAAGCAGAATAACATTGCTGATTCTATTTCATATCTGAAATGGAACTAATTTTTGTTAAGAGCTAGTCAAAGGCTAAGGTTCTGGGTCATGGATCTTGGCAAAAGCTATTCTACTACTCTGTTCCTGTTGTGAGTTTAGTGTGTTAAATAAGAATTTGCTTCCTCTGTTTTTAAATAAATCTTAAAATGTCTTTTTACAGCCTCATGGAAGAAATCCGTCTTTTTCCAGTTCTTTTCCAAGTCGTCTTGGTAAGAATAATTTTTTAAATATATGTATATATATTGTAATAGATAGATATCATATCTCCCAAATCATGTCAAACTAGTAAATTTCTTTAGGCATGGTGATAAAATAAGAAGATGTTGGTAAAATCAAATGGAACAGTCTAACAAAACAAAAGAATCTAGTGTAAGCAGACATTTAAGAGTTTCTCACCATCTAGTCCACCTGTATAAGAAGTTTCTTTAGGTACTTTTTTCTCTTTTGAATCAAAAAACACTCTGAAAAGTAGAATTAATAAGCTTAATTCTTAATTAGAACTGTATATTTGCCCAATCCATACAAGAAATGCTGAGGAAGTTACATTTTATTTAATAGTATCAAATAATATCAAATTTGGTACTATTGGCATGGTACTCTCAAATCCCACTATTTGCTTTTAGAATATCTTTAAAGTATCAAGGATATTAATTTGGGTAGTCTCACGTGGAACTTCCATCCATAAATAAGATCTGCCACTTATAAAGGTCATAAAAACTGTTGATGGTTTTATTTCTCAGAAATTTTGTAAAACAAGTATGTTAATGAAGAAGAGAAATCTTTAGGCTAGTTTGGAAGCTGGGTACTGCGCTAGCCATTAGCCTTCTCATTGCTAAATAGCAGTCTCTTGTTAATTTTTTTAATTTCTATGTTCATGAAGTTGTATCAGGTAAGTGCCCTGTCTTGTAAGCATGCTAGTACTTAATAATTTCTATGCCAAGATTTAATATCCAATGTGTATTATCTATGTATCATTAAATATAGTTCATGTTTCTTTCCTACAATGCAACTGGCAGGACATTGACTCTGTTAGACTCTGAAGGGAAATATTGTGGGCTCTAAATTGGAAAGTATCTCCAGGAGCAGTCTTTGTTTCAAGGTTGTGCTACAATCCAAGTGGGATTGAATGTACTAGCTTTAATCTAGGTAGCACAGTAGCCAAGGACATGATGGCTTGCAGATACTGAGTAGTTCACAGGAAGTAAGTTTTAATATGACTTTTTTGCTGCTCATCAGTGTAGAGTTAAATTACCTCTTATACTGCACACTACCCTATGTTGTGATTTAAGCAGTAACATTGAGATTTGGCAATTTTTTATCCTCTATCATCTCTCTGGACCAGTTAGATCTCTGAATTCAACTAAAGCATATGAAAAGTATACTTTCATGTCATTTATGGCTGTGATTTTGTTAGTGTTATAGTTGCCAAGCAAAAAGAACTGGATCACTGAAGAAATCTGTTACTGTCTACCTAAAAAGTTGTTCTAAGAGAATAGCTATTATTTATATTCACCTGAACTAGGTTTTAGTCACTGATCTGATTAGTAAGAAGCTTTAAAGAGAGTTCCAGTTCCCCTGGAAACCCTTGGTACTCATTTATCTCTCAACACTTAGTTGCATTTAGGAAATGCACATTAATGATGTGCTTTGTGAGTATGTGAAAAACCTGAATACAGTTCTTCATTACAGAACTTCAGAGGTGAATTTCATGTTACACCTCAATGCAAATTTATTTCATAAGTACCATGATCCCAGATCCTGGTGCTAGTGGTGATATAGATTATAAGTAGTCCTGCAAAGTGATATGAAGGTATGACTGCAATATTAGTAGACATTGATCTTGCAATAATGTCCAGTGTGGTCAATGAAAATGTGGTGATGTGTATCTGTGGAAAGATGGAAACATATTGACAATTTATGAGTATTTTCAGGACAGTAAGGGATTGAAAAGCAGAAGGAAAGCTGACATCATAATGTGAAAAAATTAAAAGATGCATACTCCCCTTGGTAGCAAGATTAAATATAATGAACCAAATTCCATGATTATGTAAATAATGTCAAAAGTTGGGTTGATATAAGGTATAAATATGAAATGCTGCTGTTGATCAAGAAGGGATTGTAGCAGGAAAAGATACTGTGGGATATATTTCATGTTTTACTGTCTTGCTGCCTTTTACTGCTACATCCTTAGTATTCTGTTTCTAATATATTTTGCTATGTCAATCCTGTCATCTGACTGCAATATCAGTTTATGGTATATAAAATATCATTTTTTATTATTATGTTATAATACTGAAATGAGATTGATAAAGGATTTGGAAGTGTTTTACTACTATATTTGTAAATTATGGTTACTTGTATTTTAGGTTGCTACCAAGATTTTGCTGAGTAGCAAGCAATGAAGTTGACATAAATGTTATTTTTTGTGTAATGTTACTTTCTAAAAGGGTAACATCATAACTATTACCTGGTCTTCCTTTAGGATTATCTGAATGTAAGCTGTTGCATGGAAAAGCAATTCTGCGTAGTTGGTGAAGTTCTATTTTTCTGCTACTAAGTTTTAAAACTAAAGCTAATGATGCTTGTGATTAGGAGCTCAGTGCTACCCTGTTTTTAAAGCTCAGTAGTCAATTGTGTGCTTATCCTCATAAAAATCTCTGGTGTAGCTTTTAGTCACACCAACATATCACAGACATCAGTTTTCGCTGTAAATTTTTTTTTTTTTTTTGCAAAGTTCTGTATTTAATAGCCAGTTGAAGTTTAAAGGCATATTATTTCAATAAAAATTACTTTATAGTAAGGTTGAATGTTATTGTTTTAAAAAATTATATTGTATTATTAAATACGATCGACCAGTAGTAAATAGTGTCTTCATGTCTACACTGCACAGTCTATTTTAAAGATTCAAATACAATGATTGTTTTATTTATGCTGTGTTTCTATCCTTAACACAAGCAAATCCACATATTTTCTTTACATTTGTGAAATAATCAAATTTAATTTTAAAATTACATATTTTAATTTGTTTTCCTTCAAATACAGTGGAAAACTCTTACTATGAAAATACAAAATAGATTTCTCTTTGCAGTCTTTTTCATGTATTTTTGTATGTAAAGGATCATGTACTGCTCATGTTTTAGGTCATGCAGTCAGCCTATGCTTGAATACTCAGAATATACTTCAAAATCATTGTTATGGTGGCAGGCACTGATCCTTTTAGAAGGTGTGCTTTGCTCACTTTGTTGTAATTACTGTTGAAAATAGAGTTCAGTATTACATTTATCACTGAGAAAGAGAATATGACCTAAGCAAAATTATAGGAAAAACTGTAACAATTACATACAAAATAGGTAAAAATACGCTCTAAAAGAAGAAACAGGCCACTCAAGTTTTCTTGTATAACAACTTCTTTTCAAGAAAGCTAACAATTTTGTGGAAATTTTGTCAAAGTAGAGGATACTTAGCCATGTATAACTAGATTGCTTTGGTATAGTTAGATTGATTTTTTTAATTAAAAGTAATTCTAACCAAAGTCCTTCAATTAAAAAAAAAAAAAAAAAGTTGTGAGAAAGAAGTTGTATAACATCCAAGTGGAAGCAATGGCTGGATTTTGTATTTAATTTTGAATTTTACCAGGAGAAAAATGCTACAGGAAGTTGTTAGGGTCAGAGATGCGACTCCTTCTGCTTCAGTTAAAGTAATGAAGCCATCCACTTAGAATGATTTTAAAATAATACTTGTTTTCTGGCCGGTCTTACCTGTAAAAACACTAGAAAAATGGAGAAAAAGAACACTGGAGAGGAAAAAGAAGAGCCTCATCATTCTTCTTTTGCTTGCTTTCTATTTTCTAGTGAGAGTTTACAGTCATATATCATTTGAGGGAAGAGGTAGACATACTTTTCTGTCTAGCAGCCACATGAATGATAAGTATAGAGGATCAGAGGTTATTGCAACATTTGAAGCATTAGTTTACTTGTGTCTGTTAAACAAAGCACCTCCTAATCCAGTGTGGTGCACGCCTTGTTGGTAGTCTGAAAGAATGGGGAGCATGTTTCTAACTCTTGCAAGTACTCGTAGGCCATCCAGGGTGAGTACTTGAAACAATAGACTAGGAGATTCTTTCTCTTATATTCTGTAAAGAGTGTAAGTTTATGCTGTTGAATTCATCTGCTGGGAAAAATTAGGATAGTAAATTTGACAAATAATGTAAGCTCTAGCATTTAGTGTGTATGGGCCCTTGGTCTTCTATGCTGTAAATGGGCTTTGACTTAAATTCCTTCTTTTAACTTTGCACATGCATGAGAAGATTAATGCTGATTGATTGCTCTGGACGTCTCGCTCTAGTCTGTGGGCATACTCAATCCTTAATTTAGAATCAGCCCTCTGTTAGAAAAATCAACACAAAGTTATCTGGGTATGCTTAGTCTATATGTGTCTTAAAATGCAGGAAAAATATTTGTTTTAATAACTTTGTGTGTGGTATTACTTTTCCTCTCTATATATTCAATGCTGTTACTAAAACGTTCAATGCAATGGCTCATTTTGGTGTATTTCACCTGTTTATTATTGCTGTTAGGGAAAACCTGCATTTATAAAGTATCTGAAATTAGATTGTAAGAGTGATTTTTATGGCTTCTACAAGATGGACATTAGTTACGGTTAGAAACCTTAAATGTATCCGTAATTAATATCTCTATATTTTTCTTTCTGTGAAGTATGCATATTTCCTCAAATCTGCTATATCTAATAGTCAAATTGTATGCTGTGGCAGTGTATGTAAAATTGCTGTGACAGATTAGGAATGTAATCTATGAGGATTTCTGAAAGTGCAAATGCCAAAATCCTATTTTAATGGGTAGTTTGTAAAGCAAAATAATTGCTTGTTTTGAAAGACATTTAATATCCAAAGATGGGTTTAGGAGAAACCCATGTGAAAAAGTGTTGGACTATATTAGAATTTATGTATTTGGAATGAGAAAAAATTATGAGAAACCATTTAAAGAAGATAAATGTAATGCAAATGTAAAATTTACTATGAGTAGAACGCGTCAACCGTGAGAATGGTTTAAGTCTTTTCCAAACTGACAAATTTCTTACCAATGCATTGAAAGCTTTTGTCTACATTCAGTAAGGTATTACATTTATTCTCTTTTTAATGCTAAATAGACCAAAGAAGACACTGTAAAAGGCAGAAGGGTACAGTATGTTAATTTCCGTTTTTCCAGGAATAAAATATGGCTCCTCTGGTAGAAATGTTAGGATTTTTCATTACCCTGTTAACTTGCTTAAGCACTTTTAGTTTAAGGATGAGATTCCTGAGTCTACTTATCTCTTTTAAATTGCTGACTTGAAAATAGAGTATACTTGAAAGGGATAAGCCTGCACATCAGAATGTGTACTCCTCAAAATAAACAGGTCTAAGCCGAACTCTCTTGAGAATTTTTTAGCAGGAAGCAGAATCCTGCTAATAGAAAGTTTTAGCTTCAGAAACAGAATGTTTGTTTGTTTGGTTGGGGGTTTTTTGGTTGTTTGTTTTGTTTTAGTGATCTTTTAGTCAGCAGTTTCTCAGGAAGTGTTTTTACATATAGATGTTTGATTAGTGCTGAATTGGGTTGTTGATCTGTTAGTCAACTGATCTCTGCAATTATTAACACTGTACACAGAAGGAGTTCTTAACAGTTTTGTTTTATTCATGTGTGACTATTATGTTCTTAACAGATGACATCAAAACTATTACAACCACAGAGCTTAAGCTTTGTCTGTGCTGTAGTGTGTGGCAGCAATTCATGAAAATGTCTCCACTAACTCTGAGCTAACGGCTGCCAGCTTTAAACAGAGCTGTAATTATTTACTTTCCCTCCATCGCATTGAGAAAATTATTGTTATTAGGGGGTTGATATTGGGTTTTCTTGAATGGTATTAATAGCTGATTTTCAGCCTTTCTTATGGAATTGCTTGAGTCAAATAATTTTGACTGTCTTTAATTCAACGTTCTTTTTGAAGTGGTTAAATGTTTTACTTTTATGTTACAAATATCAGAATTTTAGAATAGGTTAATGAATAAAACTGAAAACTTGAAGTACATGATTTGTGGGATGAAGGATGGGTTTGATGGCAGAGTAGTGAAAGAATTGAGAACTACTTCTTGTTCCTGCTGATGATCCACATTTATTCTTGACCCTGGGAAAATTGTGTAAGCCTTCTTTTTCACATGTGCTTATTACACTTCTGTCCTTTGGGTGTCCAATGAACACCTTTACTCTTAGAAAACTATTAGAAATTGGTGCTCATCATTCTGAAACTAAGCTTGTTTAAGGTCCCAACTGGACCTTATTCATGCATAATTCTTTAATGAATTTTTCTTATGATAATGTAATGTCTAAACTATAAATGCACATCATAAGAACATAAGGAAGATGAATTTATTAATATTTAGAATGTATTCAGATTTTGTTAAGAAAAGCACTGTATAAATTCTGAGTAAATATGGGCAGCCTGTTTTATGATTGTATGTCTGTGTAGGTCTATCCCTAGTAGGATTGCTGATGGAGAAAGAAAATGTGAGAGGAAGCAGAACTATCCTTTAAATAATTTTAATAGTATAAATTTATATTCTGAATAATAATATGGGTTTTTAAAAAGTATTGCTAAAGCACATCCTTCTATCACTCTCTTTCTTATCTGGAAAATTACTTTGAACCAATAGAGTTGTTAGAGGAGGGAATAAAATTATTTGCAAAATCACCTGCAGCTCCATTTCTGAGAGAAAAATTGAGTCCACAGCATTTGTAACAACATTATATTCTTGTATAGGAAGGAAATTCAGTTATTTACATCTTAAAGGAATTGCTTTCTAATGCTAGACAGTAATATTTTAGTGTGTAGGCTACCTAGCTATTTTTTTTTCTATTTTATATGCAGTGCTAAGGGACATAAAACTCATGTATAAACAATATTCTTATGAGTTTGTTTGTACTTATTTATTTATCCTCTCCTAAAAGTTGAAAACTGTACAGATAGTAAATATGAATCTAAAAAACTGTAGCAAGATTTTAAAGCTAGCTATGGCATACTGGGTAGAAAATCACAAACAAGTAGTGAAGTGCATAGGTATCTGTACTTTGCAAAAATAGTGACCATGATTACTAGAACATATTTCAAAGTTTTATGATGTTGTGACTGTTTTCCATCTCTTTGATGTTACTCTTCATGTTATGTACTACTGGTCTTCAATAAGCAGGTAAACATACTGGTTTTGTGAAGGTGGGTTTTTAAATAAATGTTTATACAGTAGTCCAGAGTGGATAATTATTTTGTGTATTATGGTATAATGTCTTTCAAGTTGTCTTTTGAAAGAAAATATATTCACAATTTCAAAGAAAAAGCTGTTGCAAAGTAACAATCACTGTTGTACCTGGCATGGCAGATCCATGTATTTATCACATCATTGCTCTGACCGTTCAAAGAACATTTCACAGTGATGATCCGAATTGATGTAGAGCCCAGATGGGGTCTCTGGTCTTTTTGCATCTTCTGTTGATTGGGACAAATAGGATGCTGCAGGGATGCATGGTGATGATGCAGTTTAAGCTCTGTTCAAAGCAATTAATGAGTAACTATAACCCCAATATTTATCCAGTGTTATGGTGTGAAGTACAGAATGATCCCTTCAGTGATTGACTTATGATCCAACCCAATGCTTGTTTTAAAGGTCTCTGCACCTGCAAAGGGTAGAGCATCTACTTGTTGCTGTATGCTGGCCCTTGGCTGTTGCTCAAAATCCACTAGGTTTGTCCTGTATTTAGAGGATTGTCTGTTGTCCTTTGGACCTTACTGGATGCTGGTAGTTGGCACTTCCCTTAAACCTCTCTAATTACCAGTGCTGTAATAGTGGTTATTCTGAACAACTCTTAGAAGTTAGTTTTTCTTGGAAGGCTAAACTTTTTTGGAATACATCATATGTTCAAATACTGTGTCCAAAGAAAAAATTAAAATATATTGTAAAAGATGTAATAGTGCTTGCCCTGAACCTTTAACATCTTGGAGCAAGCCCATCCTCGTGATCGGGGAGTCTGGAGCACATGGCATACCTGGAAAGGCTGAGAGAACAAGTTTCATATAACCTTTGCAAAGAAGTCTTGGGGGGATCTTTTTCCTGCCTGTAGCTACCTCATGGGACAGTACAGAGAAGATGAAGCCAGACTTGTTGCAGCAGTGCACCATGGAGGGACAATAGGATGAATGCAAGCTGGAAGATGGGAAATTGTAGCTTGATATAGAAAGAAACTTTTTGCTATGGGGAGGGTGGTCAAACACTGGAATGAGAGACAAGAGAGGTTGTAGCATCTCCATGCTTGGAGGCTCTATGCTGAGCAGCCAGCTAGAATGAAGAGCTCCAGAGGTGCCTTCAACCATGTATTATTCTGTGATTTGATTGTCCCAATCCAGTCCATCTTCCTAAAAGACAACCAACTGAACAAAAATTACCCCACAGATTATCTCCTGGCATGGTAGCCACCATACGCCAAGCCTTATCTGTAGTTAGATATGTTAACTCCTCTAGACTAGCATCCAAGTCAGTAGTCTTTCAGGTGAGTTTGAGTTTCTGAGCTCTTCATCTTTTTTTAGCTTCCTAATAACTTGTATGATTTGACCTTTAAGAAAGCAAAGCGGATGGACTGACGTGGCAATGCTTATTCAGCTGGCTTGGCTCCACTCCCATTTCTTACTTATCTGAACCATCTACATTTTATACTGCATGAGGGTGATGTTTTGTGAACCAAATCCAAGGCAGACTGTAGGTCAGGGTTGAATGGATGGATGTGTAAAGTCACTGAGTGTTTCTGCCAACTTGTTTTGTCTCTCAGTATACTCAGACATTTATGTAAGGTTACCTGAAATATGAATCTTGTGGTTTTTTTGTGTTCTAAACAGGTTTGTTTTATTTTTAATTTTGTGATTGGGTAGTTTGAATATCATTGTGGAGAATTTTTCCTTATTATTGTATTTTTACTTAAAAACAATGCAGCTCTGACCTTTAAGGGAATATGCTAACTTCAGCTTTCCACATGACAGATAAAGCTGATGCTATTAGATTTAATTTCTTGGAAAACAAGTTAACTTAAATGTTAACTAAGACCTTCCTTTTTAACTCCATTAGCTTTATGACATTTAAGATTTGTAGAATATTTGTAATATGTAGCAAGAAGGCTTTTATAGTATTTAGGTGAAGGATCATGTGTTAGAAAACCCCCCAAACTTCTAAAAATATGGAAAAGACATGAACTTTTGCCCTGATAGGGAATAACCTTTCATTTGTCACTTGATAGAAAACTTTAATAAAATTTCTTCAGTACTTCATTTTATAGTACTTCGTTGTGTCTAGCCCCTTCTACGAGGACTGATACTGTTATTGGTCCCCCGGTTCAGCCTGAAGGAAGAGTTTATAATATTTTTCCATGATCACTGAACATTTTATTTTAGGAATTTCATTTTAGATGACAGATAAGTCTGTCAGTCTTGGGAACTTAAGGCAGAAGGGTATTGAGCATGGGTTCCTTAATGATGGATTTCACCAGCAGCAGGAGTAAGAGGTCTGGACACACAGACAGCCCTAAGGCTTGGATAGGAGCACAATTGGTCCTCATGTTGTATCCCTCTCAGTTTTTCTGCAAACATGATCTTTTAAGAAATTACAAAGTTCACAATGTGGAGTTTCTGCATTAAGGTTTTCCTGCTCTTCAATAGTATTTGGTTGGGTTGATTTTGGTTTGGGGTTTTTTATGTAGTCATAAAGCTGTTTAGCATTCACATATTGTTTCATCATGCTTGATTTGAGCCTTTTTTGATAGAAGTTTTGTGCATAACCTTCAGGATGTTGTGATTATTCATGTAATTCAAATCTTCTCAAGTTTTTTTGACACCTAATACTATTCACTTTCAGTTTAATTTGCCCCCCTTTTCAAAGCAGCCATGAAACCTGTATGTGTTCTGAAGTATTGCACAATGTGAGACTGCTGCCTACAGTTGCAAGTCTACGTATGTAATGATGCAAGATATGTTGCCATTATCACTTAGGAGTGAGTTACCGTGGTTGAAAACACAGTCTAATAAATACATCTTTGTCCTGATCTGGAAAATACACTGAATGTTACACATTGTAAGAGGAAATATTGCAATGGTAGGCAGAAGAATGTTGTGCATGTTACTCCATGTGTGAATTTTGGGTTCCCCATCTCAAAATGTTTACAGTAGAACTGCAAATAGTGTAAAGAAAAGAGACAGAGATGGTCAAAGTTCTGGAATGGCCCCTGTGAAAGAGATTATTCTTCTATATGCTTTAATCAGAAAGGTGGTGGTTGAGGGATAAGTGTGATCTTCACATATACGTAGCATAGTCAGGTGAACAGGGAACAGTATTGCTATTCACTGTCTCTACTCACACAAGATCTATATTATAAGAACTGAAGAAAACTTGCAGTTGGGATCTTAAAAATTGACCAAAGGTGACACTATTTCCTGTAGGGTTATGTTTAGCTCTCAGCTCTGCTCTGTGTTATCCTCAGTTTACTTGAATTAAAAAATAGACTTGAAAAATTAATGGAAGAAAAATCCATTGAAAGCTATTATCTTTAAAAAATCTACTTCTGGCTCAAAGTCCTTGGGCTTTGAATTCCTAGAGGTTGAGGAAAGTGTTCAATATAGCTGTCTTGTAGGGCTTCTTCTGTTGTAGAGTGTTTTAGATGTGTTGTTAGGGTAGGTATTTCATTCTATTTGGTTCTATTTGGTTCTAAACAGGTTCTGTTTAAACTAAGTCAGATTCTGCTTTGTGTACTAAAAATGAGTTCATGGGAACCTTTCTGTATTGTAAGATTTTAATTACTAGCTATAGAAATTCATCTTACAACTCCCATTTTTGTGTGAGAAACAGATTGACTTGTTTTCTGAAGCAAGTTGTTTCTTAGAGAAATTAGCATGTTAAAATACACAGCTCTGAGTTATGAGGTTAATTTTTGGTCTGTTCTGTTTATTTGGATGGCTGTGAATATGTTGGTATTAATATACGAGTTAAAAACTAACAGTAATTTGGGGAATTCAGAAAGAAATTTAGACATTCATTAAGTTCTTTAAGAATTAGTATTTACCCAGATTCTCAGTTTATGAACAAGTTTCAGAGTTCTCAATGTTTAGTGTCGGACACTTTTGCAGGATTCTTATTACATCAAAGTATCATTCAGTCATTATAATTAGACAATTTTCCCACTTAGAGAAAATGTATTTGGGAGGTGATTGGGGATAGGTAAAGAGATAATTGTGCTCTTTTTAAATTAGAGACTTAACTGGCATCATCATCTTCAGAAACCATCTTTCTTCTGTCACACCCCTTTCCTCCAAAAGTTCGTAGCATTTATTGCCTTTCTCCTACATTTTAATTTAAATAATGCAACTCAAGTAGTTAATCTTCTAGATTGGTAATTAGTTCTGCTGAATAAGATTAAACAAATTAAATTCTTATCTTTTGTTGTTCATCCTCCCCCACTTTTATCAGTAACTGATAAATCTCACCTCCCATTCTTTAAGCTTTTTTCCTATTCTTGGTCTTGCAGTGCTCACACCTTGGAGACATTTAATTTCGTTTATTTAGTTCTTTTCCCATAGTCAGATTGTAATTTTGTAATATTAATATATATGTATATGTGCGTATGTGTATTATATAAAATATGCACACACACATATGTGTGTGTGTGTGTGTGTGTGACAGTCTCAAATTATTTATGTTAGCAATCTTAAAGTCTTTATGACCTTATAAGTGTTCTTCATACTGTATCATGTGATGTGAAAAAGAAGAAGTGTGCCTGGTGCCAAGAGTTCTGTGACAGTTGACTGTGAGCAGCAGAAGAGGGAGCGGGAGAACAGCAGCTTTGATAAGCCGGCAGAGCTACCCATGTTTGTAACTAATGCTTGCCTCAGGGCTGGCTGGAGTGCAGGCTGCAGCATTCTCTCACTCCCACCCCAGCTTGGCCACTCCCTGAGTCACGGCTGGAGCTGAGGGGCACGTGGAGACCTGGAGAAGAGGAGGGGCTGTAGCACCACGACATAAATGTGTGAAACGCAGGTGCTGCAGAAAGACAGAGAACTTATTTTTAACATGAGACTTCACAAGTCATGAACCAAAGTGTGTCCTCCATGACCTTTAACTATCAAGTATTAGGAAGAAACCATGACCTTACCATACTTTTTTTGAATTGTATGAAAATTGTTAATGGGTAATACAGAAAAGAACCACCATCAGTGTTCACCCAAGGTGATTAGTGTCTACATTTTAGTATTTATTTATTTTTGCTGTAGAAGCAATATTAAAGCAAAATGTCATTTCTTCCAAACTTTGTGTTTGTCAGGCTGATTAAGAGCAAATTGCTAATTTAGTGTTCCTGCTAATATAAATGTCAAGAGAAAGAGAAAGAATTTAAGGGAAAATATACATTGATGTAAATCTGGGATGCATGCTTTTCAGAGTAAGATTTATTGATCTTGTGATGAGAATTTTACTGTGACATTATCACTGTCCTGTCAAACAGCTGAGGTACATCTCTTAATCTCATCTAAATATATATTGGCATAGAAATGCAGCAGTTGTTGACTGTACCTTTATTGACCAGCTGCATTCTGATGACTAAGGTACTGATCCATTGTGTGCTTCACAATAGAGTTTGTAAAAGAATATTCAGTGTCCATGAATGGTTTCTGGCAGGCAGAGGTTTCCACATTATGCATCTGAACTCTGAACATTTATCTAGAAATTTGTCTGGTTTGGCTTCAATCATGTATTCTTTGTGCATTCCTTATGTTAATGTCTTCCTGAAGAGTTTGTATTGCAGGGTGATAATTAGATTTTAGAATGACAGTCATCCACAAAGCAAAACAATTTAAATCTTAATATTCTACTTTTGACTTTCTGTTTTTAACTGTAGTCAATTATTCATTGTCTTAGTTTCTAAATATATTTTGTTTTATAAAATGTTTTTATAGGTAAGCTTAAAAACCATTGCTTTGCTAAGGTAAGCTCATTAGCCACATGTATGCAAAAAGATTAAGTCTACCATGATGCATTCTTAGTTTATCCATTGTAACTTTCTAATTATAATTATAATAGAGCATCATCTTAAAGACCTACCTGAAATTTTGGTAATCTTTTTCTTTTCTCTTAGGCTTCTCTTTTGAGTCCCCTGTTTATATTACAAGGTTCAGTTTCTGCTCCTTGGATGTTTGGATCAAGTTTTTCTTTACTGATCATATGGATACAGGAAGCAAAATTGTGCCCTAGAACTCTTTTTCTTTCAATTTCATTTACTAGGTTCCTTTCAAACTCCTGACTACCAAATAAGATAATAATATGTTCAAACATCATGATGCTAAATATGGTGACTGACAGTTTCCACTCTGCAGTTTATCTGAGGGCCCTAAATTGGTGCCTGTGGCAGATACTTAAGCACTGTTTGGTGGGTGACATTGCTTTTAATTTTCTGTTGCTGTCATGTAGTTTGATATGGAGTTTGGCAATAATTCAGGTCTTTACAAAGGAAAAATAGGTTTCTTTCAGTTACCTATTGGAGTAAAGTATTCTTTTTCCTTGGTGCGTACTTCATTCATTTGTCTAAAGCAGAAAGGATGTGTATGAGGGCTGATAGCTCCTTTCACTGCTGCAGAAAACCAAGGATTATTCAGTAAACAATCCAATTCATTTATTATTGTATATGCTCAAGTTCTACATCTGCTTGCCCTGTGTCAAATTCTGGAACAGGATTTAAATTCCGTGCACGTACCTCTCTTTAGGGCTCACATCTGGATGGCACTGCAGGAGCATATTGCTGAAAGCAAACAGTCTAGCAGTCCTGATGGTAACAGTGGAGTCTGAGAAAATACTGGATGCATGTATAAGATTCCATTAAAAAGCAGGGAGTGAGAGGGATGTCTAATGCAGTCCATTTAATGCAGAACTCTCCAGAGAGTGAAGTGGGGATTATGCCTGCTCCCGTGCTTATTAAAGACTGGTATAGAGGATGCTTGTTGAGTGAATGGTATCTATCTCCATAACAGACACTCTGATACTCATGAATACATTTCTAATTATATCTTAATGATCTCAGCCACAAATAGGAAAACAAAAATCTTTGTCTCCCTGAGTGATTACCTTAGTGGCTGCAGGATTGGCAAGGTTTAGATTTTCCATCTCCTCTCACTAATCCCAGGGGGCTTCATTGTGAGAAATGGGACTTGTTTATGATGGTGAATTAGATTGCTGTAAAAGGTTATTTCAACAGACAGTTGGGAAATCATAATAGAATAATTGAGTAAAAATGGGAGCTAAAGTATGCTTAATGAAACATGATTAGATTTAATTTTCTTGCTTTTTCAATCATTAAAAGTACATTATCCTTTTTCAGACCTCATTTGGGCTCTTTGCCATGGACCCACTCTTAGTAACAGACTGAAACTTGCATGTTCCATTAGTATATGAAAATGGCTAATGATACTCCTCTCTCTGGCTTTTGTAAAATTTCTGTTACCAGCTTTTCAGATATATTTTAGCTGTTTTCCTCTTTGATCCTTTTATTCCCTCACATCTATTCTACACATTTTTCAACATGAATAACTGTTCAGGGAGTATACATTGAATGAAGTGAACTAGAAGACTAATACAGCTACCTAATTATTGTGAAGTGGCTTATTATGTGTAATTAAAAATTTTTAATTTAGCTATTACTAGGATTCTGTGTTCTAACAAAGTTAATATTTTATCTCTTGATATAAATTATATTTCTATGCTGTCTTAATCCAGTGGTACAATTCTTCAGGTTTTTGTGGGCTCTTTTTTGGTTTGGTTTTTTGTTTGGATTTTACGTTGGATTTTGATTTCTCTTTTATTATTTGTCTTTATTCTTTCTTTTACAGTGCAATGACAAGTTGTGTGACACCACATATGGGCTAAAATTTCTATCTGGCCTCTAGTGTTATTAAATTTAGTTTTTGATTATATTTTATACCTCTCTCTTAGCATCAAAATGCTACTTTGATCTAAAAATATCCAGCTCCTTTTTAGGCTATGAATTCATATGAGAATAAAATTGCTCTTTGATAGTAGACAAGTTGGGCAGAGCAGCAGAACCTTGCTGATTAGCTCAGTTGGTCAGAGCATGGTGCTAACAGCACCAAGGTTGTGGGTCTCTTCCACCTCAGAATAGTCTGTGATTCTGTGATCATGGCTCTGTTTGTTTTCATGATTCCAGTGTATTGTTTGGGGGAGGAAATATAGGGGTTATTTCAGTGTTTCATGATGTTATTCCAAGTTGGATGTATGTTTCACTGAAAAAGGCTTCTTTTGTTCAGGATGAATTTTCTACCCAGAGTCGCCTGGGAGGTAGAGGAGAAAGGCAGACCTCAGGGTAGCCAGTGGCATGTCAATCAGGAATGCTTTAGGGGAAGGGCCCAAGTGCAGATCCAAGTTCAGAATTGCCCTAGAGGAAATGGTTGACACTGGGTTTCTGAATCTCAAAATAAATATTTTGACTTCTAAACAAGATGTTTTACTAACATCTGTTACCTACTACTCTTACTCTTATTCTACTGAAGTTGCTTCAGATTGTATATACTAAATTTTCCTTGTTGCAGAGCTTTCTGATGATCTGGACTTCCACTAAAAATGAGCAGAAATAAAAGAACTTAAGTCCTCTACATTTCTTCTAAGATAGTGAACTACTGTGGGATACAGGTGGTGTGATAACATAGCGAGTGTGTTGGTGCACACTGGGAATGTTTGTTTGAAGTCTTAAACATTTGAGGAAATAGAAAGTCTAGTTCCATTTTGAAACAGCATAAAGTCTCAAGTCATCGATTTTTCACTGTTGCTAGAAGTTTCATTTGAATTTTGTATGTCAAAGTTGAAATAATTTGTGAGAAAATGTGTATATATGTTCATGTGTCTGTGTGTATATATTTAATGGATCCTGTCCTTATAAAGCAATAGACATAAGTTCTCATATAATCATTTACTACCTGTTTACTACTGGAATGAGCTATAGGAGAGGTAAAAAAAGTCACTCTTTAGGGTGTTGAAGGCACTATGTTACACTCTGAAGGCACTGGAATCTGTTTCCAGGCAATAATTGCCTTAACAGTGGTGAAAATCAGGAAGATTTGAGTTGAACCTGTGCTTGGAAAAACCCCACAAACTGATGACTGAAATGTATCTCTGTCATTAAGTGGAATTTATTTTTGTAATCTATAGCAATTTTCAAACCTGTATTCTAAAAGTTGGTTTCTTGAATCACTATGTAGGTATCTAAATAGAAATGACGTGGGGAAAGAGATGGGGTGAGACTATGAAGAAGCAAAAAAAGAATAAAAATCACAGTGAAATGAAAAAATGCTATTTCTGTCCCAGACCAATATAACCAAGATACATATGCTGTCTTTGGTTCTGCTGCCACAGGCACAGTTAATATAAAAGCAAACTGTAGTGTCTGGAAACTGCAGCCATATCCTGGAAATATTTAAGCAAGGAGAAGGTATGGTCATTTAATCTTGAAATTCTCTCTTTTTAGTCTCTAGATTTATTTGCTTGTTCTTTTTAATTTTTCATCTTGACTGCATCCTGTTCCTTCTGGTAAACAGTAATAAATCCAAATTATGTTAACCTTGCACTGAATTTGATTAGGGAATGGGGTTGGTGTCTTGTTTGTTGGACACTAAGTTAGGCTGATGAGTGGTTTGTATGTCTGTGGGAGATTTTTGGATAACAGTAAATTTCCTTCCTGTTGTGTCTACAAGAGAAAGTGTGTTTCTAATATTTACACAGAATAAGAAACTGTACTTCCTTTTGCTATCTTTTATTATTATTGTTGATATTATTGTTGAGATTATTATTATTATTGTTGTTATTATTATTATTATTATTATTTCCAATTGAGAAGTTCTCTGGCTGTGAATACAAACTGCTTTTTCCAAGTATACGCAAACATGGCTCTTGGTACCAGATTCATTTTCTTGTTCCTCTGAAAGCAATGAGACGTTTGATGGCTATATAAACACTGCATTTTTTAGGCCTGGATTGTACAAATACTTGTATTTGTAAACTGACATAAAGAGAGGCAGCAGATGCTTCAAGTCTTATTTACCTTAAATATGTGTATCAAATCCACTTACACTCAGGAGAGTTTTAATCACTGTGGTGCACACACACCGTTAGGACTACTCAGAATTCAAACCTTCCTCCACTACGATAGTTCAGTTTTGTTCAGACCATTCAATCCACCTCAATTCCTTTTATTTTTAGAAGTCTTGTCCACAGCCTGGCATAAGAAGAAAATACATTCATCTTCAAGTTCTTGAATAAGTGCCAAGATAACACTGTGATATGTGGGGTATGAAAGTGTGTTTGTGTTATACACATACTGTTTATTAGGAACATTAACTTGAGATAGAGTTGAGAATAGAGATTATATACTACTAATTTATGGAAGAAGAAGCTTTATCGAGATAGTGTGCCCATAAACTTCATTCCTGTAGTTCACAAAGATACTGTAACATGCTAAAAATATTTTTTGTTTTCTGGATTTGTAAGTACTTAATAATTGTGATTATGGTAAAGATTTGCTAATGTTCATGGTCTTTAATTAACTGATGAAAATACCCCAAACCAACAAACCCAACACATACTTTTTTTCAGTGTTTAGTCATCTGGAAAGAAAAATGCTAAAATGGTGGAGATACCCAATTCTATAATCTCCTGCAATGTCAGAATGAAGGGACAAGCTTGGTGATTTGAAAGTTGTTGTAACTTAAGTGTCAAATCAATCATGAATTGTCTCATCCTGACCATGGATATTAAGCACAGAAAAATCATGCCAAATAATCCCTCTATAATATTTGTTTAGAGTACACATGAATTTCACTACTAAGCAAACAACCTTATTGTTTGAGAGATAGTATTTCTTGAGTATAACACCACAAAAAAAGCACTATAGTGCTTATTTAACTTACTTAACAATTTTTTTTACAGTTAATAAACAGTGTTTTTGCAATGTAGAGTTTTCATTTTCAGCAATCAGCTCATAATTTCTCTTGCCTTGCCTGCCTAGTGTCCTAGTGGGAATATAGTTTGCTTAGAGCATAATTGCTTGTCTAAGCCCAGATTAGAAATGTGAAAGAAATGCCCTCTCTCTCATGGGATAATAATGCTGGCTGTGTTACTCCTCAGCATTTCTGCCAGTCTGTTCATTGAGGAATATTGTAGAGCTCCCCTGTTTCCTGCTGTGTGGTTTGGTGCCTTGGTATCAAGTAAGAGATGTAGATTGCTACTATAGGAATCACTTGAGTGGGGAAAGGCTGGAAGGTAAGTTTCCTAGGACATCCATGCACAGTAGTATGTCTTCTTTGAGCTGAGTAGATTGATAGCTAGTAGACCCTGGTTGTTGAGGATACTTGTTTGCTAAATGCATATCTCTTTGGGAACATGCAAAATCTCTATGAAAAGGTGTCCACAAATGAGATATACAGGCTGACTTAAAAAAAAAAAGATATGAAATATAAAGTGAGAATTTCCTAATGTCTTTCAGACTAGTCATTGGCTACTTAAATAATCCCTAAAATAAGTAATAACAGAAATTGCAGAATTATGTATTTTGAAGATGCCAAGTGTAATGAGACTATACCATGATTCTAGTAACAGAAGATTCAGCAGATGTTTCCTTTTGATTTAACAACCCTTCATCATTTTCAACCTTAATGTAACTTGAATAAACTAGTTATCATCATTCTCTGTTGCAATTACTGATTGAGTAAATGTGAAAGTGTGGGTTAAAACCTGATACTTTTCAAACTAAATAGTATTTTGAAGGTAGAAGGTGTAAAGCAAGGAGTAAAGTAAAAAATATTAAACATGTAAATGTGTTTTTCCTGCCACTTTTGACAACTTGAATATATCTCTCAACCCAGCTAAATTGTCATAGAGAAAAGCATTCTTTCCTCATTTCGACAGGTTCAATTTCACTGTACTTCTTTGTCAGCCCATGGCTTCTCATTCAACACCTTTTTCACCAACACCACTGAATTTTAAGGAAGTCTGTGAGTATGAAGAATAGAACATTCAATTTGAGATTAAGAGGCAGAATGGATATTTCTTCTATCCTTTTTACTTCCTTGTAAAAGCATAGACCTTCCTAAGTTGGTTTTTATTTTGGAGGTTTTTTTTTCACTTATGGAAAATGTCAGGAAAGGCATTTCAATCCCGATCTTCAACACTTCAGTAGGCAGCAGAAACTGAGTCAGTATCAGTTTTGCTTTTAAATACTGCTTTAGGTACTAGTTAGCTATAGATATGGGAGTAGGTTCTGAGGGAGAAGAGACAGAGACCCATTCTTCAACAGCTGATGATGGGTTAATGAACACAGAGTATAGGATACCTATTTCCTTGTGGTGGCAAAGTGTCTTTTCCATCAAAGCAAAATCCATGTAGAAAAAAGATGTCAGTGGATTGGTATCTGTCATTGTGAGTTCTTTAGGAAGTAGCTTTTAATGAATGCTGAAAATGCAAGTCTAATAAGTGAATATTTTGGTATGGTAATTTTTGGCATAATGTTTGATTGCAGCTCCCAAGTGACTTTGCAGTTCAAATGCTTCACTGCTACTTGAGACTTTCTAAAGCTTTTACAGATTTATGTTTCTAAATATGAAGTTACTGCTGTAGTGGTATCTATTACTTGAAGAGTTTCATTGCTTCAGTACCTACCAGCATGAATTCTTCCAGAGTACTGGATCTTCATTGATACCAGAAAGTTTAATTCTCCAGAGTGAGATATCTGTATAGCTTTCTTCCATATGGTCTGTTCAGTTGTGGGTAAATTTTTATTTTAAGGGAACTTGAGTGTTATTCACAATTAATAGTTTTAATCCTTAGGAAGCTATTTGCTTGGCTACTTTTTTCTAGGTAATGGGGAAAATTCTTTTTGTATGAAATTACTTCTGAATGTCCTCTCTGTGAAGGAGCCTGACTCTGCTTGAGAGAGGAGCCTACTCAGGCTCCCTCTGTTGACAGTAGGGAAAATTTTCCATGAGAGTGGAGTTATTTCACTAAGGTTTTTAGGTGCAAAAGGACAAACTTTGAGGTTTCATTGCTGCCAGAAATTTAGGTGTGATTTTGTTGAAAGAACGAACATTACTCTATTTGAAGAGTTGCTGCTGAAGCATTTTGCAATTCTTCTGTAACAGTGAGTGTAAGATTGTGAAATTTTGCAATGCCTGCTGCAGTGGGTATTAAAAAAAATGCCTAAGACTAATTATAGTGCTTTCTGTTTGTTGGTTGATACTTGACATCCCAGCTTTTATTAATGGTTTCCTTTCTACTTAGTTAGTCCTTCAAAATCACTACTTTTTCCCCTATCCTCAGTTGACTTTGCCTAAGCACTTGGTGACTAAGAATGCAGATGCTCTTTATTGTTCAATATTCTAACAGGAATTTCTGTGAAAGTTGCAAGACTTATGATCTTCATGTGTTGTGATACATCTGAAAAGCATGATCATTTTAGAAACTGGTTGTCAGATTCATAGTTGCTTCTTTCTGTGTGACCATACACAGAGGGAAATATTTGGAAATATTAGCTCTGGTAGAACTGTGCTTTTGAAAAAGATTGAATTTTGAAAAGCAGAGTACCAAGAGACATGACTGTGCTTACTTCTGATTTAGATAATTAATGAGGAAAATAATATTACCTTAATGTTAGAGATCTATATTTATTTGCTTTCAGTTTGTGCATAACTGGTCTTATGAATCAAAAGCCACAAAATGTTAAAGATTAAATTAGCCAACTAGAAAAGTTTCTGATCCTCTGTTCCATAAACAAAGTAATAGCTAATCAAAATAAGCTAGGTTGAATGCAATATTAAACTATGATCCTGTAAAGAGGTCCTTGTTAGCATCGATGTTTTCCTTTATTTCATTTTAGCTATACTGTGACAAAGAATCCTCAGATGAGAATGGCATATTTTAATAACTGTAATTTGAATATGGTTCATTTCTATAATTTTCTTCTTTCAGTGGATTTAGTTTATGAAAAAACAAGCCTCTGTCTTCTTATGTCCCCTTACTTACTTAACTTGTGTTCATAGATCATATGTAAGCTTGAGAAGGAGAGTTTAAACTTTAGTTGCTCTGATTGTATTGAATGAGCAGGAATACTGTGGTATGTAGTGTAAGATTTAATTACAGCATATCTGGTAAATATAGCATTTAGGGCTTTCTCTACTGGATACTTAAGATACCTGAGTAGGAGACATGTATGTGAAGTCTCCTAAACTGGAAACCTCTTACCACAAGTGCAATCTCTTTTGTTATCTAAAATGTAATTAAAATAAGGCAGTTTGCCTAGTGCTGTTCTAAGTTCTAATCCACTTAAAGGAAGAGAAAAGGCAGCTTTAGTCATAGCATCTTGCCAAGATTCCTTCTCCCTCAATGCTAATTCACATCCTTTTACCTAACTGGCTTAAATAAATACTTTAACTGATTTCTTTTGTGAAAGTACAACCCTTCAAAATCAGAGTGAGAAGTTTAATGGCCTAAATACAGTTCAGTCCTATTTGAAAAGCCTGATTTATCTTCTGTGGTTTCTTTTTTTAATACTAGTATTTCCTTGTTATGCCCTTGGTATTTCATAGCTGTCCTTTTTAAGCACTGAAGCAATTAGTTTTGAGAAGGCTGATTCTTCAGGGTCCAGTGCTTTCCTGCCTTTCATTTGCCAAAGCTGTACATTTTAATGAAGTTGTTTCATCTGTGTGTGCCAAACACTAGAATTTTACTACTTCAATTCTAATTATCTCTGCTGGCAAATGCTATGTTTTATTAAAGCTGTCAAGTGTGCTATTCATTAAATGTCCACAGTCAGTGGTGCTGTGCCCACAAATTAGATCAGCTTTACTCCTTGATAGATTATGAAGTTAAATATTTTTATATAGACCTCTAAAATTGAGTCTAACAGCAATCAGTGGTGGCTTAGATAAGTAAAGCATACCTGTAGCTTCTTGGAATGTAATATCTTGTCAAAAACCATCATGGAACATACGTTAAATCACTAGTAGTATAGCTGAGTATACAGTTTGTATGATTATTTAATTCATTAAGATACCATTTTCCTTCCTCAATATATCTACATTGTATCTTGAATTCTAGTTTATATGTATTTAGGGTGAGATAAGTTTTGTTATTTATGCTTTGATATAAGTAAAAATATCAATGCTAGTCTTTCAGCAGAGGGTTGCATAGTGCAATTGATGTCCATTAAAAGCAAAGATGGCTTCACTGAAATGTTACTGACCTGGTGAATGTGAAAGATTGCTATCATATACAACTAACAGCTTCTCTTCTAATTGCATATCTGAAAGGGGAAATTTACTAGGAGGTGTTTATTTCAAATATATGAAGCAGTAATAGAAATATTGTACTTGTAAAGAAAATATTTGATTCAGCTCTCGTTTTGATACTTGGGGATTTTTTTTGCTTTTGTTAATTTTAACTTCTCAGCGTATGCATCATTATCTTCAGTAGCACAAATAGTCATTCTTGCTGTTTAGTGTATTGTTTTCAAAATGTTCTTTAGGAGAATTAATAAGATATTCTGATGATAGAGTACCAGATAAACACATTGATGATCTGTTGAAAATAATGTTTTTCTTATGCCTCAGCTATCTGTAGGGAAATAACTTCAAATTTATTTGTAGTACCATGGCTTTATGGTATCACTTTTCTGTATTGGTTACCTTATCTTTTGAGGAATCTTGTGTTTATACTTTCTAACTTTGCTTTTGAATTTATTAGGCTGTATTTCAAACCTTTAGAGGAACAGATATTTATTGTGTTCTTTATAGAAATCATAAATAACATCTCAAAATGCTATATAAACTAAATAGAATTTAAGAGCTCTTGGACATATATTTTTTAGGGTTGGGTAGGAAAACTACAATCCTTTCAAAAGGCTGTGAGACACTCTTCCTTGTCTCTTGTCCTTATGATCTATTTTTGAGTGCTCTAGTGTGAATAGAAAGTTCATATAACATGAAGTTGAATAGGATGCTATGTATGTTTATGTATTTAATTGTCTGTTAATGTATTATGCCTTAATATACATATTTCATTGTATTTATAAGAAATAATAGTATTTTATTTTTTTAATGCAGAAACCGAAAGTGTTCCTTTGACTGTATTCAAGAGCTGAAGTGATTTTTTTCATCTGAAATGCTTAACTTCAGACAAGTTTTATCATGTCCAACTTTAAATTTTTTTCAACTGCTACTGTCAGACAGGAGATGGGCCCTGATTGATGGTGTATTCTGTGGCAGTGAAGTAGTTAAGCAATACCAATATACTGAGAGATTTGGTGGGAAAGGGAAGTGTGGAAGTCACCCAAGTATATGTGAAAAATCTACAATGCATGAAACATGTCAATCTTTTCTTAGTCATTATTTTCACTTTGGATATAGGTTTCTATTTGGCTTTGAGTCTGAAGAATTGGACAAAATATTTCCTGAACCTTCTAGGGAGATTTGAAATGTACTCAGGCTTATATTTGCATCTAAATTCAGATTTGTAGAAGTTTGTCTTATTTTGGCTTCTTGAAAGTTTTCTGAGTTGTTACTGTCCCTACTGTGTATATAAATACTTTGCTTGCATTGCCTTGTCCACCCTTTTCAGCCTGAGTGTGCAAGTGTAGTGAATATAACAGAAGGAAATAAACTTCTTTATAAACCCTGATGCCTTCCTCTTCTCAGTGCAGTCTCAACGATTGTGAAAAATCCCTGAAGCAATCACCAAATGTAAGAAAGACATTTTAAAAATGATGCAGTTCAATACAGACATAGCTCTTTAATGTATCTGTGAAATTATGAATATATGCACAGAAAAATAACAAATAGACTTACGGTGGGGTTATCAAGCCGAGACTGAAAAGAGTAACAGAAATACCATTAATAAAAGAAATATCATACAAAGGGAAATATTTCTTCTTCTGGATATATAGAGATTAGGTTGATGAAGTCCTGTGCCATTTTAAAAAGTCCTAACGTTTTAGACCTAATCAGGAATTCTTTCAGTTTAAAAGAACATGGGAGAAGTTTTGGTCCAAGGCTGTAGATTAGGCTCCCTGAAATTGATGTTATCTACTAAGATATTTGGCTGGTTTTATAGTATTTTAAATGTCGAATTTTAAGGGATTGAGAAAGTACTACTTTTGTATTACCACTTTTTTTAAGGTAATAGTCTTCTTTTAGCCTTGCAAAAGGAATATTAGATTTATTTATTTTTCATACTGTTTTGTTTTGTTTTGTTTTTGCAGAGACACCAGGACAGTATACTTGGGAATACAATGCAAACTGTAGTTGCCTTACTGCATAATATCGTTGCTAAGAAAAATACGAATATGATGATACTCTTTGAAGAAGGTATTTCATCTTTGTCTTCATTACATTCACTGTAGATGTTTCCCAGTCTGTAGTACCTGGCACTGTGTGAAACTAAACCATTGTGTATTTAGATTTTGTAGTGGTTGTTAGATAATTGCATTGTAACTGATGTCCTCCTCATCACTTCCTTTTCCTTTCTTGCTGACTTGGTTACAAATTTAACTTTCAGAAAGCTGTTCTTCCAAGAAAATGTGCTTACAAAAGAATTATTAACTGAAACTTACATTATGCCTGTGAAGAATGGCCTTGGAAAGGAAGGCATGGGCTAGAGTTCTGACCATAACAGTGCAGAGTGTAGGGAGAGACCTCTGCAAGTTCTTCCTTTTCTCACTGGTTAAACCTGTGAAGGATAAGTTGTACAATATTTCTGCACACTTTTAAGAAATAACTTCTGTTCCAGTCCAATTATGTAGACTACTGGGGTGGAGCCCAAACTGACCCTGAAGTCTTAGTCTGCAAACATTGCATGTCTTCATGAAATGTTTACTACCTAAGCTGGGTGATAAAACACTGGCACAGGTTGCCTAGAGTGTGATGGATACCCCATCCTTGGGAACGTTCACGGTCAGGTTTGAAGGGACTCTGAGTAACCTCATCTTGTTGAAGATGGCCCTGCTCATTGCAAGGGGTTTGCACTACGTGACCTTGAAAGGTCCCTTCCAGGCCAAACTATTCTATGATTCCATTATTTAGTTCACTGTATTTTATTATATAATCTCCTTTTATTTAGAAATTGGTTCTGAAGTAAAGGTTTCTGCTATTGGAAATCTATATAAATTTTAAAACTTGTTTAGGGACATAATTTTGGGAGCATTTCTTTTGTTTATTGTGAATGGGTGAGTGGCATCTAGCAATACAGATCTATGCTACCATTTGTACTATTTGTTGGTACACGTACCAGCCTATAAACCCATCAAGATTGGTAGTAGTAGTTGTGTCCTCATTTTCATAATTACTGTAGTAGTTAGAAGAGTCACTCAGAAAGCAAGAGAGCTGAATTCCTGAACCTTTTCACTCTTAAGGGATTGAATGGTCAGTGCCATTATTCAAGAGATAAACTGGAACTTGACGCTCTCGCTAATAACATGATCCTCTCCTCTGTTGCATACAGGTCCTCTCTGAAGTTAGTGGTGTGTTAGTGGAGCCCAGAGCTAGAAAAAAAGAAAGAATGGGACAATATGACTAATTTGGAAAGGGCTGGTTGTTAGGATTCTGAATCTTTGGTTATTTCTCACCAAACTGCTTATCACACTTAAGAACTACTTGGTGTTTCTTGGGATTTAGATGTATGTGCTGCCTTTACTTTCTTTAGGCACATCTGTCAGGCAAAATCCTAAGTTGGCACTGACCTGAGCTGCAGCAAGGTAACTCATTAAAACTACAAAATGATAAGTAGTTTGTTCAAGTCCCGCAAGCACTGTAACCACATAATGGGCATGCCGTACCTAAAGTAATGCACTCTGCCTTTCTGTGTGGCAAATCAGGTGCAAAACTATTTAACAGCATGGCAGAAGTGCCTCCATTCCCCAAACATCTCTTCTTTATTGTCTTACAGAACAAACTCCTGTGTGCTTTTTATGCTGCTGGTAGTATATCTGTGCTCTTTCACTTCTTATCTGCTCCAAAAATAAAATGCATCTCTTCAGTCATGCTAGTTTCCAAATTAAGGAAGTGGGATAGAAATAATATTAAAGTCTTTTTCTTGTACTATGTCATAATGACTCCAGTAATATTTTCAGACTTATACTGATTATATAACACTAACTTGGGCTCACTGAACTTCAGCAACCACACTAAAGAAAGCAGCACAGCAGCCAAAAATAATTTATCTGAAGTCAAATGTCCCCATCTTCTCTCATTCCTTTTCCCCACTGGGTAATCCTCAGAGTGCTGGAAGCCTGGATTTTGGCCAGTGCGCTATTGATTTACAGCATAATTGTTGAGTAAAGAACTTCTAAAATTTGGTTTGCAAGAATGTTATGAGAGTATTGATCTTGTAATTGCAGACTGTTAGATTTTCTTTGATTTAAAAGGGCAGAGAAGTTATTCTGTGCAGACTGGAGGGCTTTATATCCTTTGCATTATCATCGGTAAATATATAGTGTTCACATCAGGAAAATACCTTAAACTTCTGCCGCCATTATCTTTGACATTTAACGTCTCATTTTCGAATGACTTTTGTATGATGGAGAAGAACACAATGTAGTAAAATGAAAACTGAGCTCCCTCTTGCAGAAAAATATCCAGGAGTCCAAATAGAGAAGTTGAACATGAGTCAGCAGTGTGCATTTACAATAATAAAGGCAAAAGAGGGCTGCGATAAGAAAGAAAAAGTGGAAGGTTGAAGAAAGTGATTATTGTCCTTCATTCATTGCAGTGTCTAGTTTTGAGCTCCAAACCATAAGAAAGACATTGACAGACAAGAGCAAGTCCAGAGAAGGGCAACCAAGATGTTTAGGAGAGTGGACCACATGATGTGTGTATTTTCAGCCTCTGCTTGCGCTATTATATGAACATACTCCTTCCCAAGAACTTTGTATTTGCCTTTGTTAAACTTTAAAAGGTTTCTGGCAGCCCTTTTTTTGAGCTTTTCAGCTTCTTGAGCTCTTTCTGAATGTTAGCTCAACCCTTCATCACATCATCTGCTTTCTTCATTTCAATGTCATCTGTAAACTTACTGAACATGCATGTTATTACATCCTATTAACACTGTGTCTGTGCTGTTAATGAAGGTATTCAACATTCATGAGCTATTCCCTGTGTTAAAAAAAAAGGCTGAAGACAGAGTATTATGGCTCATCAATTTCCCTTACTTCCCCATTACATTGTGATAATTAATTCATGCATATGTGGAGCTTTAGAAATTAAAACCATAGATACTTGCTGAAAATTAGAAGGAATCCAGGTTAGGTGGTCAGTCCTGTCAAGACTTTTGTTTCTAAGAGTCAGACATTAGCAATGAGGATTTCTTTCTGATTTTGTGCATGCCTTTCTTCAGCTGCCAAGAAGCTGTATTTTTGCAGACAGATCGTTTAGAGATCCGTGTCACTGTTTTCTTCTGTGTGTATTATCTTTCAGAACTTTCTCTTGCTCAAAGGAGAAGTATGAGGTGATAGATTTTTTTTTTTTTAAAGGGCTGTAGCTTACATGTTGAATGTTCCACTTTCTCAAGAAAATCTTGCATGATGGTACTTTCTGCATTACTACTTCTGTGATTTCCTGTTAATAACAATGACATGATTGTGCATTTCAGCAACTTTCATAGAAGGTGGATTGCCTAGCATTAATTTCTCTCTCCCCTGAACTGTGTCCTTTTGCATTACAATAAAACAGACACGTACTGGTAACCACTTAAATGTTTAAAGGTGAAACAGAGAATCACATATGCAACTGAAATCACAGAGGGAATTTTAAATGGCCTGTACTTGTGTTATCAGCAACTAAACATTTGTTCTGTTAACATTAATGATAATTTCCACTTAATAATCAGAGGGGGTTGATATGATTCAGTTTAATTACTGAATTGATTGATTGATACAGGGTCCCTTGTGAATAGTTAAGAAAAGATGCTGAAAAGCCAAGACAACTGTGGTTGTTTTTAGCATGGTCTTCTGAGAGAGTGACGCTTACCCTTTCTTCCTCTGTCTTGGCTTCCGGCTGCCAGTCTTTCCTACGTCCCTTTCCCCATCTGTTGATATCGGACTATTTTAAGTTCACTTGAGAGAGCACGGAGGTCCAAATATACAAAATATGTATTCAATCTATAATAATCAATATCTGATGAGAGGGACTGAAGTTAATGCCATTGTTTAGGGAAAGGCAGTAGACTTGTCAATTAAATATTCTTCACTACTGTACAGCAAATAGAATAGTGCTGTACATGACATACACAAAATATATATATATCTACTTAAACATTTACAGAAAGAAAGGAATTTTAATACCTAAAATTTCCAAATTACAACTTTTAAAATCAGTAAGTTTGCAACTTATGATCTTGGACCATCCCTATGGAAATTATGTTGAAAAAAAAGATGTCATTTCATCTTCAGGTAGGAACTAAAGAATATAAATGTGAGAGGATCATCATTCTTGAACAGTTTTCCATCTTTTATTATAAAGTTTTGCTGTGATCAAAGTAAAGCCAAATGGTCTGAGTTTATATCCTGTATTAAGGTAGTTCTTACTGATGGAGGTGAAACCTTCTTATCTCTGAATTCTATTTCCATTAGCATTTGCTAAATTAAATTATAAACTGTAAAACTCATATAATATCCTTAGATCTATTGATTAGCTGATAAAGATCTATTAATTAATACATCTCTCTGGCATTTTCAGTATTCACTTCCCATTTTCTTTCTAGGATGTCTGCAGTCTTCTGTTTTAGTTTTGTAACCACTGAGTTCAACGGTATGTTGGTCAATGCCTGAGGGTACCTATGAAATGATCCCTCAGGCTCCGTCAGTGCATAGGAGCAACTCACTCTGGAGGGTGTGCTTATAGTTGGGTGACATAGGACAAAGCAGCACCAAGGTTTCAGAAACAGGGGCAGGGAGTCATCAGTGATGAGGATTGTGACTTGCTGCCATGGAGGTAGGCAAAGTTACAGGATGCAGATCTGTACGAAGAGGGGTGTTGTTAGTTCTACTGGTCATGAAACAATGAGCTGTACATTATTTTGTGTCCCTCATATTTAAAAGGTTAACATTTGTTGACTATAAAATGAAAGCTCTGTTCTAGATGCTAAAATTATGAGTTCCTAAGTAGGTGTTTTAGGAGAACAGTGGTTGATCATCTGTTTCTATAGACAGGTGCTAGTGCAGTCTATTGAAAAGACATACTGTCTGTCTTAGGTATGTGTCTATTGACAAGCATGACATACTGAGAAATTTAGACATCAACCATGAAATCAGGTTTGGCTGCTTTATATGTAAGTGGTGTTTGTGTGCAAGACTGCTTCATTATGTGGATGTGATGAGTAATAAATAGCCAAGTGCACCACAGCACTTAATGTAGTGAAATTCTTGTACTCTAGTACAATTCACAGATATAGAAACTTTTTACTTTGCTTTCAGTTCAGTCTTTTTTTTTGCTTTTCTTTCTTTACTTGTGATTTTTTAGGGTTTTTGGTTGTTTGTTTTTCAAGTAGTTTGTACAAATTAAAAATAGAAAAAGTTGAATCATTGTCTAGTTAGCAGTGCTTTCCAACTATAAGTGCTGTTTGTCCATGGGTACTATTAAAAGGCAAGGTATTTCCTCATTCTAACTGTTGCATCATTTTTTTTATATGAAGAATTTGAATACATCGTATTTGATTGTAGAGAAATGTCTTCCAAAGACTTTAATTGCTTCACAAGGATCTTCATTCTGAAGAAATTACCAAAACAGGTTGTTGTCAAATAGCTCTTATAAGCTGCAGTGGATAACTTCTGATAGTCTGTCTGCAGCTGTTTATTCCTGATAATGCATCAAATTTATTATGTTTATATAAAAAGCTATTTTCAGCATGTATAAAAAGTAATTCCAAGTTTCCACTGTTATTCAAAGCTGGTCTAGTAAACTGGTTTCAGCCCAGTATTACTTATGAGTGAGTTTACATTTTTAGCTTTTTTGAATCTCATTATACTCCATAAATCAGTTACCCTTTTTTTTTCATTATGATCCTGTAAGGAGGTGATTTATATATAAAGTTCAACACAGTTATGTTGAATTGAGTTACCTTTTCCAGGCTGTACTTCTGTGATCTTGTGTTTGGCTACTGTACTGAAGTAACTACCACTAGCAGTATAAGCAGAGATGTTTGTCTGAATGTTAAAAGCAAGTTTCCATTACATGCTAGAGCAAATCCTAAACTTCATGTCTTAATGATGTTGAGTTTCAGAAACTAAAGTAAAAGGGAAATTGTGGGATTTAGAACAATTAAAAATAGTCTTTGAGTTGTGTGAAAATGTGACAGCTATTCGTAGTACATGGTACTTTAAGCAGTTTGTGTAAAACCTGAGGTTCCCAAAGAAGGATCTTTGGTGGAAGTGTAAAACGTCAGCTACAGCAATCATAATATTCAGTATCAGTATACTAAGAAAGCATGCTAGGTACTTAAAGCAGGGACAGTTATTAAAAAGAACAGATCTACAATAAAGTTTGCAGTCAGATGATCATAACTCATTTTCACGTTATGGGAAAAAGATCAGCTTTGATGGCTTAAGTATCCTTATTCATCTTGTGGTCCACTGCTTTTAGTCAAATGTCAAGAGATTAATTAGATTTCAAACATCTTTCTGTGTTGTATTGTTGAAGTCTATTAAATACTGCATATCCAAAAAGTGGCACTCATGAGACTAACATCCAACTTTAACCTTCTTCTTGAAAATAACAAAAATAAGAAAAAAACCGTATTTTATTTACACAGATCTTTAACAAAACAATAGTTATTAGTACCATAATGATGACTATGAATTCTGAGCTCTCTAGATAGACCCTTAGGAGGATATTCTTCTACCTTTCACTTCTTCACAGATAATTTGATTTCAGCTTTAGTCTCCAAAAAACATTTGATCATGATGCCCATAGCACACTTCTTAAGAATAGTTTGTCGTTTCCTAGCTAGCTCTGTTGTCACCTGGTACATAACCAATGTTTATGAAATTAGGCAGTAGACTGCAGTAACTTGACAACCCAGACCTTCCTCCCTTCTGCATCCACCTATGCAGTAGTCTGAACTACAGTGCAACGCTGAGAAGGCATTGGTATAACATTACATGTGACTTTGATTTTAGGAGTGAAATTGAGTTTTTGAAGTAGTTGGCTTCAAAGTTGCAGCATTTTCTTCCACTATGGGAGAAATTAACTGTCTCTTAAGAGGGTGATGAAGAAGAGGACCATGGATTAGTCATACAAAAGAAGTCTGCTTGCAAGGGAAAGGCAGTACTTATAAAATTCTACAGAATACATTACTTTAACTAATATGCCTTTAAAAACAAACAAACAAAACAACAAATAAAACCCACAGATTTAGTCTGTGAAGAAATCAGACATACATTCAGAGTGGTTCTGAAGCCACTTACTCGTTCCTTACTAGATTCTGTTTTCTTCCTAGGAGTCTTTTGCATAAGTTTTACAGGATACAATATAGAAGTATTTTTTTAGTGACTGAAGACAGAAAAGGTGTTTTATGGCAGTGCTTTTATCTGCTTACTGTTAAGCTTAGTTCATACGCAATGTATTGTGATTCTGAATAGAGAGACTGGCAGGGAGAATAAGTTAGGGAAATGAATATGAGTAAGAACCTAAAAGCATTTTTTTCTGTATTTAGTCAATGTTTAGAAACACAATGCTCTTAATTAAAAGAAATGTAAAATGGGAAATCATTTTAAAATACAAAAAAATAAATGTATCGTCCTGTCTGAGTAGTTGCAGAAGTTGCTTCTGTATCATTTGGATGTGAGAGACAGTCCCTTGCTAAGGGGTACACCTTGGAGCCTCTGCCATGTGGGGTGTAAGCCTTTCACAGCTCCTTGCCAGTACTGTAGTAGTTAGTTCACCTCTTGAGCATAGAAGTGTCTCTATGAACATCTAAAGATAGTAGTCTTGTGTCTCATGTTCATTTGAGTTACAGTTTATATGAGAAGTCAACGGTGTTTGAGCCTGAAGAAGTTTTCTTCTGTGATGTTATGCAGCTCAGAATGCTTTTTAGCAGTGTTAAGACATGTTTTTCAGACCCAAAATGTGAATCACTCAGGTAGAAATGTGTAACATCACATGGGTAAACTTAGAAGCCTAGTATCATAAGAGATTAGTGGGAATCATGTCAAAATAGCGTAGTAGTAGTGAAGTCTTTGAGGAAAAAATAACCTGTGACATCCTCTGATATTCATCAATGCAGCCATCTGAAAAGGATGAAAATAGAAATGGTAATTGCTGCGAGGAACTGGTATGCCATTCAAGTAGAACCAAGCCTGTTGTTGAGAGTCATACCCCTAAGACACAAAATGTCACAGCATGCTTCCTAGAACTTCAAAGGATAAAATAAGTGAATAAAGGCTCAGCAGGTTGTTACATCTTGTCTCTCTAGTGCTATACTGTAAAAGAGAACTGGCATTTCTGTGGCTGGAGTAGGTGTTCTGATGATATCTGTCCCTGTGGCCAGCCAAGCAGATCATCTTGCAGCATAGTTGGCTGCTTGAACTACATAAGATGTCTCAATTTAACACCTAATTTAATTGATGGGAAAAACCAGAATTATAACAAAAGATGGTCTAAGTCTTTTCCCTCCATTACATTCTAGTCTGAGAGGCTTTATGCAAAAATCTGATTATACAGCTGATGAGCTTAGTTTAATGGTGGGAAATTAGTTCAATAGATACAGCAATTTCAAAGCTTAGACTGTCTTTCTATTTCTAAAATGCCAACCATAATAGCCATTTTCTATACCTATCTGATACCTAGATAAATTTAAGATTTAAGGTTTTGACTGAGTGAATACTCTGATTGATCCTATTTGGAGTCAGAAACCTAAAGTGGAAAAGTAAAATTTTTTCTTAAAATGGAAGACATAGATTTTCCGTTGGTTGAATTTGTGGATATCTAAAGGTTTCCTGATGACAAACTCAGGACTTTTATAGACCAGAAAAGCCTTCAAAGTTTTGTGCTCCTTCTCACCCACTTAGTCATGAAAATGGTATTTTTTTTCCCTCTCTCTTTTGACTGTGGTCTTTGCATTTACTTTGGGTGCTGCTTTTCCTGCAGTTTAAGTATTGTTGTTTGACATTATGCTAGTATTCTCATGAGCTGCAATTCAAATCATATGTATTAGTACTAGAAGTTTTGGTCAGTTTGAGAAAAAATGAGTAACAAGGTAAACATGTACCTGTCATATTAACTACGGGTTAAATATTGACAATGCAAACTATTTGTTACAGATAATAAATTAAATCTAATGATGATGATGTCCCTGTGTATCTTGTCAGATATAATTAGTAAGTTGAAGTATCATTTTAAGAGAAGAAATTGAAAATGTAACTATATATTTGAAACAAGACGTTTTAAATACAGATATTATGCCATAGGTTGTAGAACTATCACATATGTTCTATTCTAGCAGTTAGAACAGTCTCAATATGAAAGCAATGTATCACTGCCAGTTTGAGTTAAGTATAAAGTCACAAAAGTACAAAGTACTATACACAAAACAAAATTAAACTACCTCAATCATTCTGTCATAGGGAAAAGTCTTCTTCAGATGCACTTGTATGATCCTACTGAAAGAAGTTCATTTTGTCAGTTGCTAAAAACAGGCACAGGTTTTGACAGGACCAGATCCATCTAGTGGACAGATAAATG
Source organism: Dasyornis broadbenti (assembly GCA_013397935.1). Taxonomy (NCBI): domain Eukaryota; kingdom Metazoa; phylum Chordata; class Aves; order Passeriformes; family Dasyornithidae; genus Dasyornis; species Dasyornis broadbenti. Next base: position 583,826 of record VZRN01003396.1, on the reverse strand, counting down.
AAGTCTGAGGTTTTTCACTGTTTTGAAGAATGGTTTGGGGTTTTTTTTGTTTTGTTCTAAGTGTCTTCAATAGTTGTCATAGGTCCCATGCAGCCAGATGTTTTTGTCTTTTAAGTTATTTTCAGGAAAATTGTGTACTGAACAGATATGTTTAAACCATTTGTGAACAATTAAACTTTAAAGTAATTTCCTCTTTATAAAGCAGAAAGGGAATTACATCGTAATGGAGAAACTGAAGTTATTTAATATTTTTAAAGCCATTTGAAATTCCCAATTCTTACACAAATATAAATTAGTAGTCTATATTACTTGAGACTTTTCTTGTTATGTTCTTCCTTTCCCACCTAAATATTTTTTATTTTTCAGACTTTTGCCTAAAATGCAACATTTATATGTAGTCTTTTTAGAATGATGTTTTCTATTTGGGGTCTGATTTTTGACTATTGTTTAGCTTAGCTTTTGCAAACACTTTAAGTTACATTTTAATGTGCATTTCACATTCAGTAACTCATTTCTATAGTTAAATTTCTTTTGAAGTCTTTACATATGGATTTTCCACCATATTAAGACAGTATATGCTTAGGTAACTGTTTTTGTTCTCATACAAATTATTTAGACAAGTTACCATTCCTCAGCTGGTGGATTTTTCCTGTGGCATTTCATCAATGCCTTCTAGATTTGATAGGGTAACTAATTTTGTGTATAATTGTATACCTGATCATTTCCATTTTATAGCAATGTATCTGCAGGTAGTCGGTTTTTGCAAGTCAGCTGATGAGGGAACCCATTTGAGATGCAGTTGGAACCTCCAGTTGGGGGACAGTGGTTATTTAAACTGCTTTAACAGAAGTGTAGATGTCTACCTGATGATACTATTTATTTATTAAGAAAATACATTTCATACATATAATCCAAACTTGTCTATCCATGCTTTAAAAAAAAATTCTCTCATTTTAGCTTAAGCTTTTTCCTAATTGAACCAAGATGGTATTTATGTAAGATGGGTTTATGAAGACAAATCTGTCAGCAAAGATACATGCTTGAGGATATATGATAAGTTTCAGATCTGAGCTTTAAGCAAATCAATTTTACTTTTCTCTTAAAGAGGCCCTAACTTGAGAAACGTTGGATTTTTTTATTTCATAAATAGGGTTTAATGTTTCCATAGATGTCTCCATGTTGTTAGAAGATATTGCATCAGCTAGTTGTTCCTTTGTTTTGGTTGAGGAAAACGTTATGTGCTTCCCTTTGAATTTTTAAGATGAATGGGAGAAGAAATACGGTATTTATATAAAGTCTGAAGCTGTCTTCTGTCTTTTAGGAGAATGGAAAAAACTGGGAAGATTTTTTCCCTGCTACCACTCACCTTTCAAAAAGATAAGGAAAAGAAACTTCTTGTTCACCTGCGTACATTCGGTTTCAGCTTGTCTTGTCTTTCCTGAGGGCTATTCTTTCCTTACTTATCATATTTCAGCTTGCTTACTCAAAAAACTCTGATCCCAATTTCAGTGAGTCTTGGAGAAAATCCAGTGAAGTGTTGTTAATGGATTTATTCACACTTTTAACAGATCATATTTCATAGCTAACATGCTCATATTGTGACATAAAATTTTTAGCCAATGATGTAGCCATGAAATACAACTTATTTCCCTGGATGACAGCAGAACTAATACTACTATATGTACTATATAAAGATTGAAAAACCAGTAAAATTATCCATGATGGCTGAACAGGCTTTCCAATATATATTTTCGCTGAATAAGCACTGACAGATATCATATATTTTGATCCCATCATTCAACCCAGAATGATGTAAATTGTGGGTTTTATGCCATTATTTATCTTACTAGAAGAAAAAAGCTCAAACTGTTACTTGCTATACATTTTCTTCAGAAATTACATTGAACGTTATTAAGAGAGCATGTGGTTCAAACAGCAACACTAGAAGATGAATTTAGAGGCAGCACTTTGTCTCTACTGTGAGGAAAAGTCATAAGCAAGATAAGGAAAAGGCAGATAGAATACCCAAAGGAACAGATTATCAAGGCAGGTTTACAGGTTTTGACAGAACACATAGGAAGAACAGCACTGCTTACAAGATTTTGCTTGCCTAGGCTATGGTTCAAGCAGTCATCCAGACCAAGTCTGTGCTATATGGGATCAGCCTGGTTGCAGAAATACCCAGTGTGGGCTAAGTGCAAGAAGCAACTGGGGGGCTCTGCTGTGCATCCTGCAAGAAAGCCTGTGTTCATGAAAGGTGTGCATGCACAGCATGTAGTGCTCCAGTAACACATCCAGAAGGCAGAAAATGACAGATCCTGGCACCAACTTCCTAATTTGGTTCTATGGACCTGGCCAGTGTGGGTGCTGCGTGTGACATCCAGGATCCCAGGCTGAATTGTAGCCCCTCTCCCAGTTCAGTGCAGTATTCTGGCAAGCCAAATTGTGCAAAATGTTTGAACTCTATGTGCCCTGAAATTGCTTGTCTTGAAAACTTAACTATATATGCCTCTCATTTCTGGTGTTTACTTGCTGCAACTTCTCTCCACTTCTTGCATAATTTATTGACAGTCCAGTTCCACAGGACTTTTGTTGACAGGCCAGATTCCTCCAGCCTTCTGAACTGAGATGCATTTATTTGACATAGATCCAGATTCACTAGGTCCAGTCTACTTTTTCTAGCCTACTTCTAAAGTCCCTCCCTTAAAGCACAGTCTTCATTAAGCCTATTCAGGTCTCTCTTTCTAAACATGTTGATGAACAAAGGCAAAGGAAAAGCTAGTTTGAACAGAGGAGAGTGAAAATTTTGAGCACATTTTAGCTATTTACTGGTAGCAACTGCAAATAAAGTTCCATTAGGAAAAGTGTTCATTCCTGTAGTGAAACTCATTGGGCATCCCTACATCTGTTTGACATGCTAACTGTCTCTCTGAACCAGAAGTGTTTCTTCACATAAACAGAGGGAAGGCCTATTAAACATGCCATGATACCATTATCCTGTAGGATATCTATTGCAATCCTGAATCCTAGATGGAAGCAATGACTTGTGTTGAATTTGTTGCAGAGTATATTGTCTTAGAAAATGCTGGGAATATTGCTTCATTGTTTCAAGCTACTGTTAAATTTTATCGTGCTTCATGTTTGTCTCTTCCCTTGAGGTAACATGGAGTGGGGAACAAAGGAACATGAGTCCTTCATTGCAAACTCTCCTTTTTTCCCCCACCCTCATTGTCTTGTCAAACTGAATTTCTTTGCCTGAGCTTGCTTTCTAGAATCAGTGGTCTGGGCAGAAGCAGGCTGAAAAAGAAATATAGGTGTGTAGTGATATGTAAATGTGTAGTGGTATTGCCCAGGGCATGTAAGAAGTCACAGAGGAAGCACAACCTGGAGCAGGATGGTGAAGGCTCCCTGTGTTGAAGTAAGCTGGTAAACCAACTATGATCCTGTAAGTACATTAATGCCTAAAAAACACCTATGCTCAGCAGAACAGGTGTGGTAGAGAAAAAGGAAAAGGTACTGTGATGATTTAGCCATGGCTGGCAACAGAGTACCAGACAGCTACTCAAACACCTCTGCCCTCAGTGAAGGGGAAGAATCATAAGCATAAAAGTGAGAAAAAACCTTGTGGGTTGACATAAAAATAGTTTAAAAATTAAAAATATATAATAATGAGAATTTAAACCATTCTAAGGAAAAGGGAGAAAAAACTCCGAACAAGCAAACCAGGGAGAGAGAAAAAGAAATGCAAGAACAACTGATGCAAATGAAAACAGCTGCTCAACACCAACTAACCAATACCCAGATAGTCCAGGAGCAGCATCCACTCTGCCAACCTCTCCTCCTCCTCACTTTTATCGCTGAGCATGATGCCATATGGTGTGTAATATCCCTCTGGTCAGCTGTGACCCCTCCCAACTTCTGTGCACCTCCAGCCTGTTTGTTAATGGGTGGAGTGAGGAGTAGAAAAGTCCTTGACTCTGTTAGTGCTGCTCAGCAATAACCAAAACATCCCTGTGTTATCAGCACAGTATTCAGCACAAAACCAAAACAGAGTGCCATGCAGGCTAATATGAAGAAATTTTACTCTACCCAAGCCAAAAGCAGTACAGGTACAAAACCAGTGCTTGCATACAAAGTTTCTCCGGCTATTCTGTTGCACATCTGCACAAGGCACACACTTAAATCCTGGCTGTCTAAATCATCCTTTTCTCTCTCTCTGTAGTTGTATCAATGTTCTTAACTTCTGCTTCACCTGTGAAAAAATTGGTTGCCCTTGAACAAACCAGAATCCAGATTTTCAATTAAAGCATCAGATTATCAGCAGCATTCATTTCCATTTGTTGTTGGGGAGGGTAGTATAGTTCACTGTTTTTGTTTTACAGCTGGGTGGTTTGGACCAAGGCAGCATAATAGGCCAAACCATTCTCTGTGATCTCCTTCCAGAGCTTATATGGAAGTTTTGCCAGAAATCTGAGCCACTCTGCTAACGTATGTACACAGGCTCCACTGCTCCCAGCAACAGCTACCTGCATAGAAAAGGTACAGGTTGTCCACAACCCAGCGTCATTAGACCCATGTTCTTTTTGTGTGGATACTATTGAAATTGGAGAAAGAGGGTGTGGAGCACAGAAATCATGCACACACAGGCTTGCAGTTTTTTCAGAGGTAAGGCTGCCTCTTAAGCTCTTTAAGAGCTTCTTGATTAAGTAAGCTGGGCTCTAGTACCAGCTGACCTTGCTCAGTGTAGTCATTTGAAGTCTAGGTAGTTGGGATCAGGTAGCTGTGCTGACAGAAAAGGAAGGCTCTGTTGACCTAGGTTGTACTAATAACAAATATCAGGTAGGGCACTTCTGGTATAGCTAGCATATAGCCAGTGGCAGCATGATCACAGTGTGATGGGTTCCAGCTCAGTGATCCCATTGGTAAGCCTGAAAATATGGATAGGTCAGAGTAGACCAAGCATTCCACGCAAACAACACAAGACATATGTCTGAGCCAGTTAGTAAGAAAGATTGCATAATCTGAAGTGAATAGTCTGTAGTTAGATTTTAGAGATTTAATCAGGTGTGTTATTACTGGTATGGTCAGATGATAGCAAATATGGGGGTTTGCTGGTCAAAGTTATCCCAACACTTATTTGGAAAACCATTGATGTAGCAGAGTAGGCTTAAGGCCACAGAATGTAATTTGGGGCTTCAAAATATGTCATAAGGGCTAAACCAGATATGCTATCATGTAACATCATGACCTCTGTTTAAGCCCTTTGATCTTTTAAGTGCAAATACATGAAGGCTACCTAAGACAGTTGCAATTACTAGTTGTCTGTTTTCATTTTTGTTGTAAAGGTAACTGATGCATAACACAGGATGCTACAGGAATCTGTGGCATAGATTCAATTTTGTTGTAGTAACCAGCAGCAAATTCCACTTAGGGGATACTCTGGCCTTTGCTCGTGTTCTTTGATGCAGTTGCAACAATAGTAAAAGCTTCACTTAAAAATTCAAGCATTGGTACTCGATGTTTTCATCTTATGGCAGACTGATATAAACAGACCAATAGGAATAAGTATTTAATATCTTTTCTTACAGAGCATGGCTTTTCAATAGGGAACTGTATAGAGCTTTTACCCTTTGCTGAATACATGTGGGAACAATATTCAACTCTGGTTTATTTCTGCAATTTAGAATGGAAAACTTAATAGCATTTTCTGAAGCCAAGGTTCATTGGTCATTATTACTCCCAGTCCAGGGCCTCTTGAAGGCCTAGGTAGAGCAATTAGTACTGGTAACGTCATTCAAAGCTGTTGAGTGCTGTCAGTTTGTGACAACAGTTTAGGGCTGTATCTGCATTCTGAGACTGTTCGTATCTGGTCTGTGTGGGTTTTGTTTAAAAGGCAGCTGTCAAAGTTTGTGGTCTCTCAAGGATTTTGGTAGAAGGGAAAGTTGATGTCAAAGCAGAAGCATGTTAAGATATCTGAAGGAGATAAACAGGCTTTAATCTTGTGTGACAGGAAGTCTATTATTAAAATAGAAATCTCTTCAGAAGAGTGTCTAGTTCTAAATTAAGCCCAGAATATAAATTCCTCTGCATTTTATCACATGGTAGTTGTTGCAGGCTTGATCTTTTAGAGCAGTAAGTCAAAAGTCTTTATTGAATCTTTACTGACTGAATCTTGCTGAATGCATGACCTTTCTAATTTAACACAAATAAGAGATTTAATCCAGTGAAGAACTTTGTCTAGCTTTTGCCATTAATTTCAGGACCTCATGCAGTCTTTATTTTTCTAAAAAATATACACTATATATTAACTCACAATGTGGAAGCAGAAGTTCTTCCATGTAGCTTTCAAGCAGCAGATGCTAATATCTCAGACTGGCATTAAAGGAGGTTTTAAAGGCTGTTGTCTCTCAAAGAGCAAAGTGTCCTGTTAGACATTCTTGTTTCTCATGCAGATCATTAAAATCTGCTGTTTGGAGAATTTTCTAAGCGTCATCTACCTTTTGTCTGACAAAACCAAGGGACGTTATTTTAGTTGACACCTTGTAGGGATGAAATAGTGTGTATTAGGTTTTGACATGAAGTATAGCATGCTGTAGAATTACTGTGCTTTATGAAATGAACTAAAAGCTCTAATATATCTCTGGCCTGTGGGGAGACATCTAACTGAAAAGCTGCTATAGCATTTGCTTAATAACAGCAATAGTAGTCAATCCAGACAACATGATTTTATCTTACTGCAGTCTTGGTTTATTTGATTTTTAATATTTTATGATGGAAGGTTGTGCTTGCAAGTACTGCACATTTGACATATTAAAAAAAAATGTATCAACAAAAATGCTTAAATCCAGATGAAAAGAATGCAAGTTAGGTGTTTAATATATGCACAGTTGGTGACAGAAATATTTTAAATGTATACCCTGGGAAGTCACTATATTACTTCCACCTCCATTCCTCCCCAGGTTTTCCGACTAAAAGGGTCATTTGCATGTGCGAATCTGTTTCCAGCAAACCTGGGTGCCAGCAGCATGGTATCCAAACAAATCAAAACTGACTGCTCACATGAGACACTATTAATGTCTTACCAACTCTGTGAATAGATCCCGTGAATGTTATTACAGGTTATAGTTCTGTGGTATTCACTCATATAAATTGTAGAAAAAATTTATATTAGTTCTGATATAACTAGAAAGCATTTGAATGTTCTTATAACTATTTTCCAAGAGAAGTTACTGATCTCTCATTCCATCCCTGTTGAACAAGTTCATGTTCATGTTTGATGAGCTGTTCTCCTAGGAATGACGACTATCTTTGTCAGTCTTGACTAGAGCAGAATCCCCCGCCTTTAGAACTTTGATGCTATGTACCCATATGTGCTGTGAACTAAGTTTCAAACATCTTGGATATCTTTTCTGAATTAATTATAGTATGGTTGAGTCAATCTGACACAAAAACCTGAATTCAGTTGAAATTTTGTCACAGAAACCTTAACAAGATTCTCAGATCGGAAACCAATTTTTTTCTTTTTTCTTTTTTCTTTTTCCTTTTTTGTTTTTTTATTTTTTCATTTTCAAAAGCAGAAGCAAATCAGGAACGCTCAAGGTATCAGTGATTATACTTTCAGAAATACTTTTCCTCTGTGTATGTCATTCTAACCATATCTTTTCCCAGAGAACAACCACAGTCTAGCCTAGTTGAATTAATGTGTTATATTCTATTATTTTTATATTGACCGGTCAAGCATATTCAACTGTACGTGATTTTATTGTTTCTGAAGTGTTCAAGTTGCATTTTTACTATCCTTTATTATACACAGATACCTTTTCTTGTCAGAGAACTCACTTGGTTTTCTGTCTTTTATTTGGCTAATCTACACACCTGCTGGTCTTAATCACTTACATTTTTGTTCTGTAGTTTAAATTATAGAAAAAAGCAGATTTCTGTGTTGGCAGGATTCTCTTAGGTTCAGAAGAATTTGATTCCCTGGGGAGTCTCCAGTTGTGCAGTCTTTTTTCACAAGAGAAAGTTGCCACCTCTAAACTGCCCTCTAACAGTAACAGATAAACACTGCCAGTCCAGGAAAAGTAAAGCAGAGTTAGGTCGTGCTTTGACTCAAAGCAGAAACACATTGCCACTGAGAATGTCAGGTCGGTATTCCTCTCAGGCTCAAGACAACATAGAACTTCCCAGTCTACTTTCAAGCTAGCTGTAGTAAAGGTGATAACTGTCTTTTCTTCCCTGGTTATCATAATCCTTACCACATCCATTTTCTTGTGTGTGAGGGCAGGACTGCCTGCTTGGGCACCATTGGTGAGTGCCCTACTTTCCATATGTGTAGAAAAAGCTGAGACACTCTTCCCACAAAGGGAAGCTCTGGAGAGCTTTGACCACTTCAGTATGATAAATTCAAATGAGATTTTTTTGTCCCTTAAAGCTAGTGATTCTTTCTTCAGTCATAAAATGTCCAGTCATTCTAACAGTACTAGGAACAGGCTAGCCAGTATTTGCAAAATTTTCTTATTTAGATGCTATTCATTTTTAAGATTAGAATACAAAATAATTTTCGGGGCAACAGTCATGCAATTGATCTGCTCAACAGCCAAATCATTGTCTTTCCACTTGATGTAACATTCAGAACTCACCAAATTTTGAAATCATTGGTGATCTAATTTTCTATCCTAGCTTAGTCTTACCTCAGTGTTATTATAGTACTAACACAAATAATTCCTAAAGCAGAAACAGTAACAAATAGTAAACAAAAATAACATTAAAAGCAATGAGCCTTTTTAAAGAAATGCCATTACCCTAAAGATACCATTTGCTTTATGTTGCTTACTTTCAGTTCTTCAAAACAGGAACACTTTAGTAATGCTGTGATACAAAGAATGCAAATTGAATCCCAGATTTATGTAGGTAAATAAGGTTTTTTGAAGAATCTTTGTGTCATTGTAGAGTATCTTAAGCACTCAGATACTTTTATTCATTCCTATGTGAGAGAATCTGTACAGCCCTGTGTTTCTTCTTAGCCATATTTTTAAGTTTCAGCATTAAAATTTAAAAGATTATAAAATATGGTTTCTATTTCATCTGTCAATATTGTTGGTCCACTCTGTAAATAAAAGAAGGAAGAAAAGTCTAGTGCATGTATATTTGGTAATATCCCTGGGGAGTCAGTTGTGTAGGTGTGATACTAATGGGAAAAATGGCTCTCCAGAGAGCAATGTGCAGAGAGGAATAAAGAGAAAGCTTTTTGCTGGACTGAGGGTTTTGCTGCTGGCTGCTTGGCTGCACGGTGGCATTGTTCGGAGGAAGTGCATTTTCTTCAGCTGGAAGCAGACAGGTTTGTTGAATGCTCTAATTGCCGGTAGGCATGAAAGGATTGCCTAGAAGATTGCTTCCTAGGCTGTCCTTTGATGTTTTGTATGATTTGGAAGCGAAGATTTCTTTTCCTTTATCCATCTTACTAATAGGTGAGAATAAAAAAATCTCCTCTCAGCTTTCATTCCAGAAGGTATCATGGCACATTCAGTCCGATTATCTGTATCATGGGCCAAAAGACTCCTTTTATCTTTTGAAAAGATTCATAAAACACAAGCATAGGTATCACAGTCCACATTCATAAAGCACTATTAGCTACATGTTCCGTTCATTGCAGGGGTCTCTGGGCAGGAGAAATACTCTGCTGTGAACACTAGATTTGTCAAGTGCCATAAATCCATGGCTAGGAATTTTTAATAAAATCATTTTAATACATATTATGAATCTTGGATCGTAGTTAGAAAAGGTTCTTTGTTTAATTCCAGTTATGTTAATTTATAAACACAATAATACGAATACAAAATGTAATCTTTGCCTTATTTTTCAAAAAAAAATTGAATAGCAGAGAGCTGCAGTAAGGCTTGATATTTTGAAGGTCCTCCTTTTACAGATAAATACAAGCCATAACTAATGCCCTATGAAGTATTGCAATAAATTCAGACTATAACTAAAGCTACAAACAGTATGGTGTGATATATTTTGTTTGCAGAAATATGCAAATTAATAGAGTAACTAAAATACTCTGTAATAGGTTAAATGATAAGGTTTTATTTAATTATTTTACTAGGAAATACCTAGCTGAAAGAAATTATGGTGCATTACTTTCATCCATGTGAACTGTCACTAATACCTTTCACTTGAGAAGGTGAACTATTGCCAACATACTTGGAAGTACCGAAATACTTAAATATATGTTGCTTGTCCAAGTAGAACAACTTTGCTCAATTGGATTTAGTTTATCTCTCCTCTATGGTTCGGAATTTGCATTCAGATCCATCACTTGCAAAGTTCAGGAGTGCATGAAGTATGTGCCTTTTGAATCAGAGCCTATTTTGCTTTCCAGTCAAGAGTTGAGAATTTATGCATAAGAAACCTATGTCTGTTATATATGCCTCTGAAATATAGTGTCTGAAATTTTTAAAGATAAATACTGGTTTAGGCTTTATTTAGGAAATTAAATTGTCATTCTTGAATCTGTCATAAAATTTGAAAGAAAACCTTCAAGATATCTTCTGAAACTTAGAGATCCATATGTAATTTTTGTATTATGATTTACTGAATTACAAATTCAATTTCATTTTTGTAAAATTGCATCCTTTTTTACAGACTATCTCTCTTGGGATTCAATTTTTTGAATGCTGAAGCATGTCAGTCTTGATTTTATAGCTGCTTTTTGAGCAAACTAGTTACAGTGCCAGTGGTCAAGGCCATTAGACTGCTATGGAGTTTTGTCCTGGTTGCTTCCCAACTTTCTCTTCTGTGCACAAAGAATGTGTACTTTGTCTTGTGGTGTAAGCAAGTAGTATATTTACATGTCTACAGCTGTGGCCTCCAATTTTCATTTTGTTGTGGTACAATAAAGTATTTTAAAGAGCATGTCTGGTACTTTACTTACTTGGCCAAGAGGTCAGTCTGTTGCTTTTATCTGTGAAACCAAGTGTTTATCAGGTTTCTGTATGAATCATGCAGTGCATTAGGGAACATTTTGCACCAGTGTTTTATTTTAGATGTCTTTATGATAAAGTTTTGATGTGCTAAATTTTCCAAAGGTAATTTAAGTCCAGGATTTTTTTTCCCCACAAACTTTTCAAATTTAACATGCGTATCTTTGTACATGTAGCTCTGTGTGAGCATGTATCTACCTAAATATAAAACATAAATTCTGATGTTTTAGTTAACTAGGTAAACATGAATATCTCAGGTGTTTGGAGGCAGGGTTTCTAATACACATACTCGTAGCATGTAAGCACTTCAAGAGAATAAAATCTAGGTGATTATATTATTCATGTTTCAATGGATGAGGAGAAGGTTGAGTGTTGGTTCACCTCCTTATTCACCAAACAGCAGAAATGAGTCAGTTATGAGGTGCAAGTTGGTACAGCCAAGGGAATAAGCAAGTCGTTTTGTTCAAACCTGAAAGGGAAAGGATTGCAGATCACAGTCATGGATCCTGGTGTTTAGTTCATTCCCTGATTAGAGCTGTAAGTGACTGGGCCTAAACAATTCTGAATGATGACCCATGCAATGCAATACCTACATATGGAAGTGGCCTTTTCAGCATTCATCTACAAGTCACCATCCTAAGGGTTATATTTAAGCCACCTGGAAGGAATGGGATGACTCATTCATTTTGATGTGGCTGTGGGTTTTGTGGCCATATACAAGGAGAAGCAATGTGTACTTCGTCATTCATATCCCTGCAAGCAATTTTTCAGACATCACTTTGATAGGGACCAAGTCTTACTGGACTGTTTCCTCAGGTTTATTCTGATTTAGCCAGTTGAAAATAGTCATAGACTAATAACAAGTTTTATATTGGGTAGACATGCAATTATGTATGTCTTTTTTCTTCTTGGTGGGTATTGGTGACATCACTTATATGTTTGACTGTCAGATGCATGCTGATTTTTGTATAAGGTGTTCAGAACTGCAGCAGAAATTGCACTCTAAAAAAGGAGAAGGAGATTAAATGTGAGAGATTAGAATGACTTCATTTTAAGAGCTTGGTTTATTCAGACAATAACTCCAGGAAGCTCCTGGAAATTCAAAGTTTGTCCTGAGCTGTCATCTGTCAATGAAGCGTTATGAGAGAATAATGCTAGTAATCATACAAGCACAGAAGATGTGAGGTAGAAGCAGAGTATGAGTCTTAATGAATACAGAACCATAATTGTATACTAAATGAAAGTGTTTGTATTTAATTTCCTGAGGAAAGTATTAAGAGTGAGGAAGAGGAGAGGAAAATATTTAATGGGAAGTTTAGGTAATTGATGGAGTACCTTTCAAAGCTAAAATAGTTCAAACGCCCACAGGTTTGGCTGCTCTCAAAAGTTGAATGGTGTAAGCACATAATGTGTTCTACGTCTCATATTAATTGTGTGTTGATGTTTGTAGAAATATATACAATTACTTTTAAAAAGAGAACTTATAAAAGAACACTTTTTACTTCATTGGAATCAGTGAAATACTTCAGTAATTTTTTGACAGTCTGATGGGGACTAGAAGGTAATATGCCGATACACTGCAGTGTTACTACGTATGCGCACTCAAGTGACTGCATAGCTAATTGCAAGTTTAAAAGATGGTTTGCAAACATGGTACAGTTTTGTTAAAAAACAAAGTATGTTTCATCCCTTATAAAAATCGGAACGAAACAGATTAAGATCAAATATCATGAACTCAGTCATTTTGTATTTGAAAGTAAGAGAGATTCTGAATTGAATCGATATTGCCTTGAATTGGATTGTGTTTTTCTGCTATGTCAATTGATTTACAGTTAGGCAAGCTACAGGGGCTGATGTTATTGAATTCTAAAAGAGCTTAAAAAAACCCCTTCGAAGCAAGAAGGTATTTTCAGGGAAGTTTTTACTACCATCAGTAAAACAAATCTTAATAAGTGTAGTATGCAGTATTTCATTTATAATGATCTTCTGAATGTATTTTATGTTAAACATAGCACTGTTTGATTCTACTCTTAAAGCATATTGGTAAAGTTCTAATTGACAGACCAGTTAAGAAACTTTTGGCTCAGCTAAGAAACTCAAGGTTCCACCTTGAAGTGTCACTTTGTAACAGCCTGGAGAAATTGCTAAATTCGTGAGTAGGGGTATTGTGAAGGAGACTTATGTACCAGCATGCTATGGAAAAGTTCAGGATTCAAAATTTTTTTTAATTTAATGAATGTCACATAATTTTCCATGCAGTTAGCAAATTTGGTTATATCAGTTTAACTCTATGATCTGGTCCAAACAGAATAGGAGAGGAGGTAATTATAGTAATGGAGAAAAAGAGGAAATGTAATAAATATTCATAATGTATGTAAAATTTGGTTTTATCATAATCTATTATTTTTATCTAGGTCACCTTCCAAACTGTTCTTTTCCTGGTAACCTGTTTGTTTTTCTTTTTTTTTTGTCTCACGTTCTATATAGGACTGGCTCATCACATCTCTAATCTCCTAACAGAAGCTGTGGCTCTGTACTTGGAGGCAGGTGATAAAAGGAGCACCAAGACAGCAAATATTTTGCTTCTGTCCTTGCTTGACATTTTGCAATACATGTTGACGTATACAGCAAACATTGTACGCCAGACTTTGCAGGTATGGGATTTATTTCCTAGTATCTTTACTTTCTTAAACAATTTTTTAGATAACTTTCTGTTATCGTTAATAATGAGGCTCCCACTATTCTCCCACTATTCTGATTTTATGGAATTTTTAGTGTGGTGAACACTCAATTTGTCTTCCAAGTTTCTGTTAGAACCGCTGCAAGTCATGACATTGGTAGGACTTCTTCCTCCAACAAAGACATCCTCCTGCTTAAAAATGGAGCACAAAAAGATACAATTCAAAAAAATTTCACATAACTCTCTTAGTAACACATGAAGAAAAAGCATTGATCTTTTTTTAGACATGATGTAAAGCTAGCGAATATTGCTTTGTTTTTAAATGATCTGCCAAATTTCTGTGTTAGTCAAGTGGAAGCAACTTCTGTATCTACACTGCAAACAACAACACATATGCTTCATGTTAGGTTTTTTTGTTCTTGGGATTATCCACCGAAGAACAGAGATTTGTTAGGTTAAATATATCTGAAGGACAGAGATTCCAAAGATTGCAGATAGGCTGTAATATCTTTCAGGACATGGCTTCTTTAATTCCCAAAGGCCCTCCTCAGTGTGTTGGTTTTACCTGTTTGGTTCTGTGTTTTTTGGTTTGCAAGATGTTGTGGTGGGGGGATTGGGTTTTTTGGGTTTTTTGGGGGTTGTTTTTTAAGTAGGCTTAATGTAAGAAGTTGGTGTTGAAAATTGAGCTTTTTTCCTTTTTCTGCATTATGATTTACACAAGCAGCTGTGTTATCAACCACATTTCACTGGGAAGTTTTTGGTTTGGTTTAGATGTGTGATGGTACAATACCTTGTCCTTTTTGAGTCCTCTGTTAGCAAGTTATGTAATGATATTTTCTTCTAAGAATCACTTCATAAATCAAATTTTGTAGGCTAATTGCTCATTGTCATATTTTTGGCATCACTCAATGTAATCACAGCTGAATTCTGTACTTATGCTGCATACAACAGGGGTGAGGCCAATTATTCTGGAGGACACATGAGGAAAGAGGATCTTGCACATGGATTAGTAATATTAGTCAAATTGATGGTTTTTATTTAGGTACAGCATTAAATGTATTTGTTCAGAACCAAATTCTGTTCTGGGTTTACTTGAATACAACTGTTGATTGATGCACTAAAACTGCAGCTCCAGTTTTGTTTATCTCTTGTCAAAGTAAACTGCTTTGCCCTGAAAAGCTAATGAGTAACAAGCTGGAAAACTGAGTGTTGAAGCATAGCTCTATTCTGTGCCCGTATAAAATTAATTTTACAATGGTGTTACTTGCCTTGGCTTACAATACTTGTTGTGATAATACTCATCACAAGGCCCCTGAGAGTTCTACACCAGTACACATGCCCTATTGAATGGTGGCCATTAGTTATTGACTATGTAGTGTTCCACGATTCATCTGTCACTAAATGCATCACAATATTATTCTTGGACTGTTTTTATAGAGGTATTTTGAATAAGATACCATCCAAATCAGAACGTAAAAAACAGAATCAAATTTTCTTGTATTATCCATTTCTGAGGCTTAAGTTGTCTTTTACAGACGGTAGTACCTCCGCTTGAATCCTTTTCATTTAAGCATTTTATGTGTAAAGTGATAACCTTATCCAGTTGCATAGGCAAAACATGTCACCGCTTTTCCATTGCACTTCAGTACTTCATGCTGGATGATGCTTATAACTGTATCCAGCTTCATTCAAGAGTTCACTCTTTGTGCTCCAAGTACATGTATTTTAATGGAAGTTGTATAAAGTTTCAGATTAATTTGTATATCTGTTTTGGAGAAGTTTTGTCATATGTCGCACAGGTGATCCACATTAGCTGAAAAGAACTTGCAATTTTAATTTGGTATACAGACTCTATTTCATTACTCTGGTACAGATTATCCAGAGAGGCTGTGTTATCCAGCCCTGGCAGTGTTCAAAGCCAGGTTGGATAAGGCCATGAGCAACCTGGTCTAGTGGGACATGTCCCTGCCTGTGGCAGGCGGGGAATGGAACTAGATGATCTTTAAGGTCCATTCCAACACCTTAACATTTTGTGATTACATGATTCTACAACTTAATGTAGGTTTAAGTATGGTATAGTGTGTATCCTTCATATACATACATAATTTCTTTAGTGCTATTGTTCATTCTCTTTCCAAAGACACTAAATATATAAGAATTAAAGAAAGTAGTCAAAGATCCCTGATGCAAGGTGTCTGTCTTCTCATCTGTGTACTAACCAGAAAAAGCTGTTGTAAATTTTGCTGAAGTGAAGGTGGCTTACTTTCCTTTTTTCATTAATATAAACATTCCATGTTATGTCTCTTCTGTACTGTCTTTTTGTCCTTCTTGGACTTCAGCATTCCAGGTCATTGTGGTGAGTTTCAGAGAGGGACCTACCACTGTGACTTATTATGTGGAGAAACAGCTCTTCAGTTCTCTTTTATTTAGAAATTCTTTCCAGAAGAAAGGCATCATCCTTTGAACTCATCAGTATCAACAGTGGAGTTTGAGCAGTAGTGCACCTGTCTCAGGGAACTTGCTCCTCTTTTCACTTAACCAAATGAAAACCTCCAAGTATTACACTTGGACAGTGATTTTGAGGATTAAGCTATAAATGAAACACAATACAAAATTATTTTAAAATGTGTTCTATAGACAAAATGTTTATTTTTTTTCCTCTAGCAGATTGACTGTATAGGGTCATGGTCCAAAGCTGGTGCAAGGTAATGAAGTTAAATGAAACATCTTGCAAGCAGACCTTCCAGGTGCCCTGCGACAGGGATTGGTCATAAATAGCACATGGTAGTATAAATAGGATGGTAGTATATCTTGATGATGGGGGGATGACAGCAGTCAGAATTACAAGTAGTAACTGATCTTATTATTTGGAAAGTTTATTACTCCTGTTTAAAAAAATAATTTAAATTATTATAGTATATTGTGAATATTTCAGGATACAGAGTGAGGCAGACAGGCAAAATTGGACAGTATTGCAGAGAATTCTAAATTTTCAGTCACCTTGTATATCTTGGTTTGAGTTACATGTAAAATTGTTTCTGATAAAAGAAAAAAAACAGTTAACTTCAATGTTAAAACAGACATGTCATGTTGACAGAAATTACAAATACTTAAATCATTCGTGACCTCAGAGGTGTCTTTTGTACAAACATTTTATTGCATTTTGCTGAAGAAATGTCATGCAGGTCAGTATATTCAGCCTGTGCAGAGTGGCATGGCAGCATGGGTCCCTTTACTTTGTGCTTATTGTCACAGGGGGAGCATAACTGCTCATTGAGAGCCCAGGAATACTTAACTAGAAAAGAGTTCATAAGCCTCCTTCAAACTTCCATTCACACTTCGACCACCTAATGGACGTAATTTCTGTTATGTTCTGTTATGTTGCTCATAACAGAACAATCACCAAGGTTGCTTTTGACTTTTTTTTTCTCTTATTAAGGCACAGAAATCTGGTGCGGGAGGGGACACGCAGGCTGCTGAAGACCTTCTGCTTATCAATAAACCTCTGACGGACCTAATTAGCCGGCTTATTAAACTGGTGAGAGTTTGCTTGTTTGTCAGCCTTATGGAATGTTGCTGAAGTTGGAATTATGCAACTGAATTCAACATATTAGAGATCTGTTTACTAGTTTTAAATTTTTTATAAGCTCCCACCTAGTACTCTGACACTTTGTAAGAAGAAGCTATAGGTCACAGTGACTTGCAGGTTACCAGTGATACCAGAGTAAGTCTGTTTGTCCTGAGCATAGAAGTGGGATGAGGGGCAAACTGCAGTTTTTCAGTTTGGATACATATGTATAACCAGCCTTTAGCCCTTTAGAATGAACAAGTCACCAATTTATAGGGAAAGGATGGCATTCAAACTTTGAAGCTGGTAGTACTGCTACCTTTAGAAAAGTCACTAAATGCAAATTTAGTTTGCAATGAGTGATGCATTTTAATAGTATTTTCTTGGGTTTGAGCCTTCTGCGTTTTCTCAAGGGTTTTGTTTTATTTCAACTTGGTCCTGAGGGATTTATGAGTGGGAGTAGTCCCTGGTGATCTGTAAACATCTTTGAAGTGTGTCAGTTTAAAGGCAGCCCTTTCCAGGGTTTACTAGATGTCACAGCACTGCATTGAAATCTCCACAGAGTGCTGCATTGTAGCTCTAATGCATCCCATCAGCTCAGCCTCTGTCATACAAAGATCTATATTTACTCTGTGTGCAATGGTTCATAGTAGAGGAATGCTTTTTGAGCTGCACAGTGCCCTTGGAGGCTGCATCAGCCTTTTAGTCAACATAAAGCCATTAAAATGATATGTGAGAATTTTGCAGTACCACAGTGTCCTTTCCAGGTTGTTTTACTTAGAGGCATTTCAGATTTACTGTGTTCTCTTCCAGACCCATTTTCATTTATTTAAATAAAGATTTTCAGGTTTTTTGTGATATCAGTACTCTGATCCTTTTACTGTCTTTAGCACTGTCATTCATCTGTTTTGGAGAAGTATGTGATTCCTTTTTTATTAATTTTTGGCATTATACTTATTGCTAAGTCTTCCTTTGATGGATTTATTTAAACCAGCTATTGACAAAGGCTTTTTGGAAATGTTCTCTGAATGACCTAAAGCAAAGTGATTGAATTTCAACTATTTAATATTTCATCTTTATAAATTATTTCAATTTATTTTTTATTGATTTTTTAAAATGGCTATATATGATAAATAGTAGGACATGAAGAGATGCAAATGTTCCTTTAAAGTGAAACTAGTAATAAATTTAAATTCTGTTAAGTCTCTAAAGAGCAGAAAATTAGAAGTCAAACTTCATTCAGTCTATACCACCTGCAAGTCTTTTGTAAGTTTTTAATTAAAGGATGGGATAATTGTACGGTTAGCATGTACTGATTAGATTGTGACTTGTCCTTATGCATACCCACATTTCAGAAGCATGGCTGTAAATTACCATTAGGTTTTGCTTTGTTCTGTACTTCTGCAGATTCTGGTTTGTGTAAAATGCTTATTCTAAATCTTCTGATTTTAACATACAGGCAAAGGATAAAGACCATCAGTGCCACTTCTTTAGAGATAGATAGATACTTTGTTTTGTTTTCAATTTTGTAAAGACCTGTAAGTGAAGGGTTTTCTCTTGTTTAGATATGTGGAAGTTATTTCAGCTAGGTTTGTTAAATTTTATTTTTAAATTTTTTTTCCCCATTGCTGTATTAATCATTTCGTGTTAAAGTTGCAAGAGTTTGATCAGTGGTATAATGATTTTAGCATTTAGGATCCACTTGTTTTAAATGGTTTATGCTCTAATGTCTTGAAATAGGAATAGATTCTTTTTGAAGTCTAGAGCAAATCTCAAGATGTATATGCTCCCTACCCCTCAAAAAGCCTCAGGCCTACCTAAACTGAAGTTCTATGGAGCTGCCAGGTTCATTGGGCTCTGTGGCTACATAACCCTTTATTGCTGTTTTGAGGCATTCAGTTCTTTGTGAACCTAATTTTCTGGAGATAATGGAGGTCTTAAATTTTGTTCTAATCATTACTTTAAAATACTGAGTTAAAATTATTTTCTCTGCTTTGCTATTTCTGCCTATCTTAGCATATTTATAGTTTCTTATAGCCACTTATATAGTTTCTTAGTCACTCTGAATAATTGTTTTCCCTCATCGAAATGTATATCCCTCAAGTAGATTATTATTCCATGCCTCATTTATTTGTCTTTTTATTTTGCTCAAGTTCTACACGTTTTTCTCTCTCAATAATCCCTCAAACAATCAATGTGAGTTAAACTTGAAAATGTCAAAAACTTCAAATCAATTTTTTACTTCTGTGATTGTGATTTAGTCTATCACTAAAGGCATAGCAAAGCAAGTTTTGGAAACCCAGATTGCATGTAAATGAAACTTCAGAGATTTAACAATGCAAAAGGAGCAATAATTACAAATCCTGTCATACAGTAAACACTGCAAATATGGAGAATTCAATATTTAATCCAAGGATTATTATGCCCTTAATTGATCAATACGAGGAAAATAAATTGAGCATTTAGTCTTCTCCTTGGCAGTTTTGTATTTAAAAGTTAATAATACTTACTTTTGTTGGGTAATGTTTCTCTGCTTAATATAAATGTAATTTGAATATTATTCTGAAACCTGCAGCAATTGTAGAACATACAAAACACCTTCTAATTTTTTAGGTACCCATAATACTAAAAAAAAAATTACTTGTGAAATCACTTCAGTATGGATTTTTACAAGCTTTCAGAAACTATGCCAGTACCTATAAAAAGGAATTTCATTCTCTGTAGGTCCTAGATTTAGTTCCTAGGTGTAGATCTTCCAGTCTTTTCTGGAGCCTACTAGACTGCTGGGAGAGAACTTTTCTTGACTTCTGGTGGTAGGCTTCCTCATTATAATATTACTGGGAAAATTTGCACTTGATTACTGTGCTCTGTATGTTACTGTTGAAAGTGCAGTTAATCATGTCCAAATGTGAAGGGGACAAATATGAAGCCTCAGTGCACATGGATTAATGAGATGGTCTTTTCTAGGTACTTTTTGTCTCTATACTGCACTGACTCTAAGGCTGTGCCCAGACTTTGTTTTCAGAGTATGTGAAGTTATTTGCTAATGAATAATGAAAATGACTGCAGAAGAATGTTAACTGTAGAATTTCATTCCACATTTCTTTCTGTAGGAATACAGACTGTTCTGTGATCAGAGTGGAAAGACTTATTTATTTCCTGTATTTGAAATGTTACCTGTAAATTTTATTTGAACAATTCTCTTATACAGAGCTACCCTAAAAACCAAAAAAACCCCAAACAAACACACCAGAGGAAAGAAGAAAATGTTATTACATGCACAGGATTTCAGAATGGGGATTTAGTTTGTCAACCATTAGCCTAGATTAAAATGAAGTGAAAAAAAATATTTACATGTATGTATATTTACCTTAGGTAGGAGAATGGCAGTTTTGCCCAAAGTAAAAATATAGTACTTTATTTTTTAATTTTTAAATTTAAAACTATGCATATTTACTAATAAGAATAGCATAGTAAAGCTAGCAGATTAATAGTCATGTTTTGCTTTTACATTTTTTACAGTGTTTGCAAGATCACCTTCCCTATAGATCCCAATGGTGCTTCCTTTACTGCACATTCTGTAATCACTTTAGTGATCTAATGAATATCTATCTCTTATCATAATAAACTCTCTATGTGTATAACCTCATTAATGCATAGAAATAGTGTCCCCTCCGGGTAATCCAGACAGTTTCATTGTAGCTCTAAAATTAGACACGATAACAATTCCAACGGTGTGAAAACTGCCACTTCAGCTCAAATGATCACACGTTTCTTGCAGTGGTTTGCAATTCATGAACACACTGCAACTCAGTTTACAATGATGGAATTTTTGAGAACAGACTGCAGAAATATAGATGTGCAACAACAAGAAACTTCCTGCTCTTCACCACATTAACTCTAAAATACACAGAGGAAGTTCCATTTACAAAGGAAGAGAAAATAGAATTTTGTGTTTGAAGCTTGTTTACAGCAAGTTATAACATGGCCATAGAAATTAAGCAAAGAGTAATACAGTACCTTCATTGCACAGAAGTCTTGTCTCGAGGTATTATTTTAAAATAAGTGAAAAACAAATCTATAGTTTTGAGTTAGAGAATGACAAAATTTATGACCTTAGGTCTTCAGTAATTTATTTTAAGGTGCTGGATTTTCTTCAAGCTATACACTAACCAAGAATATTAACAGCTGCAAGGAGAAGTACTGCTAACTTTTCTACCTTGCTGAAGGGCTGAATCCATAATCCCCTCTTAGACTGATAAAGGAAAAGGAAACTTCATGTAATTATGAAATATTAAGGGACAGATACTTTCTGAAAGTGTTAGAGCTCCTTTTTTCATGGGTTTCTACTCTCCTGAAAGAACAAAAATTATAAATACATTTCAAGGAAATGTACTTCATACCAAATTGAATTGTTCTGATTAGGAAAATAAGCAGAATGCTGTTCCATCTAATTAAGAGCTGAACCATCCATCTATATTCATTACTGAACATGATTATATCTTTCCTGTTCTTACTAAACATGAGATATTATTTATTTGAAAGCTGAATTTTCATTTCTTACAGACATTTATTATATTTTCAGCCATTGCTTTTGTTTTACACCAATAATGTTCTTCAGATCTCCTACTCTTTATTACCAGTACTAACAGTGACTGGCAGCCAGTGCTGAATTTCAGGTTACCAGCTTACAGCTTTTGACATCTAAATCACTACTTGTCAGAAGTGAGACAGCAAAATGGTGAGAGCTACAGAGAAAAATGCTGATGTGGACATACTTAAATAGGGACATTGCTGAGAGTTCCTCTTCCACCTTAATTATTGATGGCTTAGACTGTAGGCCAATGATTCTCATTCCCTCCAGAGTAAATATGGCCTTTCCTATTCCAAGCTTGTTTTTCTCTTCGTACAAGAGCTATGCTACTGTTGGTTTGCCCTGGATTTTCCTAGGGTAACAGCAACTTGCTCCCCAAAGACTGAAGCGGAGGAGCAGAAGAGCCTAAAGTACAACAAGGGATGAAAGACTTCATTGGCATTGGTGGTTGAATAATGTGATGTCATAACTGGCAGGTGTTGGGAACTGTGGAGTGATACTTGGAAAATGGTCACTGAAAGCCTGATACCTTGAAGAGCAAGACTATATGATACCAAGACAGATTGGATGGAAAGTTTCTTTGACTGGATTGAAAGGGTTTTACTTTCTCTTGTTGGGTAACAAAGAACAACAGCAATGATAAATAGGTGAGCATGCCAGGAGGAGCAAAGCAAAGCCATTGGCTCAGGCACAGCTCCTCCTCAGCTAGGGCAAAGTGTTCCACTGCCTCACTAACTGGATGTTCCCGCTGCAATCAGCCTCTCTTGAAAATAACGTTAACCAACTGGAGTTGCTGATTTGCCTTCTTGACAGTCATGTACCCTCCTGGCATTGGGAAGAACCACTAAGGTTCCTGGTGCTTTATGTATTTCTCCACATAAGTTTGTTGTAGGAGCAGTTTCTACGGAGACTGGCTGACATCTTTCCACTCCTCTGATACTTATTGTATATCTCAGAAAAAACTCCTTGGGATCAGTCTCACTTCCAAGTATGGCTGTTGTGATTACTGACTAAACATGGGATTTTTGTGCCTGTGGAATCCAGGAAACTAGCCTCCACTGCAATACCCAACAAGGATATATGTGTCCAAAATTTTCTGTGATTTTTCATTTTTTATCCTTGTTTAGCCAACAAGCAACATTTGAAAATTGAATATAGTCCTTGTACTGTGATTTTCTTTAGAGAGTTGGTTGAGGTAGCCCCCTACACTGATCTAGTAACAAATTAACTTGGAATGATACTTTTAAAAGGTGTGAGAGACATATGTTAAAGTAGTTGTTCTTCCTTTCTCTAATGGCGTTTTATTTCAGTGAAGGAAATACAAGTCGTCTCAAAGCCCCAAGTGAAATCAGCAGATTTTTTTTTTTACTTTGTTAAGGATTGAAGATATAAATGGAGCTGTAAAGCTTGTTACTATTAAAAGCTACTATGTAGCTTTTCCTGCTTTTTAGCCTTACTAATTATGTTGATGATGTTATTAGATAAGTCTGGATGACGGAAAGGAAATAATCAAGTAAGTGGCATTTAGATTGGAATGAAGAAAAACCATACAGCAAAACTGAGGTAGAAGTAGCTGCTGTGGTCCTGTCACTTGCATAGTATTAGGTCAAATAGAATGTGATATGTCTTGGGGCTATATATTCGGAGATTACATCTCAGTTCAGTCTGTTTTAAAAAGAAACTCTATGAAGCTAGTGGAAAACAGGATTGTATTTGCATGTAAATCCCTTGGGAATTCCTTCTTGAATATTTTAGAGATGTATGTCTGATGATGTGTTCAGATTGCTTTAAAGTAACTGTATAGGTTTTCCTTAAAATGAAAAAAGTTAGGACTTTCCTAATGCATATTAAAGAAGTAATCATTATTGAAATGATTTGGCATATTACATAAGTGGTTGAAAAGATTATATAAATTGTTACTGTACTTTAATCTAGCTTCTTTGTATGCAAATAATACTTTTGGAATTAAAGAATGAGTGGGAATGATGAGGTGTTTTTACACTACTATGCCTAATTGGTTAAGACCACACCACCAATATATTTTCTTCAGGTCATAGATTATAAGGTGGGAAAAAACTATTGCAATAATTTAGTCGAGGGTTATATATAGACAGGACTTTCCTAAATTAATTCCTCACTAGATTAAATGGTTTTGTTATTTTTTTAGACAAAAAAAATTTTTGATATTTGAATTGCCTTTGATGGAGAATCTGTCTCAGTTCTAAGAAAGTTGTTTCAGCAGTTAATTGCTCTTATTAAAGAGAAAAAGAAAAAAAAAAGGATATCAAAGTGTTATCTTTCTTCTAATCTGAATTGCTTTGTCTAAAGTTTTGAGCTATCATCTCTTATCAGTCCTTTTTCAGGTAAAGGAATTAACCTATCCTCAGCCTGTTTTTTTTCACATATGACTGACAGGATGTGATCAAATCCCCTTTAACACTCCCTCTGATATGCTGTAGACACTGAATTCCTTCAGTCCTTGGCCATTATGTTTTCCAATCTGTTATCCTCTTGCCTGTTCCCTAGAAACCTCTAGGATTTTTTTTCACTTGCATTTGTGAACTCTCTGTGCTGAAACTAGGCATTGCATTCCTGTTGTCGTTCCAAAATGTCATTGTCAGTGCCAAATACGAGCACACTCTAATATCTCTACTTGTTATTTCCAGATTGTACTTTCAGGAAATATATAAATCATTTTGGTAGTGATGTCATATTATCAGAAGCTCATTTAAAGATGATCGCTAGTCATGTCCCTAAATCTTTTTTGTAATTTTGCTTCCCAGGAAAGAATTTTACATCCTAGTGCTAGGGCCTGTTGCAGTGTCTGGTCTTCAAAGGAGAGCAGAAAAGTTGGAATTCAGGAAAATATTTAAAATCTTCAAAATGCACCTCCTAATGTGACTACTTAAAATCCATTAAATAGCTAGATAGCCTGTGGTCTACCTCAAGAGGCTTGATTTAGAAATAATTAAATGAAATTTTATGGTGTGCATGATGTAGAATATTAGACATCATGGCTATAATGATACTTTCTGCTGTTATTGCTCCTGTTTAAAGCAGAATAAAATAATATAGTTGGGAGCAAGATTTCTAGTGCTGTTATGATGTCACTGTAGTTTGACTACTTGACAGAATTGTAGTGGAGACATTGTTATACTGCTGCTTAAGAATAGATCTATTTTAATTATATTTTCATTGCTTTGTTAAGCTTAGTTTAGTGGAATTTTGAGTCAATCAACTAGAAATTATTCTTTCCTGGCACACTGCAAATGTTAATACTCTTCCAAATCCCCAGTGATATGCAATTTTTCTGAAATTGGATTTTGACTTTTTTTATTTATTTTTCATTCATTTTATTCATTTTTAGCTTCCCAGTGAAGATACTGAAATATTTGTGAGTACCTCACAGTGCTTATTATTGCTGGTTCAGCTGTATGGAGGGAACAATCAGGAGAGTATGTCTCCAGAAAACATGAACAGCTTTGCTGAAGTACTGAAGTCCAAAAAAGATACACGAGAACTGAAGCTTTTATTGAAAATTATAAAGAGACTGGTGAGTTGACATCTAAACTCTTTCAAAGTCTGCATGTTTCTTTTATATAATTTAGTAAATTTTTGGCTGGTTTTTTGCCTCTTAAAGGAAAAAATATTTTTAAATAATTTTAAAAACAAAATATGTTAAGTTGAATATCAGGTCTTTAAATTTCACTTTTCTGGAGAAGATAGCTTTCTACACTTAAAACCTCTTACAAAAATGATTGTAGGAATTCTCCTATTTCAGTTAACCATTCAGCTATTTAAATAACTCATGCTATTTTTATATTTGTTCAGTAATTCAGCTCTATAAAGTATCGAAACCATTTTCTGAATGTGTTCTGAAAGAACTAACCTTGAAGCATTAAATATCTGTTCAGACATACAGTGGTTTACTTTGCGGTGAATAAAATGCTCTTTTATACTTTGAATAGGCTTGTGCATGGGCTTCTGAGTCCTTATTCTCACCAAGCTGTAGGGACCGCTTGTGCTGGAATGGCTGTAATGTAGAATGCCAGGCAGCAGGAGTCATGCAGGGGCTTATTCTGGTGATGTTATTGACAGCTGGGAGTTTCACTTCCGTCGTGCTCCAACACAGTGGCATGACTGCAGTTTACGTCTTTCAGGTAGCTTAGGCGGAAAACTTTCAGTATCTGTAGCATTCTCTCAGATATTACTATGGATTTTTGTCTTGAAGTGTCTTAACAAGAAGCTTTACCTGCATTGTCAATAACCTTGCACTGGTTGAGTACTTGGTCGTTTACTCTCCTAAAGCAGGAGCCTTCGGTTAAAAGAGGGAAACTGCCCCAGTGTAAGAGGTGGGAGATACTTCAATTTTGTAAGTGCAGTGCTGACTACTAGAGTAAGACCATAATCCATGGCAGCAGGTATTAAGAGGAAGCAACTCTCTTGTAGAGATTTCAAAGCTCTTGTCCTCTTTCTCCTGCTCACTGTATTTACATCACAGGAAAGTAAACACCAGACCCTTCTTTCCTGTTTTGCCCAGCCCTATCTTGCCCTAAAACAAGCATGAATATATAAAATTAAAGTTGATATCATGTTTAAAATTTTGAAGACATTTCCTATTGATTTTATCTTGTACCTCTGCTTCTCTTTATGAATTATTGTTGTGATGCATGAAACTGGCTTTTGCTTTTCTCCAAAAGCAGTATGAGTAAAGAGGTGACAAAGTGTGAGGGCAAGAAAGAGAAATAAGGCTGCAATATACATATCTAAATTATTTAATTTTAGCATAGCTACAGACTTGTTTCTTTCTCTCCATTTTGAATCCTAGGGTTCAAAAGTTGATCTGCTGTGCAGGTTACTTAACACGGAAACTTCTATTGACTATTTTAAGAGAACAAAGCTATGCTGTCACCTTTTGAACCTTGCAAGTTCCTGTACTTTGAGTTCCAGTATTCTCCTTTGTATACCTGGTACTTGTTATTTATAACATCAGGCATAGATTTTCTGTAATTATTGTAATGAGATCATAACATTTCTTTTGAAAGGAAGGTTCATAGATAATTTGACAGATTATTTATTAAATCATATGTTATTTCTCTAAACTTTAAAAAGTACTGTTCAGAGGAGATTATTATCTTGTCAAAATTGTCGTAATCACAAAAGACATTGAAATATAATCATATCTATTTAAGAAGGATTCAGCCCACATCAGGCGAATTTTGAAGTCTAGAGCAGTGTTTTTCTTTTTTAATATCTGAGCAATCTTTTAATAGAGGGATCAGTAAGTGCACCAGTTTTCATTGTTGCCAATCAGTGCTTATACAGAGCAACTTTTCAATTTGTGGTTACATTGACTTTGCTGGTATAGGCACAGGTATTGCTTATGTAAGACAGGAATGTACCAAAAGAGCTCCATGTGATTATGCTACAGATGCCTTTATAGCATGTATTGCTGGAAATAAGGAAAGGCGTAGCAGTGTGACTACTTAATCTTTATCCAAGTATTTTACATGACTGCAGTGAGCCAGTAGAGGCAGATATCTAAGTTTCAGAGTCTTCAGTTTAAAGCATATTAGAGAGTTTGTTGATGTACAAGATGACTGTACCTTGATGAAATGGAATCCTATATCTATATGTTGTTATAACCTAATAATTAAACCACTGGGTTTTATCTCCAGTGGGTGGAAGGTTTTTTTTAAAATGTTGGAGGTTTGAGTTTGTTGTTTTGTTTTGTTCAGGTTTTTGTATGATTATAGTCAAATTTGACCAGCAAATTGACTGCAGGGGAATAGAAACTTCTTGCAGCACTTTCTTCACTGATTGTTTTCCTACAATTTTGTTGCATTCATTTCTTAAACAGAAAGAAAGATATAGGCCAGACTTTGTACAGACTTAATAGTGAAATCACTAAGAGCATCCCTTTTTACAGTCTTTATTTCGCTGTAAAAAGGAATCATTAGGAGAGAAAATATGCTTTGAGCTAACTTTTGTGACTGTGTAAGTAAAGATCATCTAAAAGCTTTAAAGAGGCAGCATTGACTGTCTTCTTTCTGTTTTCTTTATAATTACCTCTTAACTTTCAAAGCTTTGTACTCTGTAAAGCACAGGTTAACCAGTTTTTTTACAAGAATGTTCTCTCACTGGCATTGATATAATGAACAGAAACTGAATAAAATTATTGAATTGAGGAACACAGTATGAAGGTTTTTTCCTTCAGCTCTTGCACTAACTCTCTTGTTCTGATTGCTTCATCTTGGGTTAGACAATGCTGCTATTCAGATATACTTCATCTTTTTTAGTAGCATTTTTGTAAGTGATTGGTGACATCAGAAGAGTGATGTCTTGCTTTTTTTGTTCTGGAAGCCTCTCCTGCCACTTGTAATGGAAATCACTGTCTTATCATTCCATCTCTTTTTGAAGATATAGTGCGTCTTATTAAATAAGCCCAGTAAATTACCTAGATTAAAAATATGGTTTTTGTGAAGCAGAAGAAATTTTCATTTGGGAAACAAGTAGTTCAGTTTTTGCCTTCTTTACTGAGAAGTTTTTAATTTAGTTTTTTTCTCCAAAGGAGAAAAATCTCCCTGCCATCTCAATTTATCATCTAGTATGTAATGTAAAGGCATTTTTTGTAGAATTAGCCAATATCGTTCCACTGGACACATAATCACTGTGGAATTACAGCCCAGTACTCACAAATAAATAATTTCAGCTTTCAGAACAAGGGAACACTCTTTTTTACTTTCATGTAGTAATAAGGAAAAATTCCTCTCAGAAAAATGAGTAAATATTAGTCTTTCTGCACTCACTGTGAAGAGGGAACTTTTGTTCTATGACCTTTCCCTTAAATACTAGCCAGAAAGGATATTGAATTCTACCTAAATCACACCTTTTTCTCCTGATGGTCTTTCTAGAATCTCATTTTCACTGATTGGTGTATCATAACTGTCAAAAAGTAAATTTTTTTTTTTTTCTGAGCAACTAAGCAACTAAGACATTTAGGATGTTACCTGCATGTCTTATACCACGTGGGGATATGTATAAGGATTTCTCAAATAATTTTAGGCTATGTAATAAAGTCATTAAGGCTAGAATGATAGTACATGAGCTGTGGCAAAGTTCCATAACATTCATTAATTTCACTGGAGGACTATTGAACTCTAATTTGATTTCCCTGCCAATTCAAGCCACAGCAACAGCATCACTATGTACCTGCAGGCAAATTTACTGCCCTATTTCAACTGTACCAAAGCCTGTGGAACCAATGATCACTATGTCTAAGATGTCATTCAAATCATGGAGTCCTTAAGTGTTTCTGTCATGTAGCTTAGCAATGACATCATAATATCAATATCATCCTCAGTTTTACACCAAGAATAGACAGCTTCGTGTTTGTATATAAAATATATGTGTATATTTTTACTGCAATTGTTACCAGATTAGATGCTTGTTATATTAATCCCTGATCATGCATTATGAAGACATTTAGGGCTTGGAGAGATACACAGTCCGAGTACACAAATGTTTGATTTAGAGTAGCAGTTCTGCAATCCCTCAATAAGTTTAACTTCTTGCTGGAGGTTTGCTCCTCAGTAGATTCCTGCAAGTACATCTATAGGGAGCTTCCCTCAAAGAAAGTGAAGCAAAATCCCAAGAGTTTTTCAGCTAGCTTCCCTTTTGCAGCTTCAGCTCCAAGGACTCAGCGCTACAAGGAGGTGCTTGTGCAGCAATTCCGAGCAGAGTCTGTTTTCCCATGGTCTTAAAAAGCTGCAGGAACCTGTTGGCATATCTCCTGCCGAGGGACCACAGCTCCTCAATCTCAAATTAGCTGGAGAAAACTTTTTGTGCATCTTACTCCTAATCTGAATCTTTTAAGAGGCCTATAATTAATTTCATTAGTTGCTAAGATAATCCATAGTATTCCATTGCTCTAAGAAATAATTTTATGACAGAGATGTTTGCTAGGCTGTGAACACAGTACTCACTTGTGGGTTGCTGACATGTATAGGTATACTCACTATAAACAAACAAATTCTCCTGAATTTATACAGATTTTTTAAATTTGAGTGACTTTTACAGGAAAAATTTCTGTCCTTCATTAGTGTTAATCTCTTATTTTTAAGTTGTTACCAAACCTGCATCCCTTCTTTGTAGACCATCCTTTGTTGGCTTCAGTCTACAAGAATGATGTCCGTAAGACATTACTATTGTATGTATGTTACAAGGGAGCATTCATTAGATACAAACAACTTAGATCCTCCCAAACAGGAAAAACTAATCAACATTAAGATACATTTTGCAGACCATAACAGGATGCATTGCTCATAATCCTTTGAAACAAATACATGGGAAGGTAAAGCACCTTCACTTTTCCTGCTGTATGGGGAAGCTCCTTCTGTTTACACACTCAGGCAGGGGGTTTTTTTACAGTTTTAATGAAATTCGAGAGGATCTCCAGAGATGAGAGATGTGGAGGCCTCCAGCTCACACCATGATTTGGCAGCCTTCTGCCACGGCACTTTCAGGTCCTGCCTTACCCTGACACACGGGCAGCAAGCAGGATGGTGAAATTGCCCTATTCCCAGGGGCAAGTGAGACTGTTCTCCCCTCCTCCTCCACTGGCTTTTCATCTAGTTGCAAAGTAAGCTTCTAAGTATGGCTTTTTGAGTTTTGCCTATGGTTTGACTGAAATACAATCTAATGACCCTTTTTAAATAAAAAATGTTACAATGCCCGCAGAGAATATGAATAGTCTGCAGGGGTATTTGTGAGTTGGATTGCTAGGCCGTGCCATTGCCATCAGTCAGGAAGCAGTATGTTGAATTTTACTGCAAATATTAAGAAAATTTAGTTTAAATTACTCAGAAGATGAATGCAGCTAATCACAACTACTCTAATACAATTTAAACAACAAATAAACAATTATTTAAATAGAAAACTTGTATAACTAGCGTAATTTAAAGAAATTAATGGTTTCATAGTTCTCTTGTGGCACAGCCCCTTTGCAGCACTTCATTGTTTACTGGAATGAAAATTGAGCCAATATTGGTTAATTTTTCTGTATAATTTGGATTTTTTGGTGTTAGTCTTGCTGAAGCTGTGTTTTGAACTTTATATTCAGTTTGTGATGTCATATGGGCTCTACTAAATGCTCATGGAAATGAAGTGTTGTGCTTCCACTATTAAAACCTGATAGAAGATTTTTTTTAAGCTTAATAAAGCATTTTCAGTAGCACTAGGAAGGAAAACAATTCATCAAAGTGTGATTTTTGTATAATCAAAACGATAATATTTCATTTTGTTGCCTCACATTCTACAAGCAATACCAAGTCCTAAGATATGTATTATTGCCTCTATAATTATATACTTAATATTAAGGATAACATAGCTTTTCAAAAGCCACATTTTTAAAGTACTTCATGAAAACATTATTTATATGTCTGGTAATACTTAGGATATCCAGATTTGAGAGGGATGCTGAAGTTGATTTAGATTTGAGATCCTGTGGCTTTCTTTATAGTAGTATACGTGGTTAATGTTACCTGGACTTACTAGATTCTGTATATTGAAATCCCATACACAATTTTTCACTATAGGTCTGATAAGAATTTTCATTTTTAATCACCTTAGAGGCATATGCATGTTTCACCTGTGTACCTGGCTTACAGAGCTTGTGAAGGGCTAAATTCAGGCTTATTTATACTTTGAGCAACTCCTGGAGTGTTTTCAGGATGCAGACTAGTAGGACAAAATGTGAGCACTGTCCTTGACTCTATCTTTCCTTGATATTTGCGTTATATGATTTCTACGGGAGAAGAGGGAAGAATATTTTTTTATTTAGATCTACACACTTGGTTAGACCACTGATAGAATTTTAATAGGCGTTTCCACTTCTGATTGGCCTTCCTTTTAATTTACCTTTTTGTTTACCGTAACCTTCTTTCAGTCGGCCAGAATTCTTAAGCAGGGAAATGTAAAGTTATACACTGATGGGGTTTGTTCCAGTGTTTATTCTGCTGTCTTATGAAATGAAACAGAATGAGTATCTGTGAGTATGTCTCAGTCACTGATGCAGTCCCTGGAATTCTTATCTTCCTCCATTTTGTCACTTTGGATCCTGTCCAGAAGCTCTGTAGCTGATACGAGATCAGAGAAAAGTTCGCTATTTTTTGACTCAAAGCACTCGATGGTACAGGAATGTTCTACTTATTTTTTCTCATAGAAAAAGCAAATATTTAGATCTTGATAAGATTGTCTGGGATTATAGGATCACTTATTTCTGCCTACGTCAGAATTCTGTTCTGCTGTGTGAATTTAGTACATCTCTGACTACACTTGCTGCATGAGATGAGATTTAGAATAATATCAGTTCTGTGGCTGAGAAGGCTGGGATAGTGAACACAAGAGCTACTAATTGACTTTATGTGATATAGTTTATATCCCTGTGTATCTGTAACTGCAAACACAGTGTATTTGCTTTTTAATATGTGTCTTGGGATACTCTTAACTCAAAGTGTCAAGAAATTTTTAACAACCATGAGAATCAAAATTTTATTTTAATTGGATCTAAGCTGATTTTCTTTTTTACCAGTGATTATTGGAGCCCCAAAGCCTGTTCTATCAAAAATACTAGGCTTCATGTAACCTGTGGTAAAATCATGGTCCTCAGATAACGTTTTGCTTAAGGTAATCGATCAACACCAATCAAATAGGATTGAATTATTAAAAATCTTCTTCCAGCTTGAATTTTAATACCAGGTTGCACATATTTCCATGTGCTGTAGCATTAATGGGAGCATATGAGCTGTAGGTGCTGCTTTCATTATTATTATAACTGAATTTCATTAGTCTGTAGATTGGGACCTCATTGTGATTAGCTCAATTCAAGCATAGTAAAAAGTAATTTCTTGCTCCGGAGAACAATCCAACTTGTTTCCTGTATTCAAAATAGGATCAAGGAATGGCCTGAAAGTGACTCTCCCTAACAGGAAATAATTTGACTCAAAATGATCATTCTGGGCAAAACAGATCCTTGGGCAATGATCAGTTCTGTGCAAGCAGGTATGAATGTTTGACTAGTTGATTACTAATGTAGAAGAATCCTAATTTGATTACAAATTTAAATCCTTATGTTCAGAGGAGTGTTTGAAAATCCTTGGTCTTCATGTGAAATTGTTACCAGAAACTAAAATTAGAGCTTTGAAAGATTTTGGTTGCCAGTGTTGAAGATGAGATACAGTTACTTGTAAAATGGTTTACTGTTACTTTTTGCAAACTTCTGTTGCAAACCCTTCAACAACACCTCCCCTTTTTATTACATATCTCTTACTCAATCTTCTTGCTGACAAGTTAACTAAAGGTGAAATAGTCTGTTACATTTCATTGTGTAAGAAAAAGTTTAACTACATTGTACACCAGGAGGAAATCTAATGTAGGAATTAGATAACTCACTAAAAAGGAGTGCTCCTTCCTTTGACTTCTAAATAACCTAGTAATGGACAGAGTAAAAGGTCTTGACATAACCTCTTTGTTAATCCTCATTGCTCCTTTGTTTTCCTTGCCTATGTTTCTATCTATTGAAACCTTAAAACTATTGAAAAAAAATCTATTGAAACCTTTAAACTATTGAAAAAATCTGTTGTTTTAAAAAATATATTTCAACTTATGCACTTTAACAAGGCATTCAACAAATATTAACTGTGTTTCACTTTGTCTTATCCCTGCTCTCTTCATCCTATGAGGCTGGAGCACTGCTGAAAAGCTAGTGTTTTCAAAAATCGTGCCATGAGCAAATTTGCAGGTCATACAGAGCTTGATTTTAAGAGCCTGTGTGTGGATACAGATTAACAGGGAATATAGTTGAAGTATTTTTATTGTAGAGAGAGATAGTCCTTGGCCATCAGGCTGTGAAGATAGGGGACTCTGAGGCACGTAAATTAGGCAAAGGAGAGAAATAGCCTGACAAAGAATTTCAGATCAAGGTTGTCTGTCTGATGGAAATAGTGAGGAAAAATATGTAAGTACAATAAAGCTATGCTAGTCATGGCAATTAGACCAAGCAATGTGACCTGTTTAAGTTAGAGATTGTTGGAAAGATCAAAGATGAAAATTATTTAGAAGCATCAATCAAAACATAAGTACAATGAAAGAAAACAAAAAACTTAATTTTTTTTTTTCCTGGATATCTCATACATCTAATGGTTGGTTAACACATTTGCTAACAACAAGTAGCTACTTCTGAGGTTCCCCAACAGAGGGCCCATGCTCACAGGCTAATCCCTGGCAATGCTAATCATATCTGGGCTTTGTGCTGCACATTTTCAGATGACTGTAGTCCATGTAGGTGTTTTGAAACAAGATTATGTTTAAAAATAGCATTTGTGTGCATTGAGGTTAGGTTTTCAGTAGATTTCTACAGGAACTGACCCCTTCTTTCCAAGTTCAAACAGTGTTTCAACCCAACATCTTCAGTGATGTAACATCAACATTTTAAATTATGAAGACTCTACTAGTTAAACATTTATGAAGTGCCCAGTGCTGTCATTTCTTTAAACTATTAAAATGTACTGTTTTTATAGGAACATCATTATAAATTTATAACAAATGTAATTTGTGGTGATGCTGTATTCTATGGGCTGTGAATTACTGTCCTAAATTTCACACAGCAGATGCTTTGCCTGGGATGCAGTGCCTAGCTGATGAGTTCATAGGATGCAGCATAAGAATATCCCACTATTTACATACCAGCTCTACTCTGCTTATACAGCTTGCTTTTTAAGACCACTCTTTTAAGAGTGTTGAAGTTCACACACAAGTCTCAGTCTTGTCAAAAGATTACCTAAATTATTTAATATCAGTAAAAGAGTACTTCTTCCAGAAATATGTAGTGTTCATTAGAAATGAATCAACAGCTGCATGTCATTTCATACTGTCCAATAGCTCCAATGATTTAAAATTATTTTTAAAGGAATTATATTGGTGTACTTAATTGCAAGAGCGATCGTAGCACATAGCCCCAGTATACATTGAAAAGTCAAAATGATATGTTCCATAATGCATAATATTTTACCTTGTGGATGAAAATCTGATTTTTGTGCTGTAAATCTTTGGAAATTATAATGTATAGACTAACGGCATATCAGAATCACATCAGAAAAAGAAAATTTAAAGCAAAACCTGCTCCACCTGTGCTAAACAAAATGCACACATAAAATTTTGCCATATATACAGGCTGTGATGCATATATATGTGATGTGAGGTAGGTATGCTAAACAGTGGAATCTACCAGAGTAAAATTTAAACAAAAAACCATTATTTGTAACTGCAATTTATTATTGTCCCATTTCATCACTTAAAAATAGAAGAAAGAGTCAAGGTAGAATACCCTTTGCTAATCCAACTGAATGTTTCCTTTATGGCTTTTCATGCAAGAGGCCAGTGTTTCCAGGGAAGTGCCAGTACTGGGCTCCCTATGTGTTCTCTGGGCTGAGATTTTCCCTGCAGTGGGCTTGGGGAGATATAAAGGCAGAATTTCCCAAGGCAGCTTGGGCACAGTGCTGCTTGTCCTGAGTGCTGGAGCAGAAAAGCTCTGCAAAGTTTACTAGTAAAGCAAGCATTTTGACAGCTGTAAAATTTTAACTCAGAGTCCTTATTGAGTAGCTGTGTGTTGCTTATTTTCATTAGAGCAACAGCCTGCACAAAGCAGGTTAGCATTAAAATCTATGTCACATTAATATTTTACAATCAAATAATTCCTATGGAAATGAGTATATTAACACATCCTCATACTGCTACTTTTCTTCAAGGTACTACCAGTATTTAAATACAAAGAAAGGTAATTTTTAGAATATGTGATAAAACAGTGGGTTTGCATAAAGCATAAAAGAAATTGTGGTTTATAAAGATCAGGGCTCTCTTGTAACTTTAAAACATTAGTACAGTTTAGTATTTGCAATATAAATGGGGGTGTATACACAAAATGGCACACAATATTTATTTTTAAAGTCCATAACTCTTAAGACAGCTAGGAGTAGTTTGTGCAACATATATCAGTTAGTTATGTGAGAGCTTAACCCCACTAATATAGCAATATTTCTTCTACTTTGGTGAGGAAAATTCTTATTGCTGAAAAAAAAAAATACAGGTGTCATTGAAAGACCTAAATAATATGCCCTCAGGATTGCTCGAGTGGACTGTTGCTCCACTGAGGAGCTCTGATGACATCAGAGAGATGCTCGTGCAATTTAGTCATGCAATTGTAGTTCTAAAATGAAATATATATCACATTTTGAAAGTGATCTTTTGAAAGATTTAATCATGAATGATTTTATAGTCTTTCCTAGTCTCTATATCACTTCACCATTATATTTGATAGGATCTTTTTCTTGACATCTTTTTCTCTACATTTCCACCTCTGCTTGTATGTTTTCGATTCTTCACTCCATTCCTCAGTTTCAGATGCTCCTGTTTTTTTCTTGAAACTTACTTCTTTTTTCTTTTAAAAGAAACTGAAAATAATAGATATTGGAGATTGGAGGGCCAAGAATGTTAAAATGCCTTCTCTCATCTTACATTTCAACCATTGCAGGTTTCAACAAAATCTTATTTTCTGTCCTGAACCTTCATACTTCAATTTTGCATAGCTATTTATGATCTCAAGAGCACATAATTGCATTAGCATACTGCTATGTGTGTGTACAGCTATTAGGCTTATATACTCTTCTGTAATCCTTTTAGATTTTCTCATTGAAGTATAATTTATCCTGGTTTTTAGTATTTCCATCTACATAATGGCTAAAAGTTTTAAATATTGCAAGGATGAAAAATATCTTAATTTTCCAAATTTAGTTGCGGAGATTCCTAAGGAAATTTAATTACCTGGAAGTACTAATGACTTACTCATGAGTGTCAGACCTATAAAAATTTCTCTGATTTGGCTGCCCAAATCATTTAGGTACTTATAGTCCTAGTCTTTTATTTCTCTTATAAAAGGATTGAAAGAAGAGACCAAAGAACTGATGAGAAACCAGAAATTCCATGGGATATGAAGTATTTTGTTTAACAATTTTAATTACATTTACTTTCCCTCAGTTGTACATTTCAAGAAGACGTAATGTAATGAAGGAGGATGCTGTGATATGAGACTAAGTTATGTGGAAAGCCTGATAGTCTTCCTAGAAACAAAACTAGAATCAACTGGCTTTTGGGTTGTAAAACTTGTATCTGTGTCTCTTTCCTCACTCGCCTTCTAACAAATTGTTTTAAATGGGAAATGAACCCAGTAATGTTGTAATCAAGCTTTTGACCCATGAAGTTCAAATGGCTTTGAAATGAGAAAACCAGATTTGTCTATCCCTACGAGAAAATAAGAGCAGCCAAACATCAATCTGCCAAGATGGTTTTATTCAACTTTTGCCTAGTACCTTTTAGACTACTTCAGGAACTTAAAAATTTATGATACTTCTACTTGAACTTGGATGAGAAAGTGGAATACAAATGTGATCACTCTGACAGTGATTTAGTGACCCTAGGACATCTGGAAGTAAGGCCAGGTGCAGAGAACAGTGGCAGGATATGGATTGGAATGTGAAAGGATCTGTATTGACTACTGCTTAACAGCTGTATGTGAGAAAGAAAAAGATGTCTTGAAACGGGTAAAGGTGAAAAATGTACAGGAGCAATGAACACTTTCTTAATATCTTGGCATCACTGCAGTCCTGAATGTGATTCCCAAACAATATGAAACATATTCAATTCTGAGACTACTGAATATAATGATTTTAGTGTGATAAAAATCTTGTGTCCTGCTCTGTAGTGCTGTCCGCTCTGTAGTGCTATCTCCTCTGTAGTGCTGCTTTGATCCAGCTCCTCACCCAGCCTACTGGGGTTCAGCTTGCAGCCTTTCCATTTCAGAAGAGAGGAAGAAAAGAGGCTGGAGGTTGTGGCACTTCTCATGTACCTTTCATTTCTCCCCTCTGATGGGCAAGGATGTATGTCCCACTCTCCTGCAAAGAAAATTTATGTTATAATGTCCATAGTGGGGAGTGCACTTCAGTGAAGCTGTGTGTGTTCAGAAACACTGTAAGGAATGAGCAGGAACATCAAAGCCACCATGAATTGTTGTGTCATCATTGGATGAGGTGTTCTAGGGAGGTTTTCTAGCCACAATCACTTTAATAGTGAGAACAGCAAGTTACTTGAACTCTAATCCAAAAGACTCAATATTTAGTAGTATCATGGTAATGTCATGTAGGACACAAATGCTATAGCCCATCAATTTGTTTTAAGGAAAGCAAAACGAGTGTTTCTGTTTCAAACAGAAAACCCTCCAATGTACACGAAACAGCTGGACCGTTGTTAGTCCCACACTAATAAAGCACCTGTAGGTGCAGTAGCCTCTGCACCCCTCAGTCTTCCAGGAGCCCAACTGCTCTGCAAGGCTGCCGGTGCAGATGCGCTCACCCACGCAGTGTGCTCCAGCATCCAGGTTCCTCTATGCAGAAGGGGCTGCCAGACCTGAGACCACACCTGCTATACAGAAAGTATGTGTGTCTAAACCAGGGACCACTGCAAAATGCAAGCATTACCTTTGTGTCTCAAGCGGTGGTCTTGGTTTTGCCTGGAAACTTAAGACATGTAACCAGAAGGATTAATCTGATTTAAAAAGTGAGTTTGTGTCACTTGATTGGCTCAAAGGGCTCTTTCTTTTTAATTGTTCCCTGGACGATCATTCTTTTTGATGCTGTATCTTACCATTAGTCAGAGCTAAAATAATTTGTCACACTAGTACAAATTATTTCAGACCAAACACATATTTCCTAATGCCAAGTGCAGAACAAAGGCCAGAAGAGAAGGGAAACTTGTCCATACTTAATTATGTATTTCCAGATGTAAGAAAGATAAGCCCTTAGATTCAGTGATAGTGCTGGAGTTGCACATTTTGGCTTTCAGTTCAACACTACAACAAACCTGAAGAAAAATTCAGGGAAACAGGTTATATATTTCTTCTATAATTAATATATTGCAAGATACATTGTTTGAAATATTGAGGTGATTTATGAGAGAGTTGCCAGAGCTTTCATATAAAAATAGAAAAGTCAAATCAAGAAAAGTATAATAATTTCTGCCACTCAAATGGCTTGCAAAGCTCATTATTTTTGTGTTATTTTCCTGGCATTAACCTTTTCACTAAAACCATGTGGTTGAAAATAGAGGGATAATTAGCATTAGCCCATTTATGAGAAACTGCTAGTGACAGAAGCTTATTTATTGTTGTGTACAATTAAAATATGATGTGAACACATGAGAATTTACATTAAAACAAGATTGCAGCTTGTCAGCAGTTTCCTTTGTTCAGCTGTGTGTTTGTTAGGCTACAGCTGCTCATCTACCTTTATTTGACTTTATAGTAATAGCAACATGTTCATTACTGGAGATGTCTAAACCAGTTTGATTGCACAACATACAATGCAAAAATACATCTGATGTAATCTTTATTAAAGAATTAGATCTGGAAGTAAGATTATATACCAACAGGAAAAAAAAATACATTCTTGTTTCATCTCTGTATTGTTTTGGGTTTCTTTGGGTTTTTTTTAAATTTATTCCTTGCAATAAGTGTTGTTTATGCATAGCACCTAGGGTGATTTATGTAGATTATTTTGCTGGTTTATTTAGACAGCTTCAGTACATCTGCAAATAAACAACTTGAGACCTGCCAGAAAAAAAGCAGGCACATTTTTTTCCTAATTCTGTCGTTTTACAAAGGGATTTCTGCAGTGTAGCAGTTGGTATTAGTTGATGTGTTTAAGGATCTCTGGGACTCATCCTGTTATTGGGAGTTTCAGCTTTATGTTCCTTGGCGTAGAAAAACCGTGGCAGGAGGTCACAATGAAAGACGCTTTTCCAGCTGCCGTAACTGAATGGATGGTATTTCAGAGCCTATAAAATAGAAAGCAGAAGTTTTGTCTGTCATTAGTATCCTGCTGACACACAACATCCTGAAGGAAAGCAAAGCAAGATATTTATTTCTTTTTGCCCTGGAGATATTATCAAGCATAGGGGAGCTGTTAGCAAATACCAATAAGAAGTTATAAAAGAAAGTTCTAGGAACCTTTCCAAACTGAAAGGTTTTGTGCTTTCCGGAGTAAAATAGAGTCCTCATGTCTTCAGTGTACCTAGGTGCTGACATATCAGTATTATTAACTTTTGCTGGGATGGTTCACATTGTTCTCCAGTCAGAGAAAATGTTGGTCCTATTAATTTCACTTTTTTTTTTTTTTTGTCACTGTGTGCAAGTCTAGCTCCTGTATTGAACTTTCTAGAAAGATAGGTATCAACTTGCTCAGCTTTCATGCTTGCTCCATGTCTCTTATAGCTGTCAATATTATTTCTGTTTAGAGGGTTTTATTTCTCATAGTTAGAACTGTGTATAGAAACAAAGTTGCAGTCCCTGACTTTGACCAGAATCTTAGTCTGGTTTTCTGGAGCAGAAGCAGGATGAATAAATGAACAAGCATTTTGGTCACTAACAGAATAAAGGCGTCAAACATATACTTCAAGTTCATTAATGTGAACAGAAAGAACTGTGCTTTAATATTTTCTTCTGACCTTCCTGATGAGAAGGATTTTTCCTTTCTTCAGCTTATTGATGTCTATAAAAAGTTTCTTTACATCCCTACCACCTCATTTGTTACTTTTGTTTCAGATGGAAAAGTAGCAAACTCAGTTTTTTGGGATGTGTTCAGATACTACTAGAGTTATGATAGTAGTCAACCAAGCATATACAGCAATTGAATGCTTCCTGCTGCTTCAGTATGCACTGTTTCAATTACTATGTACGTTTTTTATTTGGGAGTTTCTGAGGAAAGGGATGTATGTTTCCTTTCAGTTACTTCTGCTGTGATTTCCTTTGGAGAAAAGTTTCCAAAGTACTGTGAAGTCTCACTGCCCTGTATGAACATTTAATTCAGTTTAAATGCCAAAAAGCATTTACAACTGTGGTCTAGGTTCACTTCTGATTATAATGTCATGTTTCTGCTATTTCTTTTTATCTAAATGTAATATAATTGACATTGATTTAAATAGATTATGTTCTCATAAATTATTGTTTCATTTACATAAAATAATTTATGGAAGAATATCTAGATATTCTAATGCAAAAATTATGATGCTTCTAGTTAATTAATTAGAGGTGTCAATAATTTTTTAGAATTATACCATATACCACATAGTCATCTCCTTATAGTACTTTCCTAATTCTAATCTTAAAATCATTGAGTTGAATATGTGCGCAGAAACTTCTGAGTTAGTGGTTTTTCCTCTGATGGTGTTTTTACTATTGCAGCTTTAGCTCAAATCTTATTACTAATTTTAAAATGTGGAGCAGCTCATTATGATCATTATACACTCCTGTGAGGATACAGAGTGAAAAAAGCCACAAATGTTTTAATGTTCTTATGTTTGAAAGCGGAGGTTTAAAAGACCCATAGTTTTAACATTGTAGAAATCACCCACTCATGAAAGTTAAATCTATGATTTAAAACTGACTGTGATCTAAAGCAAAGAAGGAAGGAAGAGGAGGGACAAGATAGAAGACAGGTAGAAATATCCCTATACAAGAGCATCTGAGCTTAGCCTTGAATAGCAGAATATCTTGACAGGGATTTGTGCTATCCTTTCTGCATACAGAAATGAGACAGGTATGAACTCAAAAAGTGCACTCACATCCTGCAGTTTTCAAAAAAGAAAATGGATTTGATAGTGTCATTGAACCCAGGAAGAATTAGACATAGTTCTTGGAAGCCTGAATTTTAAATAGTGTTAATTAAAATGTGACCTACTATCTTTTACTTCTAAGTTGAATTCATATTTTTTCTTTCATGCTTTTATTCTATCACAGGGATTTTTTTTTTTTTTAACTCCCCAAAATGTACCTCTGCTCTTAAATGTAGCTGGTGTTGATTGGTATGCTTCCACTCAAATGTCCCAGAAATGCAGATAAGAGAGCAACGTGATATGGTATTACAAGAGGTTTCATGCACATCTCTCAAGAAATGCATCTTTCACTTATGTGCATGTTTGTAGTGTCACTGAAGGGGGAGTCTCATAGTTTTAATCCTTTTGATTTCTTATTTTTTCAGTCTGGATGAACAATCGTATCAAAGCAAAAGTCAGATGCTATCCTAAAATGTTTTTGCTTATTGAAGATATAGATGAGTAGACTTTGGTTAAAACTTGGGAACTGGTAACAAAACTCAAAGCCAATATTTATTGCCTTGCAGCACTTGTGGAAATAACAGTGAATATTGATAGGATGCAATGCAAATCAAATTAATCTTTTGCAGTAGCCATTAATAAAACAAACAGTGTTTCTCTTTACTGAAGCTGTCTATTAGGCAGACTGTTTTCATGCAAGTAAGAAAAGTTTCAAGAAAGGAAATGAATGGGTTTATTTCAGCTTATGTTTTGAGCAGTTCACTTCCTTTTTAACTTTGAATGGCAGACGAGTAGTTGTAGTACAACAAAAATATTTAAGACTAAATACATTCCCTTTACAGACCAAATATAGGAACTTTACTTCTGAAGTTTTCAGACTTGACTTAACTGTAAAGCTGAATGCAATTTTTTGGGAAGGAAATATTTAGTGCACTTATTTGAATTTGGCAAGTCTGCTTTTCTGACCCTGATTTTTATGTATGCTTAATCAGCACCGGTTTATTGATCAAAGAAAAAGACTGGGGAGGGAAGGGGATCAAGCCAAATGAAATATCATTAGAGGGAGAAAGTTTTAGCAGAAAAGAAAAAGTTTTAATCCTAAATGAAAACTTTATTTAATTTTTATATTTATTTTAAACATTTGTCCTTTATGAAATTCAGACAAATTTTAGACAAAAATTGTGTTTATAAATAGTATACTAAGATGCCTCATAGCACAGATTGAAGTGCAAATGACTTTGAGACATTCAGAGCTCGATTTTGTTCCATTAATATTATTGTTATTCTTATATTAAGGAGGTAGCACACTTTACCAATTAATCTGTGCCAACAGTTATAGGGATCTGTGTTAATAATTGGGTGGATCTTCAATAACTTTCATAGTCCTATTTCTATCGTTAGTCATAAGAAGGCTACTTGTTTCTATATGGCCGTTTTTGGGCTTTAACTAGTGGATTCTAAGCAAAATGTATTATTGTGTATGTGCTGATATTACTGCATGTAGAAACTGGAGAAGTCATTGGGTTTCTGATAGGATGAAATTTCCCCACCGAAAACCAAAAAACTTCCCTCATGGAAGCCAAACAGTGGTTTGCCCATGAAAACAATTTATCTGAAAAAATATGAGAGAAACATCGCTGTAAAATATCTGTTTTTAACCGAGGAAATTATTTGAAACTGCCCGTCTGTTCATTTAACTATTTCACCCTTTTGTACATCAGTAAAGATTTCTTCTTGCCTTTAAACATAAGGTGCTGAAGTATTTATTGTAGCCTTAAGCCTCTTCTAGCTCCTACACAAGAGCTGACTAATCCTAACAACAGAGGGCGATCCACGGTTCATTGTGCAAGGAATAGGGCTCAGCTCTCCTCCAGGACCATCAGATTCCACATGATGTTTCTTGGGGCAGTGATGCGTTCAAGCTGTCTGTGGGTCACAACTGACCTGCAGTTGCTGCAAATACTTTTTCTCAGACTGCTG
Source organism: Dasyornis broadbenti (assembly GCA_013397935.1). Lineage (NCBI taxonomy): Eukaryota > Metazoa > Chordata > Aves > Passeriformes > Dasyornithidae > Dasyornis > Dasyornis broadbenti. Next base: position 540,309 of record VZRN01003396.1, on the reverse strand, counting down.
CAACTTGGGTGTTTGCTGCATTAAATTCTAGAGGAAGTAAGTTGTCCAGAGTACTACTGTGTGTGCTCTGAGCAGAAACTGCACTTTATGGCAAATACTACGTTGTATCACCCTTGAGTTAAGAAAAAGGAACTTTTCTAAACTTGGTCAAGGCAACTGTAACGGGACTATGTGAGCCAGTTTTAGTCTCTGCCTGCAAACACAGGCTTGTGAAAAGAGCACATCCTTGGGAACAGAGGGGTTGAATTGTGTGCATCAGCATCCTGTTTCTTGTTCAACATGTACACACGAGAAAGCACGCTTTCAGTTGTGCAGTTTTTCCTTAGGCTTCTTATTTTTGATACAGACAGAGACTAGTAGTACAATTCTGAATCTGACCACAATCCTAGAAAAATACTCCAATCCAGATGTTTAGGTTCCTAATGCCATAGTGATGGGTTATCACTGGTGCAGAATGAGGCAGCTTGATTAGTGTATGACATGGACACTGTCCTCAGTGTATAAGAGGACAAAAAATAATGATTGCCTGCTGATTCACCCCATATTGCTTTTAGGTGACAAGTGGAGTCTAATTCAAGATTTCAGATTTTTATTTGTAAGACTTCAGACTAGGTAAGTCCCAAACCATAATAGACTTCTAACTCATATAAGGACCCATTCTTTGTTGGAAGCAGTCAGTCTTGTCTATTGAAAACATACTAATCTGAAAGGTTATTTTTGTTCTTGATTACTTTACCCTGCTCCATTTTCTGGTCAGAAAAATGAAACTAATTTGGTTTCTGTTTATTTCACTTCCAGGCATTTTTTTGTTTATCCCTACTTTTAGAGCCTGTTGTTTTTCAAAAGACATCACCATTTTGAAGCAACAAAATTGTTTAAACTAATATTATATGCTGAAGCTTCTGTCAATTGTTTTAATAGTGTCGGAATATTTTACTCTGTCATGTTTGGTTGCTTTAGTCAAGATGACTAGTGATAGAATTGGAAATAAAATTCCTAATTCTTAATCCTACAATGTGATCACAGAAAATAATGCTATATTAAAAAGAAATTTTGAGCAATTTAGATTGGGGAGTGGGAAAGGCATATAAAACTGGGAAAGGCATATAAAACTGGTGTGGAACTTGGGTGTAGAGTACTAATCTTTATAGATGCTGTTGGACAGGAAGTGTTCTCGATTCAATTACTGGAAGACTTGGCATGCAAGAAGATGGAACTTAGCAGGACTACATTTTTTTGTACTTTCAATAGGAAATTACAAATAATCATTGAGATCAAACACACATATTGATCTGAAGTGCCATTACTTCAAGGAAATTGAAATAATGTGATTTCAAGAAACCTGAAAAGATCAGCAGATATTAACACAGTCATCCATACTCTCTTACGTTTATACCATTTTGATATCTTTTTGGAGAATGGTATGTGTGTTACAGGGAAAAGATTTTAACGCTTATTTTGATGGGATGAAGATTTAGAAACTATTCCAGAGAAGGCATTCATCAAATTATGCGTACTACAGAACAATAATATTGTATCTCTTACAAACAGATTTCATGCTGAGATACCTTCATCTTAGTCTGACAATTGAGATGCAAACTAGAGACTAATTTGTATTTTGAGAGGTTGTTGCATAAATACGAGAAACTTTGTTCATTTTTTTTGCACAGCTCTACTGGTTTTTTGGTACAATTAACCACCTAGCAATCTTCCAAGGCACAGATGCAGCATGAAGGAGGCTTTCTTATTTATTTAAGTAGTTCCCATGTTCACTAGATTAAGAAAGGCTGAACTTGTATAAACAGTTAGTAGCAAAAAGTTAGTAACACATCAGACCTGCCCCAGTTTGTGCAAGCGAAAATGTTCTGCTGTATTAGTCAAAAAATGCCAGCAGTGGGGAACTTCTACATCCTACTGAAGTTAGTAGACTTTGAGCTGACTTATTACCTTGCCTGATGAGGCCCACAAGTTCCGTGTTCCTAATTTTCAGATATACAGACCAACTACTACTTCGTAATAATGAGAGAAAGTTCTGGCTGTAAATATAGAGCTACCAGTAGAGTTTGCTTTGTTTAGAAGTGCATTGTGACTTTCCATCTACTTCTCATTATTCTGTATCACAGATTTGTAAACTGAAAATATGCAGTAGGTCTACAATAGTGTTTTAAATATAAAAGGCTTTTAACAGCCTTTGCACTACTGTGGTTGATAAAGCAAAATGGGAATTATGGAAACCAAACATTCTGATCACTGTATCTAAATTGCACTCTGATAATGGATTGTGTCAGCAGAGATGTGTTCAGAAGACCAATCTGAAGATTGCCCATATTGACTTGTGAGGCGCCCTACTAACCCCATGGAGAGACTATAACTACTTAGAGAGGTGAGAAGGTTGGGACTGATGCCAGGGAGACCAGCTGGCTCGTATATGCATGGGCTGAATCAAATATTGTCAGTACTTAAGAAGCAATGTTTCTTCATTTGCACAGTGATGTGTTTACAAACAGTGGTTAGTTCCATTTTTATTGAAAGTGATATATTCTTCTTCTCAACCATGCTCTTAGAAAAACAAAAGCTGGTTTTTTTTGCAAGAATTAATTCCTCCTTGTGTCAGTGCCTTCCACCCACACACCCTGCATATGCACACCATAATTTAACATGACATTCAGAAAGAAAAAAACAAACACTATTTACAATCAAGACATCAACCTATGTTTTAAAATTCAGATTATACAAGTTCAGTGCCTGAATTTGCATAGAAAATGTCTGGTTTGCATAATAACTTGAAAACTATTTTCCTTCTCTAATATTTGGTTTTTAACTCCACTTAGTCACAGTTCTTTCTGGAAGCTGCCAAAGCATTAATACTTAGTTCTGGTCAAAATATTTGGTTTGGTTCTTTTCCATCCTTCAGGACTGCAGTTGGATCTTTTGCATGCCTGTGTCACTCAAAAGGTTTCCCCCTGTTCTTGCTTTTTTTTTTTAACTGATTATTTAGGCCTTTCTAATGGGGATAATAATGGAGACTGGGAACCAAGTTTAAATCTGAGATTGTGCCAAGTACTTTCTTTAGACCAGGAAGTTAACTTTGGGGGTTTTTTTTAGAGGACTTATTTTGTAAGGATTTTTTCCAGCGTGTCATAATAGCATTAAATATGTCCTTCCATTCAGTCAGCAAAGATTTGGCATGTATGACACACTGTAGCCCAGCTGTATTCTTCTCAGAAGCATGTAATTAAAGATGTCAGGAAATTGTAGGTTAGTGTTTGTAAGAGGTCCAGCACACTGAAGTAACTCTGACAAGCCCTGTTGGTACTTAGGATTTTCTTTCTCTCCATAGATAATGCTTAGCTATGTAATTACCTTCTTTGGAGAAATAATTTATTTTCATTCCTTTCCTTTCAGTATTTTTTCTTAACTAAGTGCTTCAGTGAACAATATTTTTAAAGGAAGATAACCATACTGTAACTTCAGAAAGTGAAATACTTGCATATCTGTGAACAATCTAGTCCAAATACAATACTGCAGGCTTTCTTGCACCAACACAGGTGTCAGAATGTGAATTAGGGGAGGTAGTGCCTGCATCCTGGTTTTCTTATTACAGAGAAGCATTACAAAACCAGAATGATTCAGACTTAAGGATTTTTGTTACTCAAAAGAATTGGATCTGTGAGAACTGTGTTCCTCAGGAAAGAGTAGACTAAGAGACTGTACAGTTTATTTTGTATCCTGAGAAGATAAGAAAGGATGAGCTAGCAGGTTATTTAACAGAAGTAAGACTAGTGCAGGGAAATAGATTTATTTCTCTGAAGGGAGATGGGGACTAAAGAAACACATGTAGGTTTCATTTCACTTGGAAAATAGCTGAAATATTTAACAATTTGTCAGGTGTAGCAATCCATGAAGTTACTCGGTATTAGTAGTCAAAAGTAACGATGAGGTAATGATCCAGATTTATTAAAGCTGAAGTTCAAATTAAGTTTGGAGTGGGGTTCCGATGTAAATACTCAGAATTTCAACAGCTTTTCTTAGGATAAGTCATCTGCCAGAACCAGAAACAGGTCATAAGTTTGTATTTGTAATGGATCAGATTTCATAAACTCTATTGTTTATTTATCACTGCAAATATTTCTGCAAATTGAAGTTTTTCTGTATAATGTCTTTTCTAATAGGCTTTTATCAGAACACATTAGAAAATAGATATGAGTAACCAAAAGCCAAAGATACGAGTATGTTTGAATAGAAGCAATGGAAAAATATCCCTCTGTCCCACATAATTCATGTCAGAGCAGGGTATAAAGATCACTACTCTGAGGTCTTGTCATGCCATGCTTACAAATGTGCAACTGTAACTGGGTTGGCAGAGTTGTGGTGCAAACCTCCCTAGTACTGATATAGCATATGCTAAGAGAAAAATCTGGTTTTGTTGGCAAAGGTAGCAGCTGTCTCAAATCTCCGAGTGACATAAGCCACCTGACAAATGCACTCTTATCTCGATCTAGTTGTAACATAAAGCATAAGGATCCAAAATAACTTGCTCCATTGAAAAACAAGCAAACCAAATCCCAGAAGTCCCACCCAAGAGAGACAAGTGTTTTGAAATAGCAACTAGTGGCAGTTAAAAACAAATCAGTATTTAGAAAGATGCTGGCTTAAAAAGACAAACAATGCCGTATACCTAGCAGAGTATTGGTGTGCTGCCCTGACTTTGAGGGGACCTATCTGTAGGGTCGGAAGTAAAAGTTTCTTATCCATCTGAAATCTCCAAAAATTATTTTCAGGTTACAATGAGAATTTCCTTCTCTGCTTAATATAACTTACTTTTGAGGCTAATTTGAACTTGCTGTGCCGATTTTGTACTGCAGTGAATGAAGAACAGTCATGATTAAGTCATCAGGCTGGGAGAAGGGTAACACACAGTCTGGTGTACAGCAGTATCTCAAATCACTGCATCTATTTTTGCAGTGACTGTTAGACTGAATATTACATTAAATTAAAATTTTGATTTAAAAATAAACACAGTTTTTAGCTTCTACACAAGTCTACAAGTTTATAAGAAGATTTTGGGGGAACAGTTGCTTCGCAGTTATCTGTTAACAGGAGTGGAGAAATTAGGGGTTTTTTAATGCTAGGAGTTTTCATAAACCAAGGTGAGATTTCTCAAGATTTCAGCTTTCACAGCAGCTGAAAGGGAGTGGGCTGACTCTTCTCTCTGGCTCTTCTCTTCCTTCTTGCCACTGCCATGCAGTTCTGTCTTTGCCTTGCATCGGCTTCTGTGCACATGGACCAGAAGATGTGCCAGTTCCACTTGTTGACCTGGCAAAGAACAGCTGCCACCCTAGGTAGTTTTCTGCCACTTAAGCAAGCTGAATTAGTTTAATGTTAAACTGGGTGACTACTAGAACCCATCTCTTCTTGTAATAGCAAAGTCATAATTTGTATCAAGTGATTTTGTAAAGCTGTGCCCTTAGGGTAAAGTTTCACAAGATGCCTGAGCTGTTTTTGCAGCTTGCTGCTGTCAAAAGAAAGAATCCCCCAGGTACATTACCTACTGCTTTCTCTGTGTTTGGTGCTGTCCCCTTTTTCAGCTGGTTCAGCTCACTCAACTGGCAGAAAATGAACCCAGCAAAAGTGTGAGCTTTATGTCAGTTTAGTGAACTGAACTGAGAGGTATCAGACAAGTGCCAGAGCCAGCATGGCTATGGGCTGGCACTGGGTAGACACAGCAGGGAAGAGGAGAGGAAGGAAACCTCTTTGAGCAGCAGAGGGATGCGAGGTTGGCTCAGCTGGCTTGTGAAACCACATGTTACTTCACACAGTAACACAACCCTTTTCTCGTTGTGAAGATGCACTCTGGTATGGAATTAATTCTGAAGATTAAAAAAAAACATTCTATCACTCAAAGATACTAAGAAAATATATGCCCTTTCCCCCCCACAATTAGATGGTCCCAAATCAAAGGTGAAAGAGAGTAAGTAGAATTGGGATTTGGTATTGGGAGCCAGAGACTACACTGTGTACGGAGTAAAGGAATTTTTGTTTGTTAAATTTTTTATGCAGTCTAACACTTCTGCAAGGAATGCTGAGTTTCCCTGTGTTTCTTCCTTGAAATGGGGGGGAGAGGAAAAAAAAAAGAAGAAAAAAAAGGTGTTTCTGTAGCTATTAACACCCTAATTAACACCTTACTCTTCTTTCAAATGGATCGGTAGGAAAGTTGATGGAGATGTAGCAGCTGGAGGCAAAACTTGCCTGGTGAGTAAGCTTGAAACATGAAAGTAGGTGGTGGAGAATCATAAAGAAAGAGCTTGGTTAATGGCCTGAAAAGAGAAATTATAAGATATTGAAAACAGGGCAATGAATAAAAATCAGTATTAAAATACCAGTGGCTGGATCACTGCTGCTGTCACTTGGCGTGTGTTTGTTGGAGGCAGTATTGCTGCACTGCAGGCTGGAAGCTTTGCCAGCAGAGCTCATTGGGGGAACCTCCTCCTCACCTCCACAGCAGAGAGCCGCTTGAACTCCACATTCAAATGGAAATAGTCACTGGGGCACGGCAATGTTTCGTGGGATAACTGTGTCTGTGGGAAGGTTCTTGCCAGCATAGTTAATGATACAGTTTCACGATTGCTTTAAGCCAGGCTGTGTGTGGGCTGGCGTCAAAAAGGGAGGTCCCAGCCATGTGTTTCTGCCGCCTCTCTGGTGCCAGTGTGAGTGTGAGCGGTAAACTGTAAAACTAACCTAGGGAAAAAAGCATGGGAGGAGTTGGCCAGATCGCATCCCTGATTTCTCACCATCTGATTGCACAAATGCCAGCGCTGGCGCTGGGGAGCTTGGCTGGGGGGCGGAGGAGAGAGAGGCCCTTCAGCTGCAGCTCCGGCTCAGGCTGTTTTACAGCGATGGAGAGCACACAATCTGGGGTGCGGGATGGGTTTTTTTTTTTATTATTATTATTCTAAATGACTCATATCATTGTAGCACATTTTAGGATTGAGATTCTGTCCGCAAGGCATTTGGTGCTTAGGAGGCTGCTGGCCTAGCTCTTGCTCCATGTAGGTCAGTGATAAGTGCGGTCTCTTGTTCCCAGCGTATCACTACAGCTACTGCCAGCAAGAACGCAGGGTTTCGTAATTAATTTTGCTCCGTGTAATACAGCACACACCTAAGCCTCTGATGGAGTACAACCATAGTTTCCAGTTTAACAGTGTATTAAGGTGTGTCATTAATACACAGTAACGTATGCTAGGTCCTGTCTTATGTAAGCAATAACACACAATAAGGTGTGTTTTTGTCAGCCAGTGTGCATACATCTTGGCTGTACTGCAGCAGCAGTGTTGCTGAGGGCTATAACACGCCCAGGGTGTGGGTCTATTAGCTGACTAATGCACATTTTGTGGTGTTACTGTGCTTATTAAATACATTTGAATGGAAAAGTTTTAAAGTAAATTAAAATCTGAATTATGAAGAATCAACCCACTCCGTAACTGGAAGTGTGCAAACACATCTCAAAGAAGTAACCGACACTGCAGGGCTACTTCTACCTTTGAAACTTCCCTTTTTGTGTGTCCGCCTCACAGGTAGCAGCCAGGGGTTGTGGTGATTTGGCTGTAGAAATAGCCAGTTGGTGTTTACTGAGCCATCATTATTCCCTCAGATCCTGCCATTGCGCTTGGTGAAGTTGTTCTGGTCTGAGTCCCAACTCTAAAATTGCAACCTATAGATGAAGGAAAAGGTTCATGGAAACTCATTTTCTGTATATTTTATCTGATGCCCATTTTCTGAGGTTTTTTCCATGTATCTTAGGAAAGAAGCATTTTTGCCTTCCTGTTTGGACTTTGAAATTTCAGATCAGTGAATGCAGAATGATCAGTGAGTTTTAAATTGAATTAGTAGTTACTTGCAACATTTTATGTGCAGGTGATTTTGCTAGTAGCTGGATCAGGTCTTAATGGTGAGCCATTTTCTGTTCATTGAAGGAGAGGTATAAACTGTGAGTGACATATGCACAGAAGGTGACACGATTCTGCTGGGGTTAGTGCTCTTAGCTTCTTGGGAGTCTGCACTTTTGTCTCAGATATTTCTGCACTGTATTTTTTAGTGTGCCTATATCCAGCACTCAATTTCCAGCTCTACAATGTTTTCTTCTCTAAGCAAGAATGAACCTGTTATTGGCTATTTTTAAAAGTACTGGATTTGTTGAATTTTCAGTCCTTCGGCAGTTTAAGTATTTTAGTATTTAAAGCTAATAGTGATGATCTTATACAAACACATGCTTTCCTTCAACTCTGAAACTAGGGGGTGTTTTTGGGGTTGAAGAACACCTATTGGATGTTCACTGTTGACCTGATGCTAAAACGATTGAGAACTGGGTGGCAAACAGATAGCAATGTATCAAGAATGCCTGGTCATATTAATTCCACTATTAATATTGTCTTAGAAATTAAATAACTGAAACGATAACCTTCCATTCCCCCAAAATCACCCCAAAAATTCTTCCAAATATTATTTACCTATTAATTAAAACAAATTGCTGATGAAATTAGAAACTTTTAGATATATTATTATATAGACTTTGTCCCTCCTTTGACTAGAGAAAACTAAGACTCATTCTGCTGATGTCAAAGCTGATGTAAAGGACAGTCAGGAATATACTTTTCCAGTAAAAGTGCCCAGGTGCAATCAGGTATTATTGTACCTTGTGTGGTAACAATATGCCCGTGCACAAAAACAAAAGAAGTTTCACCACTATGCAAAGCACAATGTTTAATTGCCATGACTAAGTTCACCTGTGCAGTTGACAATTTGAGTATGTTCTTAGCCTGATTACTGTGCTATTTTGATACAGTTAAGCCAATGTTTTGCTTCTCCTCTCCATAACTCGTTGATTCAGTTTGTATTTTTCTCTCCATACGTTGTGCCTTGTCTAAGTTCTGTAGAACTTGCCAGACCTGTACTTGGCCTTGCATGCTTTGGCCTAGTTCTTCGTTCTTGTAAGCCAGGCTTTTTACCACCGTTCAGAGTATATATAAATAATATAAGTGAATGTTATATCTGTGGCTCATAGAATCGTTTAGGTTGGAAAAGACCATTGAGGTAATCAAGTCCAACCATTACCCTAAGACCACCTAGTCCACCAGTAAACCATGACCCTAAGCATCACATCTACCCTGGTTCTGCTTTTACTTATGCAGTATTTAGGTGGTTTAGTTGCACAATATATTTTTTTCTTTCCCAGTTACCATAAATATGAGAATAGGTAATCTGTTTTCTTATTGTGAATATAATACTTTAGAAAACATCACCTTTACTACTTACACCAGGAGGTTGTCATATGTGAAGGTATTTGGTGTCTTAGAAGTCTTCCTGGAAACCACTGGTAAAGAAAACTATATCTTTCAGAATATTCTCTTTTATGATCTGTCATCCTTACTTAGGAGTCCTTAACAGGACAAAAAAAAATAAAAAATTAACATCCAGTGAATAAATGACTTCCTTAAGTAATTTGATAGCAAGTGTTAGAAGCAAGCCATTGTAGTAACATCACAAAACCTGTATTCTGGTGACAGAAGGTAGAAAGTTATCTTAATTATCTTCAGTCATGGTAAAATTATTATAAGCAGATATAAAAGAGGAGTAGTTAGCATCTACCTCTGCAGCTTTAGAACTTGAAAATAAATTACAACCTGTGTTAATTGGAGCTCGTTTTAACATGGTGCAGAATTACTAAATTTTCCCTTAAGAATTGTAATTTATCATTTATCTTGATAAATTGGAGAGTTGTTGTTTAGGAGAATGAATGAATGAGTGAATGACTAAAAAATATTGCTCACTATGGTTAGGGTAATTTACATCCTATAGAAAAAGCCGCTGACATAGATATATTTTTCCTGCCCAGTGTAGGTGTGAATCCTCAACCAAAGTTATTACGTCTTAGTCAGTTCTCCTGTATGTGATAGTGGTTTTAGTGGACATGATTTCAGAGAAAAAAATAATTTATATTGACTTGATGAGATCCCTGTGGATTTAATTTTATTTCTAAAAACAAGTAAATCTCCTGCAGAAAGTTTCTGTATTAATTCCGGCTTATTCTACAACCTTAAAATTTACCAAATATACCAGTAACTGTAGTAACTACTTTTTGTTTAAAATTACTTTGAGAAACTCTCAATTCTCAGTAGCACGGTATCAGCAAATCAAATCAGCACAGCCTCATCATAGAGAGTTGAAATGAGGAGGTGTGAGTGGGTTTGAGACTGTATCTGTAGAATATTTTTGCATTAGAGATGTTGGATCACATGTAGTTGGTAATTTATTATGGGAAAACCTAGAATGTGTGTTCTGTTTGTATTACTGCAAGTATTCCATAACTGGTTCAATATTGCTTGAGAGTATGAAATAGTGTACCTGGGCAATATGCCCATCACAAGCTTGCTCATTGTGTTGATTTCTGTTTATCTGACTTTCTTACAAGGGAAGTAAAGTTACAAGACCAGGAGAACCATTGTTCAACTGGAATAGAAAAAGGGGAGTATTTCTATGTGTCCCGTTGGGTCTGCTCAGTGGAGCTGAGTAGGTTGAATGGTAGTGGGCGGGAGGTGCTTTACTGCCTTCGTGTACTGCTATTGAAACTGTCATAGCAAGAGACATATTTAAATCTCTCATCAGTGTTATTCTAGTTTGATTTCTAAAATAATAGGGAGACAGGAAAGACAAATAGAGCTGTTCTGGGAAGTCTTTAGAGCAGCACAATGCTTAGGAGAAACTGTGATGATGCTAGGGAGACAGAGCATGCTTTTAAGCGTGTTAGCCAAAAAAATCAGCAAAATAGTAATTTTTTCTCTTGTGGCATAGACAGGTATTAAGTAGTATGTGCGGTTGCTTATTATTGGGGATTTCTGACTTTTTCTGTTGTATAACTGTTGTCTGTAACTTTTGGATGTTTAATCTGTGATTTTTCATAATAGGTGTTGTTTTCAGGTTGAAATTTTCGTAAGCTATTATTGATGAAATTTTCAGTTTCCTGGAAGATTATGAAGAAGTATTATGTTGTTATTAGTATCTGGCTGTAGTTTAAAAAATTCTAGTGGCTTTTGTTTAATTCTGCTTTTCTGAGAAATTACCGCCTGTGGCAAGAATTTGACTTCTGTTTTGACACTGCGGGTTTGCCATCCCTTGAAATCTTTCCCTATTTGAAATGTTTTTAAAAGCTTGAAACAGTTAAAAAAAAAGTGGCAGTTTCTTACGTGCTCATTAAAGATTTCTTCCATATTAGAAGCAAGTGTGTAGAAATTCAGTTCTCCCTAAGTATGCTAAAGCTTCTTGCAGTAAGCATCTGATTGTACAGTCCCCCAACAGCTGCAACTTCCATTTAAACACTGTGTGCATCATCCCGATCTGAGCCTGAGCCTGCACCTTATCTTCCCCACTCCTCAGTGTAATAAGATTATAAGTATGCCATACCTAAAAATAAGTATGTTCCAGTATAGGGCAAGTAAGTGAAGGAAGAGCCTGCACTTCATGATTCTTTCTTTGGGCTATAGTGAAACAGAGCTACAGAACTGACAGTAGAACTTCAAATTTCCCAGTATATTCTGGGTCACAAGAGCCAATGGTCTGGAAAATGTAAATTTAATGCCTGAGCTAATGTTTTCATGTCTGTTGATTTATTGTGATCTAATGTTTGAATTCCCACTGGTTGGTCTTCTTCATGGTCTCGTAGAATCAAAGCAACAACTGGAGCAAAATCCATCTTTTAGCTAGCTCTTTAAAATGTGCACTTCCTTTCTTACATGTGTATTTTCTGTGCTCAGTTTAGAAGTCTGTAGCTTAAAACTTTGCTTAATGGTTTAATCAGTCTTAAAAATGGATTTCTTACTGAAAGGCTATGAAAAATGGTACCTGACTGATCTTTCAGTTGTTCTGAATGGGGTGGTGTAGTTGTATGCATTACTGTTAAGCATAGCTCATATTTTTTTTGGTGTCTAAATCTGACAGATATTCAGGAGCTGAGGGATACAACCTTGAGCAGCTGAAGAAATTTTGGTGGAAGTGAGGGCAACTGAGCAGTATGGCAGGGTTGGACCAGTTTTCTCATTTGAAGAGAAGCAGAACATTCCAAGTTTATGGCTTTAGAGTTTTAATTAATCATAAGGTCTTCTGAATGTCCATGTTGACAGTGTTTTGTTTGTTTTGGGCTTTCTTGGGGGGCGGTTTGGATTTGATTTGGTTTTTTTTTTTCCAAATCTATAACTCATGAAAATAATTTTCAGCCATTTCAGACACACCACTAAAAAATCCACTAGTGAATTTGGCATGTGATTTACATTTATGCATACCTTTCCTTTCTAGGAAAAACATTTATTGATTTGAACACATACTAGGTGCCTCAGGTAGTCCCTCTGTGATTTTGCAATTCTGATAAACGGGTTAAATATGAATATAATTTTTAATTAGGTTTCCCCAGTGCTGAACTTGCTGCAGCCTGGTCTGTTCTCCATTACTTTGCTGGTCAGAAGTTGTTGACCTTTAGACTATGCTGCAAAATCCATCTGTTGCTGCAGGCTTCTGTAAAGACAGATGTAAAGAAATATTTTCTCCTGTCAGTCAGCCATGTAAACAAGCTTGAACACAGGCAGCAGTTCAGTTTCCAAGATCTGAGTTCATTCAAAATAAGGAGGAGAGGAGAAGCTGTGAACCAGTGCTCCCTATTCACTGGAGAATCCTTTCTCAGCTGTTGTGCCCTACTAAAAGGCCATTGTCCTATTTTCAAATCCCCCTGCTCTCCATGGGAGAAGCTGCTCTGTGGATAACCCTAACCACTAATTAAATCCTCTCCTGTGATCTAGGAAGACAAAGGCCATAACCTCCGTTTGCTTATCTCTCCATGCCCTCCCCAGTTGCCAGCATCCAGTTTGTTCTTATGGCAATCTCACCCAGGAGACTTCCTTGTTAGCAGTCTGGTATTTGCACTTTTTGTTATGTACCCATCAACTATCTATTTCCATACCCTAACCACTCTTTGACATTTCCCCTAATTTAGCACTTTCTGTACCACAGCCTTTAAGACTATCTAGAGAACTTTACCCTCATTTTTCCTCCCAATATTGGTTGGTGACGTACTCAACAGTCTGGTTTACTGATAAACTACAAGTTAGTGGCTCTAATGTCTTTAAATATGGTCATTCCAGTAACTTTTACTCACGTAAATGCCACTGATGTGTCTGAAGTTTATGAGTCAAATTTAAAGTGAGACTGACAAATAGTTCTCCTAATTAAAACGCAATTATATACTTGCTCCTTCACTTGCATTATGTTAATTGTCAATGCCTTTTAATTATGCAAATTTTCCTCCACTAATATGGTAAGCACACTGTATTCAAGACTATTTTGGTTATGTTCTCAGATGTGTTGGCAACATTTTCTAATTTTGACTTCCTATATTTTATTAGCCTCTCAACTCTAAATCTGTGCTTTCTGTTTCTCATTGGAAAGCTGTCGTATCCTACCTTTACTGCATTGCCATGTCCTATGGCTAAAATATTCTTTTATCTATTGTCTCCATTAAAACTTTTTATTTCATGTAGAAAATGAAGAAAGGTTCTGCTTTTCTTGGCTCTAAGCATCTATTCAGAAGACTCCCACTGTCTATACCTATTACAAAATTATCCTCATGTCATAGTTTTGTGTATCTTAGTCCTTTCCACTGCCATATTATCCTTTTCAAAAGTGTTTCTGGTGGTGCTCACATTAAACAAGAGCAAATCCACCCAGAATTTGTTCTCAGAGTCAAAAGCTAGATATGCTATTATGATATATTTGTGTGCTTGTCATATATATGCTACAAATACTCTTCAAATACTTTTCTCATTTCTGTTCTCTTGAACAAATTCAGAAATGGCACCATACAAGAAATGTCACTCTGAGTGTCATTTTGGAATTTCTGGATGGAAATGTGATAAAGGATGGACACAATTAGAAGGTGTCTCATCTCCAGGAGCTTTATCCAGCGAACGTTTGAAGGGAAATCATAAGAAATAATTTCAAGGTGATGAGATAGCCTTCCTCCACTTGAGGTGTCTATCAGAGGACTTCCTATTGTCTGATCTTCTATCTGTCTTAGAATGTTTATGTCTGTAAATATTGAGGTGCTAAAAAAAGTTCATTGGAAATGCATCGTGGTAATTTAGATTATTATGTTGTCCTACCAAGTTGATTAGCATACTTTATTTAGCAAAGTCAGTCATCCACGTTATGCTCCACATTATACTAAAAGTATACTTCTGTACTTTTCAAAAACTTGTCTTGTAAGAGGCAAAGATGTCACTCATTATGTTTAGGGTTAGTTCTCATTAATAGCTCAAATGTTCATCAAATGAACATACATCATCTGCAGTGGAGGTAGTAATTAATCATTATTTACAAAGATTTTGAGAACTTACTATAACTTTGCATAAGAATTCACTTTGTAGACTGACACATGAAGTATTCTTTTGATGACAAGAAGGAGAGTCTTGGACTTATACCCTAAAAATCAATTTTCAGACTTTGATTTTTGCTTGTCACACAGTTTGATCATCTCAGTCTGGTTTCTCTGCATGTAAAATTGTCTAAAAAAAAAATAAAGGTGTTAGAAAAAGAGATTTTGGAACAATTTAATCAAGTGAGTAGTAACAGGTCAGCTGGTCCCAATGGTAAGAGTCCAAGAAATTGTTGAGCCTGTAGTTCTGATATGCAGCCTATCAGGTAAACAATTATCTATACTAACATTTTTTAAAGGGCTTCAGGGATCATTCTGGCAAATAACGCTGACTTCTGTAAGGCTGAACTATTAGGCATGATAATAGGAAAAGGATGGGTAAACAGAAAGATAAATACAGCAGCTTACATAAGAGTCAATATAATATCTGTGGAGGGAAGTCATATTCATCCAGTACCTCCAAGTGAGTCAATAGTATGTGAAGAATTGTAACCCGTTTGATATAGTGGACTAGGAGTTTGAAAAGGCATTTCTTAAGGCTCCTCAGTAGAACTTTTGAAAGCAGCAGTGAGAAGCCATGAGTCTGAGTAGTTCTTCTCACAGATTAATAGCAGCTTAAATGGTAGAAAATAATAAATGGCTAGTATTGCACCGTAAATGTAGGTTATTGTCATAAGCCCACCAGGATCTTTGCTCTGCAATGCATTCATAAATTACCTGGAAAAAGATGAAGAGTGTTCTGACAAAGATTTTTGGATGATACAGAATTATTCAAAACTAAGGCTGATGGTGAAGAGTTGCAGACAAATCAAAATATTGATTGAATGGGTGACAGAATTGCAGATAACATTCAGTGTTTATAAACACTGAATAATGTATATAGAGAAAAATCCTCCTAAGTCTTATACAGCCCTTGAGGCTTGCTGAAGACTGATTTAAGAAAAATGTCCATGAAGCCAGAAAAGAGTGAGGAGCTCCCCTGTGGCTGTTCGGGCCCTTTTGTGGATTACTACCTGGTGTAATGGGCACAAGCTCTTAATTTTGGCTAAGGTCAGCCTTCGGTCATTATTACAATAGCCAGTCAGATGAGATAGACTTTGTAGAGGCTTTTTGGAAGTTTGGGCTTGATAGGAAGGAAATATCTTTTCTTCATAATGCAGGTGCTGGGATGTAGAGAAGGTGTGTGCCAGTCCTTGTACTCCAGCAGCAGGAAAAGGGCTAGTTGGTGGAGGTCTCTGGCAAGTTGTCATCCAGTGCCTAAAATTGTCATTCAGGAGCGTAAAAGCACTTACCTTACCCACCCTTGAGGGATAGGAGAGTGTAAAGGTCTGGGTCCAGAAAGAACACTGGACCAAGGCACATTGATCACACATCCAACTTCTTTGGGAAGAGTTTGAAGCATGTGCATACATCTACTCCTTGAAAAAGTAAAAGGGTACCAGGAAGCATGTTAGCAGCTACCTGGCAGAGAATTACACCCCTCTAACAGATCCACAGGAAATGAAAGAAGAAAGGGCTCTCTATGTACACCTTTTCGCTCTGGATCCAGTTCATTCTGGCCCTTGCCAAGTCTTGTGGGATTGACCACAAATGAAGACTGAGGACAGCTGGAGCTATAAAAGGAGGTTTAGGGCAGGGAAGATAACACCGAGTGCTGGTGTATTCTCAGCACCTAGCTGAAGACCTAATTGGAAGGCAGGGAATCTTTCCTTCTTCAGATGACAGAAATCAGACCCAAGACCTTGATTTTCTGGGAAGGTGGTAGCCAAGTACTTGTATCTTTAGAATGGATTTTTTTCATGGCATCTTCTAAGGTGGTACCTTCCTTCTCACTAACTGTATTCCAGAGGACCATATCCAGGGCTTCCTCAAAGACTCTGAGTGTTGATGTTGGTGGTTGTTACCTTCTTGTATCACTGTCTCTACACACAGGCTGAGTGCATCAGTGACCTTCTCTAATGATGTGAAGGAATCTACCCCATCATGAATTAAGTTTGCTGATTTTGTCCCCTAGGACAAATTTCCAGCACCTGCTTATGGGCATCTGTGGAGGGATGGCTGGGAGAACTGGGTTTGGAATGATCAGGATACATAAGGCAGTGCACAAGGGGAAGAAAGTAGGAAAGGATTAGCAGAAGGAAATGGTATCTTCTTTCAAGACGTCTCTCTTTATCCCTGCTAAGGAACCTGTCTTCTGTTTGGTGGCTTTGGCCAGCTGTACATACCTGCTAGAACCTGCAGGAGCTTTTTGTTGGTGACGTGGAGGGAAACATCTATGGATAGTCAGCAACTTCCGTTACCTTAAAGGATCTCATTCCTTCTTCCTGGTCCAAGGGACAATCTCTTTGGATTTGTCCTGGGACCTAGCACAGGAAGAAGCTGTTTTCCCTGGTAAGGAATGAACTTTATAGAGGGATCCTTTGAAAAACACAACAAAGAACTTACCTAGCCTTCCGCATTCCATGCAGTACCATCAGCACATGGCTGGGTCTTGCTCTGTTAACTCTGGTGGGTTCCCCTTGTGCATGTGGGTGGTGAGGGAGGTTCTTGCAGGGAGAAGGGGTTTATATTATGGGTTGAAAGGAGCACTTTTGGGGAGGAAGGAAAAAGGGAAGAATGCTGGATGAGTGGAACAGATTCTGATCCTGTTGTATCAGTTAATGTGTGCCTAACCCACTGATTCATACGCAGGTAAGGTCAGTCCATCTTTCTGTGCAGGCTGTGGGCTTGGTTTGCACAGTGGCCGTTTGAGATTGGTAGTCCTGCCATGTACCAAGAGCAAAGAGCTCTAGGCCTAGGAGGTGAGCTCTCAATCTGACATAGAGAGAAAAGGTAATATGTTATACAGTTGATCTGTCACAAATTCCATTAGTAAATCAAGAATCACAGTTACAGGAGTTGCAAATAGTTCATAGGCTAAAGTATGTTCAAACAAACAAAATGCCTGTAGAACAGCTGTGACTAGTTAGTTAATTAAAATGATAGATTTACTGTAATTTATGAGTGAAACTAGAGTCTAAATTCACTGAGTACACAAATAATTGGAAATGATTAATTGGCTTTTATTAAATGAGAGGGAGGACTAGACAGTGCTATGTTTTGAGCAACTGACATGATAATGATTACTCCTGCAGAAAAGCATAATAGAAAGTCATCTGAGTCACTCATTAACATCTACCACTGCCCTTTCTGTCAATTATAAGTCATTAAAGCCCAATATAGCTGCTCTGGAACTTAAATAATAATTTTTACCTTACTAAAATGTTTTATTTGATTTCACTGTGGTAGTTTTAGAGGCTGAAAGTTATTTTGAGCAGTATGGGGAAAGTAAACCTCATCCAGAAAGCCAAAGCCTTGTTTCATACTACTGTATTGAGGGATAAAAATTAATTTGTTTCATTGTCAATTCATTTCTTAGTTTCACTGCAAAGAGGGATGATTTTCCTGGCAGTTCAGTGCTCTACATGTATTTTCTACTAATAGAGTAAGAACATTACCTCATTTTTCACAGATCATCAGATGTCCACCACTTGGGGGAATTTTGTGTTGGGTTGAATTTAAATCAGCAGTTTAGATGTGAAAGAGTCAATATCTCATTAACAATCCCTTGATCCACCCCGTTCCCCTGCGTGCTGTTTTAGAATGATAATCCCAATCATTCTTCAAATCTTTATAAGCAATCAGTTTTAAGTGCAACTCTCAGAAGATAAGACTTCCTGCTCGTTAGTTTTATGAGAAAAACCCAAAACCACCCCAAACCAGAAAAAGCAACACAGGTGACCTAGGGACTTTGATCGGACAGGTATTCTTTTTAAGTCAGATTTAGTCATTTTAGATTTTGTTTCTACATGTCTTATGCTGTGCTAGAGAGTAATCCAAATATAGTATTAAAAAAAAAAAAGGGGGGATGAGCTTCAAAATGCACCTCTTAGCCAATTTAGATTGGCTTGAGTGCTTGAAATAGTGCAATAAATCTGTTCTTTAATGTACAAAATCATTTTTATCTTGACATAAAGGTAATTTCCAAGTACCTTAAACTTACCAAAAAAAGGATCATAGATTTGGTTGAATCAAATATCCGTCAAAATTTCCTTTGAAATTTAAAAATCCTCTGGCAAAGCACTGAGACTTTCTTTAAAAGTCTCATTGTCACTATCTCACTTACAATAATAGTTTCCTTAGTAGAGTGCTACTCATGTTACTTGTTCTCTCTGTTATGTGGTCAGGGCCTTTGTGGATCTTTGCTGAAAGCTGGATTTGCTGGTGTCAATAGTAATTAAGTTTATTCCTTTTCCTGGAAGAGTAGTGAGATCATCACATCAGCTTTGTGTTGTGACGTGATTAAGTTTGCACTGTGACGCAGTTACCTTGTTCTGGAGGATAAAATTGTAGGATTGGTGGGCATAGGAGCATAAGGCAGTATATTGTGGCGGACATCCAGGTGCTTATTCTGCATCTGAAAACACTGTGTTTTTAAAAGAATACAATGTAAGAGTATGTAATGACTTCTTGTTTAACAAGAATCTGTCTGCCTGCATTTCTGTAGCTGTGTTAATATTTAAATTATTGACCTAATCAGGTTAAGTGTAATGGCTGCATCATCTAATTTTAAGGCACACCTTGTTCATAGTAGTTGTGCAATGGCAAATGCAAAACGCTGATGTCATTAGCTGCGCATCAGCAAAAATGTCCGGGGAATTTTCACTTGAAACCTGTGAAAGAAAACAAACTGCTTTATTGAGTTAAAAATGCGTTATTTGCAACCTGTGTGTATTTGTTATTAATACCTCCTTGTGATAATAGTACTTTATGAATTTTTTTTCCACAGTTAAAGTGAAAATGAGAGGGAAAAATACCATTCACTGCCTGATTAGATCATAGCTGAAAGCTGGGCTGTGGGTAGCTGGTTTGTACGCAGTTTGATAGGATTATCTCTTCAGCTGAAGCCAAGACTGCAGAAGTGACAGTACTGTAAGCCAAGTTCACTGCTTGACCTGCATGGGCAAAGTTTGTCAGAATCCTTGCATTCAAGAGGGTTGCCTTTAGTCACTGGTATCCATTCCTTGAACACTATGTTAACCCACGAGATAAAAAAAAAAAGCTGATGAATGTATAAAATGAGAAAGTGTTTGTTCCTCTGCTCATACTGAAATACAATGTATTTTGAGATAACAAAATCTTTCTCCCTGAAAGACTTAATCATACAATTCAAGATTGAAGTTTAACTTGTCTCAGCAAGTGTTTCATGGCAAAATAAACACAGCATCACAAAGCTGGTTAACATTCAGCTACAGCTGCTGAACTCATATTTATCATTTTTTTTCCCTAGGACTTGCTCTGCACTTTTAGAGAAAAGTCACTTCCCTAATTTTTTCTCAGTAGACATTGACTTCCAAGCTGTTTGTTCAAGATAAGCATCAAATTGAGGATGCAAAGGTCAACCTCTGCTGTAATAGAGAGTTACAAAGAGAAACAGTCAGTTTGTGTTCCAGAGAATGCTCTCCGATCCTAATTAAATTCTTTACTTCCTGTAGGATAAGGGTTTTCTTTGGAAATTCAGCAGATTTTGTGTTTACAGGACTGATTCTGCCTTTGCTGTGGACTTTGCTGAAAGTTTTCTTTTCAGCTTTTTCCACCTTATAATGACAAAGTCTGTAAGCTCATGCTTAAGGCTCTGACATGGTGGCTGCAGTGGAGTTTCTGGTCTGCCTGGTGCACCACTGCCTCCGTTTCATTGTCCTGCCTATCTGCTGTCCCTACTCCACAGACCTGGTAAACTATCTCAGCCCAGCATTTGTGCAGTCACACCTTCATTGGCTGTTTCAGCTAAACTGGGAACCAGAGCAAGTGAGATTAAAAGAGGGATCTTGTTCTCCCCTTCCTGCTTTGGGTACAGGAACCACTGGCAAAAAAAATGGAGCAGACAGTTGGAAGAGGTTCTTTTGTTTGTTTTTTGTTTTTGTTGGTTTTTTTTTGTTTGTTTGTTTGTTTGTTTTTTTTTTAAACTGTGGCAACTAAACCAAACAAAACCTCTTTGGATAACATAACTTATGATATAAGTAATCTCAATTAAAATATGTTTTATAAAAATAATGATGCATTAAAAAATAATCCATCATGGTGCCATCAAGGCAAAGGAACTGAAGAAGCTGTTATTGCTCAGTTGGAATTTAATGCTACCTTTTCTGAGATAACACAGCCAACTGTATGGGTTCCCTCATTTTTTACAACACAGACTAAAATAGATCACTGTAAATCACCAACAGTGGTGGTTCAGGCCAGCCCACTTAACACTGCCATTTAGTGAGTGCATATATACATAGGTTTCACATTCTAGCTAAGTAGTTGGTAATCTCTTGAACTGCTTTAGCTGAAGTGCTGCTGATTGTTTCACTCTTTACTTAATTGAATTATTTTAGTTTGGGTAAAATTTGTTTAATTACACAATGAAGAAGATAAGCTGGAGTATCTGTGGTAACAATGCCAGACAGAGCTTTCTACATAGAGGATGAACAATTTAAACAGATATTTTATAACTTCTTCATTAATTTCTTGACACTGTGATATATTCCTCCTTGCCTTGTCTAGCTTTGGCAATCACAATTGGGCAGTTGCATTGAGACAAAATTGTGCTTGCCATGGCCATGGCCTGCACAGACAGCCAGTCTTATTCCCCTCACTCCATCTGCTGTCAAGTATTATGCAGAATTGTTATGCATTGCCCTTCTGCTTATATTGCCAGGGATGAGTTATCAGCTACTTGAGTTTTATCCTTACATCAAATGAGCATTGGTCTTCCCTGACTTCTTTTATTAACAGTAAAGCAATATGTTGCCATTCATGCCACTAGTTAGAGAGATGATATTGGACTCATGGTCTTTGTGTCTTTTTCTTCTATTGTTGATAGAAGACTGCCAGGTTAAAGACTGTGATCCTTCTTGCTCTGTAACATAATAAGATCACTTCATGCATGTGTGGAAAGGGCAGTTGATAAAAAAAGATGAAGATGACTGCACAGCACTGTGTTGAAAGAGAAAGGTGATTTAGCTTCTCTTGGCAAGTCTCTGCTGTAAATAAATCATTTAACCTTGTCTTAAAGCCCGTTCGTTCTTGCAGTCGCAGCAAAGAAACTCCACAGGTTTATATTCATCCGTATTTTGAAATATAAAGGACAGTAAGATGGTATTATGTTGGAGATAGCTTCAAGAATTTCTCTTATGCAAAGGCTGCCAGGAGCTAGAACTCAATAAATTGAGAAAAGCTTAGGAAAGCTCCCAAAGGAACCTCTTTCTGCCAGTCCTTGATGAAACTGATAGTCAGCCAAGTGTGAGTTGAGGCAGAGAGGAAAATTGATGTGAAATCATCGAATCAGTTGTTTCTTGATGTTGCTAAAACATCAGGGCTCAAAAATGATGAAGCATGTGAAATCCAAACACAACTTAATGAAAAGGCAGGTGTTGACAAAACCCAAAACCTGAATGTACTGATGGTTTGTGGTTATCTGCAGTGTGAAATGCAGTGAGGGGGGATGACCTCTGAAGTAGCTGTGAATGCTTACTCACAACTTGGCCTACTGAACCATTCCTTCTGTGTTAAGTATTATTATCTTTATTTGGAATAAGTAGTGTAAGTCTGTAAGTATATGTGTGTGTGTGTTAAGTGCAGATTTGGACTGGTGTTTTGGTTGATGGTTCTTTTCGCAACTGACATTATTCAGTCAATCTGCAACAGCTGCTCTTTAATGACCCTGATGGGGATGGGGGAATCAGAAGTGGGATCTGTTCATAATTTTGGAGAGTGCCAAGAACAAGAAGTCTTTATTCCAGTGGCTGACATACTGCAGACTCAAGTTCCTGGGGGAAGCTACTTACCCATTTGTTTGGAACATGTTTGCTTTCTGAGATACACCCCCAGCAATTATCATTGTGCTGGTATTTGGGTACTGGGAGCCCAGTATGGTTATGAATAGGTACAGGAGCTGTCTAAAAAGCAATACTGCCATGGTCAGCAATGAGAAATAGGTTGTTTTTACACAGGCAGATGTTTGGCTTTGGGTTGTATAGTGAAACTAGCAACTCTGAAACCTGCAACCTGTTTATTCAATTCGTAATTCGAGGCCAGTGTAATTCCCAATGACTATCACTGTTGTTTTCGTTATGGAGTCCTAATTCATTGTTTCTGTGGGTACAAAAGTATTGCTGGACTCATTTGGTGTTTCAGTGCACTGTAATTTTACATAGTGCAATACTGTTGAGATTGCCAAGCTGTGTCATCTGTTGGGCTCATCACTATTACTTCCTTTTGACCTCCTCTGTGTAATTACACATGGATGACTGACTTGCTGCTGTAAAGATACATAAATGCAACTAGACTTGTTAAATGAAAAACAGACCAAAATGATTCTCTCCGAGGTCAGTGAGAACCAACAAGGTAGCTGCTCTCTGCCAGGCAGCCTGAGCCATCTGTCAAATGACAATAAGCAAGCATCGATTTCAGAAGTCCATTTGTCTTTATGACGGTTTTTACAATTTTATGGAAATCGAACCATTATATAACGAATAATTTTCCTCAGAAGTTGGTGTTTTATGGACTTATATCCCTGTTCAGTCATTTACATTCCTAGTTGCATTTTACATGAAGCATAAATACACTGATCCTTTTTCCCCCCCAATAATAAAAGTCTTCAGAGCATTTTTCTGGGTTTTAGGGGTTGGGGGTGGTGGTTTTGTTTTTCTCCTGTATATGCAAGACTGTCCGTATTTGGTACTCAAGGTAAACCTCAAGGTGTCTGAGTTTTGTGTGCCCCTGGAAATCAAGTCTGTAGGGGCTACAAAGGAACTGATATTTGATGCTTTAACATTTAGCTCAAAATCGTAGTTCATAATGATTTTGCTAACAAGATTTTGCTAGTCTATTTTTTACGAATGTATTTTTCATAATCTATGTTAGTTATTAATTTAACTCATCATATTCCTGCTTTTCTTGAAATAGTAAATCTAACTCATTAAGCCAAGTTGTAGAGATGTCTAATTGTTGGAGTCTTGTGTTCAAGTCCAGATTATGAAAAATGTGAGCATGAACCGCCTAATTTTGTTTCATCCTCCATGGAAGTTGATCAATGCTATATAGAGGTTCTGCTCAGGGACAGTTAGGGATTTTGCACACTAGATCAGACTTGAATTGCACAGATAACTTGGACAGCATCTGTTCACATCACTCTGCCTTCATCAAGGCATAGTAGTCTTTTATCTTTACAAGGAGCATCTTGAAGTGGGACAAGGAGCAATATCAGGTTGTAGGTTTAATTTTTGGGGGGCTGTATGCATTAAACCTCAAATTCCTCAGTAAACTGTGACTTCTTGGCTGTTCCTAGGGGTTTGCCCAGTTCACCTAAGCATTGCTGCATGGCTGCTCAAGGGTTTGTGTCCTCAGACATAACATTTATTAAATTGGTAATTGCTTGGTTGCTTGCATACTTCTCCTGTATAGTAATTGCCATTTAAAGGTCAGCACTTTCCAATATGTTCTGGTTGTCACTGGCTTTCCTAATAGTGAGAAGATGAGTTATCTGTGGTAATGATTCTTACCCTTACCAGTATGTAAGTGCTTGAAATTATTTGAATTGTCAAAGCATGTGTGGTGGGCTGACCTTGGCTGGACGCCAGGTGCCCACCATGCTGCTTTGTCACTCCCCAGCTGGACAGGGGAGAGAAAATAATATGGAAAACCACTCATAGTTTGAGATAAGGCAGTTTACTAAAGCAGAAGCAAGTATTTGCATCCACACAAATATGTCAGTGAAAGATCTCAATTCGACAGTACTAGATCATTGTGAAGAGAACATATATATGAAAGTAAAGAAGGCCATTCCTAACCCATGAAGCACATCAATGAAAGTTTGATATAACTCAGAAAAAACCTTTGCAGTTAGGCTATTTTGTGATTTTACAGGGAGACATAAGGGTTGACAGATGTTGAAATTCAAAGATCTTATTCACAGTTTGAATTATTAGGCCATAAAAGGCAGTGTCATTGGAA
This sequence comes from Dasyornis broadbenti, assembly GCA_013397935.1. Classification (NCBI taxonomy): domain Eukaryota; kingdom Metazoa; phylum Chordata; class Aves; order Passeriformes; family Dasyornithidae; genus Dasyornis; species Dasyornis broadbenti. The sequence continues at coordinate 515,798 of VZRN01003396.1, read as the reverse complement.
AAAGAGTTCTGGGAATCAACATTTAAGAAGTATTGGGAGTTACTTGTCAGAAGCTATTTTAGGAAAAAAATTTGATTAAGAGAAAGAGAGACTATGAAGTATACTTGAACAGGAGAGATTCAGAAAATTATGAACTTAAGGGGAAATCTAGATATGCAGAGAATCTGTGTTGTTTTAGTCCTTGCTCGTAAGTGTTTTTAGTTTGTTTTGCTCCAAGACATCCAGGAGCCTCTGTAAGAGCTCCTAAAGGAACATAAATGTAGGATCTCAACTGTGGTAATAAAAGATTATTCCAGTGGATTTACCTGTTTCTTTTGTAAGGAGGAAGTCACAAGAATGAGATGGGTGAGATGTACCTGGGAAGTGGTGGTCTCACCAGATCCAGCAAGTTGAGGACAGGCAGCTGCTTGGAAGCTGTGGGAAGAGGTATTGCAGAAAGAGGCTTGCAAATTTTGTGTAAGCTTCGTATGTGGCCCAATTTTGCTAAAGCTGATATTTGAGGCTGGCTGGGATTATTATCCGGATAGAGCGAAACTGAAGTGGTACCTCAGGGAGTTGTTGGCATGCAGGTGACAGATGAACCTGTGTTTGCAGATGAGATCACCAGCAATAGGATGGCAAGTGCTTATTTCCAATGTCATATAGATGTTGGACTGGCTAATGAGCATGCATAACTTATCAACACTGCAGCCCTATGTGGAAGTCTCCTGTAGCACCTTTGAGCCATGTTTTGCCAGACAGGACTGCTGTATACTTTTGCTAATAAAGCTGTTGTGGTCAGCTGGTTATATAATGGACATAAACAGGTTGCCCTATCCAGTTCTGTTAAGTGAAATGTTTTAAACTCACTCATTAAAAAGGGTGGAAACTGCAATAATGGATATTTTCCGGATTATAGAGACATTTCTGAAAGCAAGCTGAGAACACCACTTGCAATAAAACTAAACTTTAAAAATCAAACAAGACAGAGAGCACCTTCTGTTCAATAATTATCCTGCAGTTTTACGAATCTTCACTTATATTAAGACAATGCCCCTTAGAGTTGGTCATTTTACAATTTTACAATAATCACAGGGCATGCCTCTGCATGCAAACTGTAAATGCTGAAGGACAGAGAATAGCCTCAAAGTGAATAGGTGTCAAGAAACACCCAAAATCAATTAACAATTATCTACCGTGTGGGAGACATTCCTTGTCTCTCTGTGAATAGTCCTCAAGACAGTGTGGTACTCAGACTGCCGGGAAACTGGGATGGTTCCAAGTTACCAGTAGGAATTGCTTTGAACGTAGCACAAACCTCCACACACATATACAAATTAAAAGTAAACAAAACACCTCAAACGAAATCTTGGCCTTATCAAAATCAAAAGGTGCTTGCTGACTTCAGTGGAACAAGAATTTTATCCATAAAGGGGAAAAAAAAGATTTTTTAATTTTGAAATCAGAGCTAAGCTGTCTGATGTAGTTGGGGTGGGTGGGGGGGAGTGGGATTTGGTCACAGATACCTGCTTGTTTTCACATGTATTTGCAGGATCTGAAGGCCACAAAGTCTTTGTAATTAATTGTGTGTCTGCAATCCCGGACTGCAATATGCTTGCCAAAGCACACCTGGAACACTCATGCTTTTGTAAGTTTCATTTCTTGTTTTTATGGTCCAGCAGCATTGCTCAGGCCTGTTCAAATGACTTGGCAATTAGTAATATAAATATAACTTGTCTGACTTGATTTGTTCTTCCCACACACATATTCTCTGTCTCTCTCCCTCTGAACCACGTGTAGAGAGAACAGTAGCAAGGAGGCAATGTCAGGAAGGTTTTTACCCTTTTAGAATGAACTCTCCTACATTATGGAGAGCAAAAATAACTTGTGGCCATCCTAGTGTGTGTACAATGTCCCTGTGAGCACACTACCCTCAGATGTTCCTCTGCTACATCAGCACAGCCTGGCAAGGATTACCATTAATTTTCATTAAACAACCTCTAAATTGGCTGCACCTTATGGTTTTAGAGGGTCCTATCCCACAGACCTGCTGAGAGTATGTGTAACCAATGTCAGATTAAACACCTCACTAAAGACCACTGTATATATCTGGGATTTTTGTTGCTGGTTTTAGTTGTTTTGCTTGTACATTTTTAAAAATTGCTGCCACAGATATTAAATTGCCCTAATAGCTAGAGTGTTTCCCTGGTAAATGAGAGCTCACGTTTAACTTCTCCTGGAGACCCATGCTGCCTATTGCCTCCCTGCCAAGTCCCCATGTGATTCACTCCCTGCACGGGAGCCATCTAAAACTCCCTGCCTCTCCCCATCCAGTGGAACTTGTACTGCAGCAGCAAAAATGTGACCCTCACTTGCCTAGAAAAGGGGAGAGGACTACAGGAGAGCCCAGGAGTCTGCAGGAGAGCAGAAGTAGCCTGCAGTTGGGGCGCTGAGAAAAGGCATTGTGGTCTGTGCTGTCTGGACCATGAGCTTTCACTGGCTGTCTTAGCAACCTGAGCTCCAGAGAGGAGAGTGAATTCAGGTAACTTCATTCTCAACAGGAGGCTTCCATGCCCTTTGGAGTGGTGCACTCGCCATGCTCTGTGCAGGAGTATCTGGGTCCCTGCTTGGGATTCCTCTTTGGGGGCTGATGATTAAATGTCATCATCACAGCCCCTACTTTATAAGCTCCAAATGCTTTACTGGGTCTGGCCCTTTGTTACACAAAGATAGAGCTACGTTACTTTGTAGGAGTAAGCGTGCAGGCCTACAGAAGTGACAGATCCACCTCATCCATCATGGGAAATGATGAGTTAATTTATTATACTTCCTCTAGGCACTGCCAGCTTAGTGTATGTGTTTGGAGAGCAATTTATAATAAAATAAATGCTTATATTTAGTAAGTTCACAGCCAATGGATCTGTTAGCTTTAGTTCACCTGCCTGAGTCCCTGGTTGCAGTATTTGCTTGGTTATTGTGCTCCTCTGTTGCAAAGGAATGGCCAAATATTTCTGTCATCATGAGTTGTGAATGACAAACCAAATGACATGATTTATTTGATTACTGTAGTGCTTGTGAATAGTTCAACAGTGACAGCCTGGGAGGAAAAGTAGCATTAAAAGCCCTGGGATAGGCATAAGATGGGTCACAACACTAGGAGGTTTTCCCCTCCAGCCCAAGCACTGTGCCTCATTTCTGAAGTTACTATCCTATTGACTTGTTTGCTGGGCTGTCACATCAGCTATAGCAATGCTATTCATACCACTATATTTCATGACTTTTGTTCCTTAAAAAATGGGAATAAGGTCACACTAAGCAGCTGTGAATAGCCATCAACTTTCAATCACTACCAGCCTGGATGACATTTGAAACAACAGCTTTGTTTGGAGATGAAAGGCTCCATGTCCTACTGACAGTGCCTTCAGCCAGTCAAAGTCGGAAGCAGGAATGAGAAGTCTGAGATGCATATTTAAAATTGCAGGAACAGCACTTACTATGAAGGCATTATTTGAAATAGTGTCTAGAGGGCAATAGGAGTGTGCTCAATTCTTTGGGTTTTTTTAGTCTGAAAACCTGATTTGTAATACTATATTTCATGTCCTACACAGGGTTCTAGTTAGTCCATAGAAAAAATATATTGCTGATTGGTTTTACTGCAGTATTAGCTGAAGGTACAAGTTCCAGTTGCAGAAAAGCTTCCAACAAGGGATAAGTGATACTTCATTTGCAGCATGTGTCAATATTCAGATGATGCTGACATTGGAGCTGTGAATATCTGGTGGTTCCGATAAATCAACCCATGGCAGCTTCTGCCTTACCCGTGTGGCTGCTCTCAGCCTGTGCCAGTAAAGTTGAGCAAAAACTGAGTACCTGTAATTAGATTAATGATGCTAAATTTTGATGAAAAAGTAAGGAAGCATCACTTTATGAGGTTAAAATATGTGGTTTTGGGAAAGAGAAAAAAACAGTTTGTGAGAAAGAATTGTATTTTGAGTTGTCTTGCTTGTATCTGTGTATACAGGCACAATAGCAGCTTGTAGAAAAGCATCTGTTGAGTGTGCAGATGGTGAACATCTCCAGCAGTTGTTTATTTGAGAAGATGATACTTGAAAGGGCAGCTGAATATGCTCCCAAGACCTTTCTACTACCAAGAAAAAGTTTCAAATAAAAAACTCCTTATTTTTACATTATTTTCCAGTTTACTTCACAGACATCAAGCTAATGGTTTACTTGAAACCTCAACATAGAAGACTTTCTCTCTCTTAAAAATGGTGAGAGAGTAATTTACTGCCTAGTTTACAGTAGTTTACTGTCATTTATCTCCATTTGTAAATTACAAAACGTGAGTTACAACTAATCAGAGAAAGCAGTTCAGTATTATGAAACCAACCTCAACAGAAGTAGTTGTCCCTTATGTTTCTACACTTTCCTGAAACTTGAGTTGCAAAAATCCCTTCTTAAAGCAAGAATGCAAAACTCCTCAGTTTACTAATAAAGTCAATATTCAAATGGAAATGTTTTATATTACATCTTTTCCTGCATTCATCTTTAGTAGCTCCATAATACCTGAATGGTTTTCTTGAATTTTAGGAAATACCATCTTTACATATCAGCTATGGTGTTCCTTATGGCTCATCGTTGTTTTAATAGGATTGAAGAGAGGAGAGCTTCTCAATGGCTGTGGGCTTAATAAAGAAAACTAATTTTGAAATTCTTGTTAAATTGCAGTGAGTGTACAAGTAAACTGAGATTTAATTACATTTTTAATTAAAGGAATAGCTATTGATTATGTCATTGAATCTGTGTTGCAGCCAGCCCTAACAAACAGCAATATTACAAGAGGTCATTAAACTACTTGTTAAAATTCCAAATGAATGAGAACTAGAACTGGTGTGGATAAAAGGCACAGCAATGCTGGGTAGAAGAAAAAGATAACAAAGTGAAAAATACATTAATTTCTCAAGTTTTGGTGAATGGTGGTTTTATGTCCTGTCATAATTTATTATAATCTATGTAACAAAAGGAAGATGTAACTGGAACCATTTTTAAATAAGAAATATGGGTAAAGTTTCATCTTGAAAGTGAACAGTGATTCAGAAAATATTTCTCACGAGCTCCTGTGAAGCAGGATGTAATCTGTCGTGTACAAGAAATCTTCCAATTGCTCAGGGAGCAATCAGATCTACTCAGACTGAGACAAAGGGCGAATAAATGCCAGTGATCAGTGCAGTAAGAGCATGGGAGTGCTGACAAAACAGAAACCATAGGCATCTGTGGCTGAGCTGGCTACTGGGTGCTGGCAGCTCACCCTGTATTCAACCTGCAGTTTTCCTGCTACCACAGGCTTGGTCCCCTCCCAGGCCCATGGAGTAGATGCCTGGTGGTGGAGAGGAAGCATTTTTCTGGACACTGGTGATGAAGAGCTGGTAGGGAAGCCCCAGCTGCCCATGTAAGTCTGTGCAGCCCTGTTTGGTCTGGGCAAGTTCACTGTGGGCATAGGTGGCACTGCTGACTGGACAGGTTGGTTCTTCACCAGCATCCCTTGGCTTGTATGAAGCTGGTAGTTGGCATTCTCAAGAAAATATGTTCTAAATTCAGACTAGATTTAATTTAAATGGACTGGAGGCAGGTTATGCTGATCTTTTCCCTTCTTGTGCTGCCACTTATACTGTTGAAGGGACCTTACTGAAGTATTTTGTTATCCCAGGGAGTAGCCCCTGTGGATGGATACCATGGGAGCCCTTTGCTTGTGGCTGAAAGCTGCTCTGCACAGTGAAGTCTTAACAGGGAGGTGTGGTGTAGGTGATCTCATGGGTGTTTCTGTTTCTGCCTCTTAAAATTTCTGTGCATATAAAGCCATTTTAATCCTTTCTATTCGAATGCATTGTATGCACAGAAATGTGTTCTTAACAGTAACACAAGGCATGCTGCAACATGGGCAGGCTTATAGTCAGACCCTATGACTCAGTTGAACTAATTTATTGTTTGAAATAGATAATTTTAGAATTAAACCTTTTTCTTTATACCAGATTTTATAGTTGAGCATGTTTTGAATGTTCTCTATCTGATGATATTGCCTATTTTGTGAAGACACTGTGAGGGTTGTACAAATGCCAGCACCCAAAAGTGAGGGTGTAGTAGAGTAGGAGATATCTGTAACCTTTATTTGACCTTGTAGTTTTATGGAGCATGATTCAGTCATAGTAACCTTCCTTCCCCTGTGACCTCTTGGCTTTTTAAAGTGTGCAGGATGACCAAGGGGCATGAATGTGGAAAGTGCAAGGAATGTGGCAGTGGCTGGTAAGCTGCAGGAGTTGCAGGGAAATGTTTAGTAAAGGTATGGGCACTCGTTAGGAACAGAAAGCAATGTCTTGTGGTGAAGGTACTTTTCTCCCTATATTGCTCCTATTATGCATGGTGCAGTTCTTGCATTCAAAACCCAGATTACAAAACATTTTCTATGTCTAGCGGGTAAAAAATAGAGAAGGGTGGATTTCTGAAATATAAACTGAGAGAATCAGATATAAACTTCAAGAAAGTGAACAGATTTAATGATCTGTAATCAGGATTTACCAATGATTTGTGCTTAGGTAATGAAATCACTGGGTTTTTTCCAACACACAGGATATGTTTTAGTTTACTTCAGGCAGGTTCCTGTTCCCTGTAACTGCTAAACTACAGGATGTTACAATTATAGGTGTAGTGACACTGTTTTTGGAGAATCACTGCTGATAAATTATGGTGAGATGGCATCTGTAAATACAGCTTCTGTTGTGATTTAAGAGGGATATGTGAAGGCGTGTTGCCCAGATGCTTGATCAATGGTAAATAGGCCAGCTGCAGCATGCTAAAGCTTACAAGTCCTTGCCAGATTTTGGGATTAGGAGTCATCGTTTCAAGCATTAATTCCTCTGGTATAAAAATAATCAACTGCTCTGGTCCTCCCCTTTTCCTTTCCCTTCAGCCAAGGTTTATTTACCTTTGCAAACAGGAACTGACATGCAAACAAGGTTTTTAGTAATTTTTTTGAGATACAAGAGCTTTTCAGCAAGCTGCTGAGTATTCAGTGTCTGAGCTACAGTGCATGTGGCTTCATGTCATGTTCCCCATGACCTTCCCATTTACCTGCTTAACTGTCAGGATATGTGTGGCTGTTTGGAGTTGTGTAGTTGTACTACTTAAGGCTGGAGAAACAATAAATCAGCCATTGCAGATGCATGTAATAAGCCACACCAGCTGCAAAATCAGCTATAATCAGGATTCATTTGACACAAAAGGGCATATAGCTTTGGTCACTCAGCCCCCTGCTCTGTAGGTGACAGTCTTGTGCAGGTAACACTGATGACTGATGAGGGGCAAGAAAAATTTCCATACACAATTTCCAGCTTTGCAGTGATTTTTAACCTGGCTGCTCTCAGGCAAACCCCACACATCCTGGTCTGAAGGCTGGTAGAAGCTTGGTTACTTTTCCCTGAAGTGAGAAATAACTGCCTCCCCAAAATATCCCTGAGATTCAGACTAAATGGGGCTTGTATTTGCATTGATACTGAGGATGAAATCAGGATTGGCAGACTGTGATATATAAATTTGCACACATACAGGGACTCAGAACATGGGTGAATATTGTTAATTAAGCCAAGATATTTTAGATGGTCTCTGCCTAAAATTCAGTCCTGTTCAGTGAAAGGGACTTTCTTGTGGGTCTCTTCAATGTCACATTCCATTTACAATTGTAATAAATGCTGTAACTTGTTTCCCTCTCTCTTTTATCCCACAAAAATGACAGAGAAGAATCTTTTGCCAAGCCTTTGATAATGGTTCTTTCTTTTTGTTCCAGGTAACTTCAAACAAGAAGCACTCGGAGAGCCTGAAGAATGATGGCGATGCTCTTATCCAGGCTCTAGAGAGCCTGGCCCAAAATGCCAGGTGAGTTCCCTCAGGCTTCTAGGAATTTCCAGGGCTGAGAGCGCCTGCCTCCCCTTTTGTCTGCAATGGTCTGTAATTCTGTGTAGTAGGAGCTTCTCAGGTTTCTGTCACTGGGCCCCCTCCTTGCACTGCTCTGCTCCAAAGTCCTCTCCTCACAGCCTGCAGCACGCTTTGATCCCCAGCTGCAGCACAGTCTGGCTCCGTATGTGTGTTGATTCTATGGATTTTTTTTTTTTAATTATTATTTTATTCCAAACCTTGGTCTCTATAACCAGATGCCTGTCAGTGGTTCTTGGCTGAGTGGGCTGCATGCACAATGCAACATTTGTGCCCTGTGTTAAAGTAACTGTGGTTGATACACTTGCAAACAGATTCTTTTCAAACGTGCGGCTGAGGAACAGTACTGCTTTTGAGTAAGAATACCTGTGGCTTCTCCAGACGGCACAAGACTTAGGGGAATGCCATGGCCTTCTCTGCAAGAACAGAGGTGCTAGTCCCAACAAGTTGGCCAAACTTTAGCTCATCTCCCATAGACTTTCCCTCATCTAATGCCCCTTGGACATGAATGAATGAATGAATGAATGAATGAATGAATGAATGAATGAATGAATGAATGAATGAATGAATGACTGTTCTCTGCCTCTCAAAACAAATTTTATACTTCTGCTGTGGGCTATTAGGCTTCATTTCACTCAGGGCTGAACTAAAATTCATAGAGAAATTGTAGTTTGGAGGTCAATTTTTGAAACACTAAGATAATCTTTTCTGTGCTCTTTGTGCTCCCAAATGCAGGCTATTGGGAAAATTGGCTCCTCAACATTGTGGCACTGTGTACCCTGTGTTAGAAGGAAGGAAGGCTGTAGGCAGATGTGGAGAGGAAATGTTGGGATGTGGTGAATGTAAGGAGATGCAGACTGAGGACTAACCAAACCTGTCAAGAGCAGTCAGCATCCCTTTTGCACACTCAGCTGCTGACTCACAGAGTTTTGTATGACATATTAAATTATCTCACTAAAGTAAAATGTCAGCTCTCCCCAAGGGAGACACAGGCACCACCACTGAACATAAGAGTAGGGGAAGGCAGGATTTTCTTCTATTAGAACTTTCACTCTGTAGCATTTCAACATTAGATGCACCAGACAGCCCAGTTGCTGTCTTTGACTTCTGCTCTTCTGGCTCCCTCCGTAGTCTGTTACAGTTTCTGTTTCATATATATATTAATATATATATAATATATATATTTTTATATATATATACACACAATTTCTGTATGCAGGAAAACACAGAGCCCAAATAAACAGCACTCATTCTTATTTAACACAAGGTGCTCGGTAGATCAAATTCCAGCTGATGCCACTGAGCACTGTTTTGATACATTAAGGTGAGCCAGGTTCCTCTGCTAGGCTGAGCTCCAGCACTGCAACAGCAACAAGGGAGCCCTGCGAACTCATGGATTTCATTACCCCCTCTTCCCCTGGTTTAGGGAACACATATCCCTATCCATTTGCCTCCAGAGAAGACTGAGAGGGATTCAGCCTGGTTCTTGGGGCTGTAATGGGCTCAGACATGGATAAATTGTCAACAGGCAGGCAGGAGAAGCCTGGAGTTAGGAAGCTTTATCAGATTTAGGCGAATGACCATTTGTTTATGGAAGATATGGGTATTCTGCCTTCTTCTCAGATTTCCTTATGTGGCATCTTTCCGAGAATATTCCTTGTGACCTAATAAACTTGGTCTCTTCACCTGTGCTTTGAACCTGGTTAAGGAGCCTCTCTGTATCTCCTGCAGAACTGGAAATGTTTTAGAGGCAGCTACAGCCGAGATCCTGGATCTAAGCCATCCTCGGGGTAGTCTAAGCTCCCAGGCACTCCCACCCACATATTGCCACTGGTTTGAATTGATTGAGGAGTGTCTTTGCTCATTTCTTACAGACAGGTTTCTAATCTCTCACTCTTCCTGTATGTCAGAAGGTGAATTCAAGCCAAGCAGTCACGTGCCAAGAGAACAGCATTGTTTTGATTGAAAGCTGCTTTTGGTGCTCCCCTGCTGCCATGTAGCACCCGTGGATTGCCAAACTCTCTCTCTCTGAAGCTTCCTGAGCTAGTTGGAGCAGGCAGTTTTAAGAGTGACATAACCAACCCATTTTGCTTAGTAACCACCTGGAATCAAATCCGTGCATTAAAATGTGGGATCATAGACATTTATTTTTCAGTGAAGACAGTTGCTAAGATGAATTTGTTTCAGATAACTGCATTTTCTAATTTAAACAGCTGCTTATTAAGATATTAGTTTTTGTAATATGAACTGATCATTTAGATTTCCTGGCTAGCTCTGTATTCCCCAAAGTGTGGAGTATCAGTAGGTATTGTCATTAGCAGCAACCAAGGAGGTAGCAGGTTGATCTGCTGGTGCCCTTTCTAAGCTAGAGATGAGGGATGGGAGTCCATAAAAATAATAAAAAGGCTTGATTCTGTGGACTAGTAGTAATGTGTTAGAGCCTCTGTTCCAATGCTAGAAAAAATCATGTTTCCAGAAGAAAAAAATTAGACAAAATACATATAATAAAACCTTATTTGCAAAGGAAGCAAAGGGCCCCAGTGCAACACTGTCGTTGGAGAGGCAGTCGCTCCTCCTTGCAGGAGGTGGGCAGCACCTGGAGTGGAAGTGCCTACCTCTGCAGAGCAGTGCTGCAGACAGAAGGCTGTGTGTGTGAAAATACATCTTTCTGTCAAGCTGGAAGTGTGAGAGTGTGTGTGTGTGTGTGTGTGTGTGTGGAGTCACAGGGTATATGATAAATTCCATCCGCTTTTTTTTTCAGAGGTTGAGTGAGGTAGCAGTTACTGGGAATTGAAGCTGAAATTCATTGCTACACAAGATTTGCTATAGGGCAGAATCACTGGTTACATGTTACTGCTTAGCAGAAAAGCAGGTAGAAAGTGAAGTTAATGGCTACTCAGAATTTTCCAGCATAGATAAAGGCAAATGTGGAATTTGAACAAAACGGTTTTCCCCCTGTGGATGTCTAATCAATGTTACTGTTTTTAATTCCTAGCTCTCATGCTGACATTGCTGTTGCTTCCTTGGCATTTGAAATTCTGAGAACAGTGAGACGTGAAAATATCAAGACTCCCAAGTGAACCATTTTTGACCAGCCTTCTGAAGCGTGCAGGTTGTGTACCCTGCTCAGCACCTCAGTCCTGCAGGAACACCCTCAGATGAGCTGAGTAGATGCAACTCATTTTGCAATCTGAGCTGTAGCATATGCATGAGTTTGGGCTGGTTCAGGAAGGGAGGGAAGCTGGTTCTAGGGGTCGTGCTTTGCTTTTAAAACCCCTGTAAGGATGAGTTCTTGGTTACTACTTTGCCTTGCTGGCCTTACATGGTGTAGCTCAAGTGTTTGATAGACAGTTTGAAAGTATAAATTAAATAAATAGTTAGCATTATTTCACAATATAAAGTGTTTCATTACTGCAAGATGCTGTTAGAAATGCTTATTTATCTTTCGGACCTAGTGACATGGCTGCTTGTATTAAAGAGTCACCTCATACTTGTGACTGGCCCTAGGAAATACCTTTTTATCAAGATGGACAATATTGTTCACCTCAAGCAACCAGTACCAACCACTGTGATCACACAGAGGCTGTATTTATGTGGCTTGTAAGGATGATAGACATTACCCAGGTTTCTACTGAGGAGACTTTTGTGTGCCCCTTCTTTGCCTAGCACTGCACAACTTAAGCGCTGTTCTCAGCTGCCAATGGTCTTAGCTGCAGTTCTTTGAGAACAGGTGATGATGACCCTGGCAGTTTGTCAAAACTCCAGTAAAAGTTGGTACCCTAGAAAGGGTCCCCTAGAGCTTGCAGATCCCACAGTGTGGAGTTAAATTCTTCTCCACATGTGCTATGGTTGATGTCTGTCAGTGCAGTAACTCCCTGGTCCTGCTGCACTCACTAAATCCAGGTCCCTGAGAGCTGCTGCTACACCCCTGCTCTGGGACAGCCCATGACCCAGAGTATATGGGGGCAAGCAAAGAGCCCCAAGTAAACAGATTTCACCTTGTGTGTTTTACAGGAATTGTTTTCTCACATTACTTCAAATACCACTATCTTTCATAGCTTAACAGCTGGAGTTACTAGAAACAGGGAAGAGTGAATTGGTATCATGGTTTACAGTAAAAGGAACTGAGAGGAACAAAGAACAAAGCTGAATTCCTTGGGTGAGACCTTTCCCTCTGCAACAGAAGGGAAAGTGGGCTGGTGTGGGTTCCATTCAGCTCTCACCATCTTAAGCCAGAAGTGTTTGCAGCCAAGGCCTGCTCTGATCTCCTGCTGGCAAACTGCTGCCTGGAGTGGAAGCGCCTGGGAGTGTGTGCTCCCACATAGCTGGTGACAGCTGCATGGCACAGATGTGCAGGCTGTGGCTGAGCCAGCAGTCTCAGAACCACTTTGTCCCCTTCCAGTCACACAGGTGCTGCCTCACAGGAAGCCAGTTACACACAGCTCTTGTCTCAGTAACTGAACACTGAGGACACCTGAAAAGGAGTTTGAGCTACTGAACCAGCTGAGAGCCTGTAGGCAAAGGATGTTTCACCCAACCCTTAGGTGACAGTGCACCTCTGAGGGGAACTCAGGCAAGAGGCTGTTCTCCCTTTTTTAAGCCTGGAGCAGATGCAGGGCTGGCAGGACAGGCACAAAGTAGAGGTGCCTCACTTCTGGCTAGAACTGCCCCATGCTGAGGAACCTGCCGAAGCAAAACAGGGGAAGGCTGGTGCCTTGGTGGGCTGCAGCAGGAAACCTCCAGGCCATAAAGGGTAACTGCCAGAGTGGAATGAAAGAGGAATATTATTCTTGAATCCCTCCACTACAGTGGTTGTAAAAGTCCAGGACTATTTCTTAACACACAAATATACTTAGTGATCTGAAATAATTTGACACAGAGTGAATTAAAAGTTTACTTTAATTTTGAACCATTTTATAACTGCATTTTTCTCATGAAGCATCTGTATCACAGCAGGCTACAATAACTTTGGGATAAAAGGCAACTGGTAAACTGTCCAATACAAGGTTCCAAATAAACAGTTCTTACTGGCCCCTACCCAGACATATCCCAGATAAAGTTTTTGATCAAAAACATGAAATAGATCCACCTGCTTATTTTAAGCATATTAAAAAGGAAACTAATTGGACCATTTCTATTTGTCTAGTTTTTTATACAAAAAGGCTACACAATGTTACACTTTATTCAGAATACAGTTAGAGCGATTATGAATTAGTGTTCTACACCTTTACTCAATCCTTAAAAATTAGAAACTGCTGTAGCATATTCACTATAACTTAATACTACGAGAGACTTAAAAAAAACCTAACAACAATTACTGCAAAAAGAAAGGCTACTTCCAAAGCAAGCAAGGTCAGTACCATTACAGAGATTTAAAAAAAATAATAAATTTTTAACAAGCAAGGCTAGGGTTTGATAAATTCCATCTTGCAATTCATTCTTGTGCATTCTTCATTTCTTGAATCACTCCCAAAATCCATTTGTATTATTACTCCTCGACCAAAAAGGACCAGAACAAAAAGTTTACTTCAATTGTTCCCATAGGAAACTCAGCTTGGTTAGTGTGTCAGGCACTTTCTGAGATACTAGCCCACCCCTCGAGCCCTCTCAGCAACTCTACAGGCCAATCAATGCAAGTTCACTCAGATGATACAGCTGTAAAGAGAAAAAACACAGGTGGTCAGTGCTCCCGAGTTGTAAAGAGCTGTTGTAACACAAAGACTGCATGAAGCCAGTGCACAAGACAGTACAGTTAATTACTTCCACACTTCACAGCAGAAGTCAGTTTGGAGTGTGCTGATTATGTGTTTCCAGAGCATTTATTCATTATTCTGGCACACTGGGACCCAATCAAGCCAATCCCTCCCTACCAACCAAGTCCTCAGTCCAGTCAGCTGTTTTTCTCTTTTTGTTTTGTTTTTAAATTCAAGGTTGGAGCTTCTTACCTAAAGGATGATTTACAGGTCAGTATCGAACCAGGCCAACTGATTACTGTCACCTGGAGGCAGCCCATCCATAAGGTCCTGGGCATGGCCAAGATCTGGCAGACCATCAACTGGGTAGTCAGCACCAGGGTGGTGGCCACCCATTTCATGTTCCATCATAGGGTCCATACCCAAGGCATCCTGACCGTATCCGCCAGAGTGGAAAGAACGGTAGCTAGGATCTAAGAAAGTTAAAGGTGGCAGAGGGAAAAAAAGCATAATGTTAACAGATGTTAGATGCATCAGAAGCTGCAAGTATCAGTGTGTGAGATCATGTAGCCATCTAATTGTTCTCTAGTTCAGCCAAGTTCCACACAATCTGGTGCCTGCCCTTAACAGCTATTCCATTGTTCGGAACAGCCTTCCAGTAGGATTCTGCAGACAAAGCACACTGCAGTCAGAAGCACAAGCAGATTGCAGCCAAGCCATTAGTCTGCACAATCAACAGTACTAAAATTCAACAATACTGCAGCAAAACCAGGCTCCAAGACTGTAGACTTGCTTCTGAAAGACTAGTCAAAAATAGCTCAGAATCCTTACGGATCCTGCGTTCAAATCTATAGACACTTACAAGACTAACGCATTCAATACCAGCTTTGTTGCTTTAAAGAAAAACTGCATTATTGGAATTGTCAAGTCCATTTGTAAGGAATGTAAAAGATGTCTGGAAACAACAGCTCAGCGGGAGGTGTTCCCACAGGACTCAGACAAGAGACACTGGTTTTGCATGTTCATACTGCTCCCATTTCAGTGCTGCCAGTGGTGTTGTAGAAACTGGTTATTTGAACAGGCAGCTCCCCATCTGCCTGTCAGTTTGCAATACCTTGCTGAAGAGTAAATTCACTCTTCACTCATTTGCAGTTCTGCTTTAAAATCTATGACTTGACTTCATCCAATTTAAAGTTTAGTCAAGGGCAACAAAGACACGTACCATCTGGGCGGTATCCAAGAGGCTCTCCCTGGGCACCAATATCCAGTCCGAGATCTGCTGTCTACATGTACACAAAGAATTACAAAACAGTTTTAACATTAGGTCTTTTGGCCAGCACTAGTAATTCTGAGTTTAAAAAGTTGTGAAGCTTGCCCCAAATCCCTTTGAACAACTTCTCTGCAGTGAGCACTGCAGCACTGCTGTCAACATGAAATGCTTTTTTAGCTAAGTATCTGCATCCAACATGTAATAACCAGATTTAGGTATAGGAATCCACAGATCACTGGAAGGAGGGTTCTGTCTGGGAATGAAAAAGATGGGGTAGGTCTAGGAACACTCCTCAGGTACACCTGTCCAGATTCTGCAAGTCAGATTTTTCCCAGGCCAGCAGTAGAGCTTTTAAGAGTTCTGAATAAACCTCTCCCATTTGTTCAATTACAGAAGTAATTGCCTGACTGCAGAGCAATCGCCTAAGTCCAGTCTCAAAGAGATATTCCATTTTAGCTTTTTTCTGCCCACACATTCTTGTGGTAGATACAGATTTTAGGAAAACAGAAAAGTAAGCACTGAAATAGTACAAATCAAAGGCTACTGCCCCTTATGTAGTAGATACATACAAGATAAGACAAGCTAGGCTCCTGAATCTTTAGAATTTGTGGGAAGACAAAGAATTAATGAAGCCTTCCCTGTATCCCAGGCACACAGATTGACTTCAGCATCAATTCACTATGTAGTCTCTTAAACATGAAAAAAGACCATATGTGATAATCAGCCTGCAAATGTATTCAAGTCCTGAGAACTGAGATTTTGGACAAGTTGCACTCCCAGCCCAAGATTACTAATCCTACATTGTTGGCTTGATAGAAGCCTCACAAGATATATTTTATATTTATGCTTCCCTCATATCACTCATGTTTCTGTTTTTGCATCCAGAGTTCCTTAGGTTTTGAAAAGCAATACAAAAAAGTACAAAGTTCTTGTATACAGCTTTGCACACTAGCAAACATAACGAGAATTACACACTTCAGCAGCAGCAGAGAACGGACTCTTCCTGACTGCCAGGGAAAAAGCAGCTCGAAGGCTGTTTACCACAGGTTCACTGCACCTGAACACAGAGAGAGTAAAGAAGGTACAGCCACCATACAGCTGTATAAAGCTGGGCCTGTATCACTGACAGCATCTACACTTCACTGGGGGAAGGAGGGAGGACATAGAAGTGAGATCTCCACAGGGAACTGTTAACACAGAAGACAGAACTCACCTCGTTCCAGGCCATCGGCTCAGTCCGGAACAGGGAGCTTGTCAATTCAACTGAAAGTCGCTTCTTATAGTCCTGTGGTTTGTCCTCAGACATTCTGAACAGCACTGCAGCTGCGTAGGTTGCTGCCAAATGGAAGAGTGGTTTTAGTAGAGGTCAAGACTTCTATCAACTCTTCTAACACAAGTATGACACTAGCCTTAAGTTCACTTACCAACACCCTCATTCCTAGAATGAAGCAGTTCTGTTAAAGGAGCAGTTGCTCCTTCGGCTTCAATTGCTTCAGCTGCTTCCTTGTCTTGAGCGAGTTCACAGAGTACACCAGCAGCTACTCTCTGGATATTCTCAATGGGAGAGTACAACAACTGCAACCAAAACATGAGGGTTCTTTAGCTCTTCCACTTGAAACGAGCTCTTCAGCACACTCTGACTTAGCAGGTCTATCCAGGAAGAGCAAGAGATACTTTACTTCTTTTCCTAATATGTACTATAGTGTTATCTTGAGCTCTCACTTACCTGAACAAATAGTGGAATGGTATTTAGACCCCTGATTACGATTCGATTATGAACATCACGTGCAAGAATGTGCAGGGCTCCAGTGCAGCCCTCGACAATTTCTTCCATACGCACACCCTCCTAAGTTAGGGAAAGAAAGCATTTTTGAATTTGAGATAGTGTGCTCTCTTAAATGACTGTCAAAAAGCCAGTCAACAGTTTCAACTACTCAACCAACCTTGTCCCCTGCACATATCCCCTTCCCCTAAGTGCTGGCCTTCAAACTTAACATCCCTGCTATGAGTCAATCCAGTTTACCCAATCAAATTCAGTATGTGAAGCATCTCAGTGGTTTTTATTATGAACTTCACATCTGATAACACCACCTCTTTTTCTACAGCCTGGATTAGCTTGGCAGTTACTAAGCTGGAAACAGCAGTTACCAGTAACAAAGAGGTCCCCCTTCCTGCCTCTGCACAAATTAACTACACTCCTGTACTAACAGATCCTGCTTCCATTTGCCTGTACTAAGTAAACCTCCCCTTTGTTAATGTGTTTAACAGGACAAAAATAATCAAATCGAGACTGGTCTTGTCAAAGTAACCTGGAACCCAAACAGGTAGCAAGTACAGAACCTGCACAACTTCTCATTACTTTTACAGCTCTAAGCACCCTTGCCAATATGCAATAAGCTGTGATAGCACTCAAACCCGTTCTTCTGAGAAGGGTGAGGGAGTTCTGGATTATTGCTAGACAATTACTTCCCTTGCCAAAGGAGAGAATACCAGTATTTCTGTGAGCTGTAACATTCAGAATAACACTCAAAAGGTTCTTATTAAAATAAGACAAGGTTTTGGCATTCTGATTCAAGAAAAATCTCAGGTCTGCCAAGACAGAGCTATCATCACACAGAGACTAATGTAAACCAGAGCAAGTAAGACAACAGTTCTTTAGCCCAAGCACTACTGGGCTGAGGTGCACTGACAAATAAGCAGTTTGAGAAGAGCTTTTAAAGAGTGTCACCAGAGGGCACTTACCACAAACTGCTGTTGTGTGCCGCCCATGGAAGTGCGTCGCTGGGTATCCTGGTGTGCTCTAACCAGCAACTGCACTAGCCTTGGAATAGCACCTTGTTCACGCAGCGGGGCGTGGTTTGCAGGACACAGAGCCAGGTTGCGGATCAAGCCAACAGTAGCCTGCAGGTAAGGAAGGGGTGGGGAACAAAGGAGCAAGAGGGGTGTGCTTGCTGTTAGTGGCTTCTTTGTTCAATCAGATGATCTCAAATGTTTAAATCTCTAAGAGAAAACACCAAGTTACTCATCTGAAGCAACTTTCCCATCAGACAAACTGCATTCCCAAACACCTTGGAAAAAAGGTATTTTTGACATTTAAAGTTACATTTTAAATAGCAACAGTTTTCAGTTTCAGCACTGGAGGGTTTTAGCCATTACTTACCTTGATCAAAGGCCAGTGGGAGGGTGGGTGCAACAGCTTTACCACCACTGGGAGTCCGTAATGGAGACGAACGGCATTTTGAGCCATCTCCGCTTCTTGGTGTCTGCTGGTGAGGTGACGGAGTGCACAAATTGCAGGTTCTGTGATATCTTCCCTGTCTCCAGCCCGGAGAACTGTGCGCACGAGAGCCTCGATGCCACCAACCTGGCACACCATCATCTTGTTCTTGTAATTGTTGCAGGTAAGGTTAGAAAGGATGCCAGCGGCACAAGTCACAACATTAATATCATCTGATCCTAAAAGCTGAACAAGAGTTCCTAGAAGGCCTTCCATGCCCTCCTGCAGAAAAAGAAGGAAGAAAAAAATTAAGTCTTCTCTTCCACTATGTTGACTTTTGGTCTTGATCCCTCAGAAGAGCCCTTTACCTGCTTTGTTGCAGCATCTGACAGGTTTCTCAGAGTCCAGAGACAGTTCTGGACAAGACGCTGGCTTGGATCTGTGAGGTGGAGCCCCAATGCTTGCATCCCACCTAGAAGTCAGTACAGATTTGACACCATTACTCAGATTTGACACTGTACTCTGATGCTCATCTTGTGAGCAATCAGGTCCTTCTCTTCCTTGCAGTCTGAATGCAAAAATCTCACAACTGTTTGGATCCTTCTTGTCATTAATATCACAATATGGCTGGGCCCTAGCCCTTCTTCACACAGGAAAATAACAACCCCCTGAAATCCCCTGTGTGATTCTGGGCCTTTTAAATGTGTGTATATTCTACAGGATGCATCCTGACAACACTCAGCCACTAATGCCACCCAGTTAACAACACAGTAGAGTTACTTAAAACAGCCACCCTTTTATACTTCTGTATCTTAAAGGCCCCCTAAACCTGTTTATAGACTTAAGGACCAACCTAAGTTCATTTTTTGATGCTGGCAGTTTCTGTTCTTGGTGGAATTAACTGATCCCAAAGTACTATGTAGATTTTTAAGTTTGCATGAGTACAATGTACTTACCAGCCTCAACAATAGCAGGTTTGTTGCTGGAGCAGACTGACAACACCTTCAGCACCCTACTTGTGGTCCACAATAGTTTCTCATAAGTATAGGTCCTCATTATGTTTACTAAAGCCTGGGGTCCACCACTTGCCAGAATAATCAGCTAAAAGACAGCAAAAATAATATTTATCTGTCACTTCCCATGCAAGTCAGCAGGTAGTAAATGTTGCCAGCCAACATCCCTCATGGTTCCTAAAAAAACATTCCCATCTGCTTATGTGGACTGTAAGTTTTACAGTCTCACTCTAAGCACAGCGGCATTTCTGCAATATAATTCCTGTATCCCTCCCCTCTTGCGAGGTCAGGACTGACTGGCAAAAGCCAGTGGCATGTGGTTGAAGATTCAGAGTCAGGAGGTCAGTACACAAGAACTGTCAGGCCATTCATCACAAGCTTGTTCATTTTAACTACCTCAATAGCAGAGGCACCTACCTTACTTTCTTGATTGCCATATGCTAAAATCTGAAGGCAGTCTGTTGTGATGGCCAAGAATTTAACATTTGTCTTATTGAGCAAGGCCACCATTTTCTGCAGCCCACCAGCGAGACGGACAGCCATCTTGGCTCCTTCCTGATGTAGGAGGAGATTGTGAAGAGTTGTAATAGCATAGAACAGCACAGAGTCCACTGGGGACCTAAAGAAGGGAAAATCTTCATGAGCACCTGCTCCTATCAGACCCAACAGCAAAACACAAGTACTGCCTCAGTAGTGCACATACCCAAGCATTTTAACCAAAGCAGGGATGCCTCCTGATTTGAAGATTGCCAACAAGCCCTCACGGTGATGCGAGAGGTTGTGCAGTGTCCCTGCAGTACACCGGGCTGTCTCCACGTCATTTGTGTTTTGCATGGTACGTACAATGGCAGACACCATCTGAGGAGATCTCATAATGGCGTGGCGAGACGCTTCCTTTTTGGACAGCTGATGAACCATAACTGCAGCCTTGTTCACCACCACCTAACATAAGTGTTTGAATATAGCTTTTAGTTTTAAGGTCATTAAAGGTGCCCCAAGAGCAAGCTTTACCCAGGCAAAGAAAACGCTCACCTGGTCCTCATCATTCAAGAGTTTGGTCAGTTCTGGGATTGCACGAGTTGCAAGTTCAGCATCATCTTGGTAGTTTATCAAATTAACAACAGCATGTTTTAACATCTGGGATGGCTCAGCCAGGCGTTGCACATTAGTTGGATGAGCTGCATCAAACTGTGTGGATGGGATTTGCATTCCTTCATCCAGTGTTTCAGGGAACATTGCTGCACGCACCCTCTGAGCTCTAGTCATTGCATACTGGCCATCAATATCTGAAAACAAGGAAAGTCAATATAACCTCAACCTAGGAATAAAAATCATCCAGATTGGCATCCAGATTAGCAATAATTGAGTAGTTAGGTTTCTGTATTGTTAAACTGCATGTCCAAGCAAACCAGTGTAATAGAAAAGGCCTTACCCGCCACTTGCTCCTGGGTGAAGGACTGAGAGAATCCCTGCTCCCACTCGTACAGCACTTGTGTTGTGTCCACATCTTCTTCTTCAGGATTTCCCTTGCCACTCAAGGAGGGAGCAGTTGTTGTGGCACCAGAATGGATACCAGAGTCCAGATATGATTGCTGCTGCCAGTGACTGACTGCTGCTTTTCTGTCAGGCTCCATTGCCATATCCAGCTCCATCAAGTCAGCTGTAAGAAATCATTGGTGAACAATTAAGTTTAGTTCAATTACTCCAGCATGTATTAATCCTACAAGAGATGACAGAGAGTTTAAATTAAAATAAGCTGTTATAAACAACTACCTCAACTCAGCACTGCAAGTGAGCAGCAATTTTAAACTGAGGCTTTATATTGAACCAATGCAGACATGTAAATCTGAGTAACAGGCAGAACAATCACTGTTTGTTGTAAGGTCAGGACAGCCACAATAACTTGTCTGAATGTTTAATTTCCAGAGTAAGGTATTCATTACTGTAATACAGCAGATGTTATTCAATCCAAGTGATTTTGAAAAGTTAGAAAGAGAGGAATAAAGAGTCTTCTAGATTCTAGTAAGAGAAATTGTAATGCATTATGTACCTTGAGTTGCCATGTTCCTTGTTATGCTCCCAGAACTCTTCCCTGCACCTTTTCAGAGAGCCTAAAAAAGAGCAAGGTTAGAACTTATTAAAGACTAATCAGAGCTAGTAAGACAGGATTTCACATTAGAACACTAGAATTGCAAGCAAACTGAGACTTGGCACATCTTGCCATTTCATTACTACTGCAAGTATACTCAAATGCTAATTAGCAAACCCCCATGCAAAAGAACATGATGTATCACCCAGGCTTCTTCTATCAGGTTATATGTAAGATTTCTCACAGAGCTGCAAGATTGAAGACTGACCATGATAGAGCTATTTTTCACTCCTCCATCTTTGCGTAAGATGAAGCCCAGAGTTTGGAAATGTCCTAAAGACAATGGCTAAATGTCAGGCTTCCTTATTTCCCTCAAAGATAAACTGCTTAAAAGATGCTAGAAAAACTGTTTGATACAGGGCTACAACATAAGGAAAGCTGAAATGACCATGTAAGGCAAGCTGCTATTATTTCAGTGGCACAAAGACTACCTAAAGAGTTATAATTGCACATCTTCTTTTATTCCTTTCCTGTACCTGTACCATAAGAATAAAGGTTTCTTCTTACATAAAATTCTTCCTTGAAATTAAAACTAAAAATTGAACCAGACTTACAAAAAAAAAAAACCACACCAAAAAAAAACAAATCCCAAAACCAAAAACAATCCAAAAAAAGAAGCTGCCCTTCTGTTGCACACACATTTTGTCACCAAACTCACTTTTATTGTTTGCACAGAAAGCCAAGATAATTGGAGGCAGGAGGCTGAAATATGATCAAATGCCCTATCCAAATTTTCAGTATGCACCTCC
The DNA here is from genome assembly GCA_013397935.1 of Dasyornis broadbenti. NCBI lineage: Eukaryota > Metazoa > Chordata > Aves > Passeriformes > Dasyornithidae > Dasyornis > Dasyornis broadbenti. The sequence goes on along the minus strand of VZRN01003396.1, from coordinate 493,745 downwards.
ATTTGATATCATCAAGCAGTATGGAAGTATTTGTACCATAAATCTGTAGCCATCTCTTCACCAATCCAGTAAGAGACATTCGAGGCTTCAGCTCCACACCAGGTCACTCTCATTTCATTTGCTCCTCTTCCCCCCCAGTCCCACACTGCTTCCAACACAGACACAGAGCTGGTAACAGCCTTTTCTGGGAGCCAGCCAAGCAGAAACATTTGTAGTGGTAGCTTGTGCAGGGAGCAAAACAATCTCTAGCAGCAATCAGCTTTCAATGTGCCCTTAGGTGTTAAAGCTGTGCTGATCAAAACATTCCTGCACAATGAAGTAAAGGCAAGGTACTAATACCTGCAAGGACTGGTCTGCAGTGCTGCGTCAGGAGAACAAAGTCCACCTGACACTGTATTTGTTTTCAAGAGTTTCCTTCAGGAGTACCTTTTTGAAAATCATAATTATACAGAGGACAGGTCTGCAATTTTAAAAGTCTCACTGGATAGGTGGGACAAACTTGTATTTCATTGACTCTGTGTCAGCTGCAAGATACTCCAGCACCTCCTGAGCAATCCTACTGCTTTGCTGTATAAATGCCAGTGCTGTTTGTCCTGACTCTGCACTCCCACAACTTTTGGCAGCAACTCTTCCCTGGCTCTTTTAAAATGAACACTAGATCTGCATCTGCAGCAGATAAGCAGCGTTAAGCTGATATAAAGACATTACACAACATACAATAAGCATCCTGCTGTGCAGCTGGAAACTCTAAACTTGTCCTACTCCACAGCCTGGAAGACACTGGCCAACTTAAGAGTCTGCTCTTAACAATCTGCATGGAGGATGTGCTGACAATACAGACAGACACATTTTCCAGTCCCTGACAACTGGATTCTTCCAACATGCTTTTCGGAGTTTAGGAGTAGCAGTGGCAAGGGAAAAGAAAAGCTTAAATCATGCTGTCAGTTCACCATTGATTAAAAAATTCTAATGAGTAGCTACACTGAGAAAGTGCCTATACAAAAGCTTGACAGCTCTCTGCAGGTCTTCTGCATTATTTTGTGAGTTCCACTAACACCTTCAAAACAGAACGAAGGGAATAGCACTAACAGTAAAATTTGTATCTTTACTCCCTGTACTCCCCAGTCTAAGTCAGATGTGACACTTCCAATAAAAAATTTGGCATGTTTTAGCTGATACATGAAATTTTCAATATGCTTAGCACAAAAAAAGGATCTATTTTTATCATAAACATTCCCATCTCCTCCCATCAGGAGTATGCTGAAAAAAGGATCACCAAACTAGTTTTGAAGTTGACTGGTTCATCTACCAGTATGTTAAGAGCAGTGACTATACTTCGAGACATTTACTACCACCTGAGATTCCCATATGCAATAAGGGACTTGGGAACAACATTTATAATATTCTCCACTGTTGAATTCTGCACCAATGACGGCAACTGGCTTATAGCATCTGCACTCTGAAATTGCTGTTTCAATTTCAGCAGCCTGAATAGATCAGAAGAGTAGCTCTACCATTAGGTAAAATCCAACAGACCAGAGTAGCCACTGAACTGTAGCACTGTTCCAAAATAAAGCTGGTGAACATCTACAAAACAGCAATGAAGAATACTAAGTGTTCAGAAATGCATTACCAGTCAGACATTTAGTCTTTGGAATGCTGATCCTAGATCAGCCTGATAGCTCCACCTTCAAGTTCCAATATCCTGATGTCCATTTCATACACCTGTAAGGCCCCAGAACTTGGTTTAATCCTAAAAGTCCAAACTAACTGCCAAGCAAAAGTAGTCAGGGTTTGGTTTTAGATTTTCTGCACTTGAACATTCTCTCATCTTTTCCTTCACATTCTCTTCTAATTTTACAAGGGGGTAAACTGAGTCCAGGCAAGCTGCTGACTTTGTCTTCCTGTTTGTCACTGTCATGATTAACCAATACTCTTATAAAGGGATTAACACCACTGGGCTAGGTGCAAGCATTTGTGCTGCTCATTTTCCTGACAAACTGAATCAGTACAAGGTCAGCCAAATGCATTGCAACCACCAGGAAGAGACAGAAGGCCTCAGTATACTTTACAAACAAACTTCAGCATAACAGTAAGCTTCTGCAAGCTTCACTATTTTTGAAGCCTAGCAGGTACTCAGAAATGGGAATTTTGATAAATGCCATGTTATACAGTTCACTGGGATGTACTCCTAGAGGTTATGGAACTTTTCACTTCTCAAAAAGCTCATTCTGCCCCATAAGACTATCCACTTCCTTAGCATGCATCATCAGCTTTGGGTTTTTCAGACTATGTATTAAACAACTTGCATGAAGAACATTTCAAGACCTTACGCTAGGCTATATTGCATGGCCCAATTGCATCTGTCGCAGTCTAAAAAACTGAGAAAAATGGGTTGGCAAGCTTAGAAGGCACATGAGCTAATAATTTCAAATTACTACAGAAGACAATTCAAATTTCTTGATTTTCAAAAGGAATGAAAGAAGTCTTAGGTATTTTTTCTGATCATATGTTTTTAAAAAATACTCACTTCTGATTTTGGAGAATAGTTAGGCATATGCCAAGAAAACCAACAAGCCCACAATAGTTCTCAAATCTGAACAATTCTCTTCATTTAGACTCCAATTACACCAGACTGATCTGACAAGCAGCTCCTTCGCCACCCCTGCCACCTTTATAAAGCAAGTCAAAGTCTGCAAGTCTGCCATAAATCCTTCATTTGAGAGCAGTATGTTACTAAACCTTGCATGAGAAATCCAGACTGATCCATCCAAACACTGAGTTACTGCACACAAACACACCTACTGATCATGTTTTCCTATTCTGTCTCTGTCTCACCTAGGACAGACCAAGCAACTGCATCTTTAAACTACCCACCAGTTCTGAATGATACAGTTGCTTACTTAGAATAAGCAGATCTTCCTCATCCTCTGACAGTTACAGCAGTTAAAAATGTGTATCACCAATACACAAGTGAAGTACCTATACTGGAAAATAGTTTTTCTCCAAGTGCTCTGAAGTTATTGCAACCATTCCCAAGGTGTTACTGAAAGCATTCTTTGGGTCTGATTTCATAACTGTTCTTAGCTGCCTGCCAGTGATGTTACCTGTGGATCTGCTTTAAAAAAAAATCCATAGCCAAAATATACAGGCAACAGCAGTTTCACAGCTAATAATAGCAGAGAGCACTCATTTCTATGACCCAAGTCTTTGTATTTCAACTCTTAATGTAGCAGAAGCTTCCTAATTAACCTTGGTTTTCAAGGTTTCAAGGTTTTCAAGTTGGGAATTTGAAAAATACATCCAATTAAGGAATTAAAAAACAAATCACAACAAAACAACCCTTCTTATTCTTCCCCTGGCAGTTGTGAGGCTGTTTTCTAGAAAACAAAATGTGGGGGAGGAGGAATCATCCGAGACAGACAATACTGACAGTGGAAACATCAGGAAAAAAGCTTTCATGGTATAAAGGCACTTCAGGCACGAGTGGCTGAACTATCTCTAAGCAATTTTTGGTCTAACCTACGCTCCAGATAAAAACACTCTTGCAACAGACGGACCTACTTCTACTGATCTTAGTCTTATGAAGACATAAGGCAAACTGTTGTAAACTTCTAATTATTCTTTATCCAAATGGGGATAAAGTCCTCTCCTCCCATATCCACCCAGAGGTTCTAAAGAAAACTGAGAATTTTTATCTGGCTTTATTGACCTCTGTTTAAAGTACCTTTGTAGGTAATTTTGGAGATCCTTCATGTATCAGATGCTTCTGTAAGATTGGTAAGAAGTCCTGAAAGTACTGTTTTGGTGTTGTGCATTTTAAGGAATGTCAGAAGCTTGTGGTAGGAATGACAGCTGAGGTTTACAATTCTTCATAAAAAAAAATGAACAGAAGACACTTTATTTGAAAATAGGCGTCGAATGTGCTTGAATTTCACTCTGAATACTGCATTTTTTAAAAAAATTATTTTTCTTGTACAAAGTTGCTACAGAGGATTACAAACAACAGTTTTCCTGAAATGCATTTCCATATCCAGTAAACAAATACTGAGGAGCATTCCCATATTTTGTCTCAAATAGTAGCATTTGCAGTCCTCAGCCACCTTGTCCCCTCTAAAAGAAATGGCTACATATAGTGAGTGTAGATTATTTTGAAGTTAGTTATATGCAAGTATTAGAAGGCCTTGACTATTGGGAAATTAGTCACCCACGAATACTGACTTCTGCACATCAGTACTTTAAGGACTTGAATGGACAAAAGCTACTATGAAATTCACTGAAAATTGGCTCCTGAATAATAGTTATGGGCTGTAAGTTACCACATTAAACAAAGCAATGCACCACTTGGATATTTTCAGAGATAGCAAAATTAATGTTTACCTTATTATCAGTACTAGCAACCAGACATATATGTCAGGCTTCCATCTGCTTTTAACAGGGTGATTTTTAATACTGGGTAAAATGTCATCAGGTGGCTTATGACAGCTTAACTAAATGGAAGTAACTTAAAGTATGTCATATCAAAAGGAAATAAGTCAAATCATGCAGTCTTTTTCCTCTAAAAGGCAAAAAAAACCCACCATGGGTTTTCACAGCTTGAAAACTTTTCTCCTTTTTTTTGGGTTAGATGGTAGCAACATTCATCTATAGCCATCACTACCACCTCAGAAGAAATGCCATGGCAAGAGATGAAGAAGTATTACTATATTTAAGTATTGTGCCAAGATGTAGCAACTTCAACTATTTCAGTAGTTCATTGAAAACTAAGAGCCACCAGTAATCTCAAGGTGAACGGCACAGCACGTGCCCACACTGAAATCTATCCTACTGATCCTGGGCTGCAACTGTACAAACTCATTTATAAACCTTGTGGCAAAATTGCTCTGGTCGTTTCCGCAAGCAACATCTGCTGAGTTGACATCATTCTCTCCAACTACTAAGCTATTCTTGCTTAGTGAAGTATTTCTCTTCTCTCCAGTGATAAACTCAGTATCCTGTGTAATCTATCCAGCTTGGATTTATCCAAGCTAGAATACTTCAGCTAACACATTCTACTGATGGCTGCAGAAAGTTAGAAGATGCCTTGCAAACAGCAATACATTCTCAGATTTAGCTAATCAAATCATAGTAAATTTGACTCTGAACCTAGAATACACAACAGTGTTAAAATGGTCTATAAATTCTCTTACTAAGATTGAAAATTGAAGGTTTGTTTTTCTAATGAACTTCAGGAAACTAAGAAATCTGAATATCTGCTTTACTGACCTAAAGGTTAAAAGGTTCCAATTTCCAAGCTTTAAATATCCTTAATACATGCTGAAAGAGGCAACAAACTGGTTCAGATAATCCACAGATTTAAACTGGGAGAGGGGTATCAACAGCACACACACAGATCTGCCAACACTCACTGCAAGTTACCTCTATTTCAGCCACTCTTCTTTGCTGCTTCATTTCCAATTCATTATTTCCTTTTTCCTTCATGCATCCCAGATTGCTATTACATCAACTGTTCTGCCTTTTCAGCCTTTGTCTTCTGCCTTAGATATTATCTAAAAATTCCTTTCTGTAACAAAGGTAGAAAAACCTCCCAACATTAGCTTTTGTAAGGGCTTTTTTATTTTAGTAAGAGTTCACTTGATGCCACTCTCAAAATAACTGAAAATAGAGAGGCAACACGTTATCTCAGCAATCTAGGACCAAGAGTACAGAACAGAGTTTCTATTCACATGCCCATTAGCTAAAGCAAACAACATGTAAATATTTCTTTGCTGCTAGACTTCTGCAAGTTGATTACAACTGCTTAATGGAACCGAAATGCAGGCAGTCTGGTAGTCTTGACAAGACTTAAACTGGGTTAGCTGCATTTAAAAAGAGAGCATATTCCTCAAAAAATATCTAGAGAAGTAAAGACTTAGGTTACAGTTCCAAAAAACTCAAGGCTTGTTTTTGAATCACTACAGTCTTAAGCAAATGTGACAAGGAGAGAAAGGAGCCACAAGAATGTTATGATAGCTGTAAGATTCCATTCTGTCACACTTCACTTTTGGAACACTATAGAGTATTCTGATATGACAGGACACTCACCTGTTTGGCCGTTCTCTTCCTCCTAAAAGAGAAAGCAGGGTAGTAAAGAATCACACTTCCTACCCAACTTGGAATGTTCAACAACTCAGCAGTTACAAGAGCCGCATTTTGTTCTTCTCACCTAAAGTACAGAAAGCCACCCAGAACGTAGGTAGTTTTAATCAATCACTGAGGAGCAACTTTGCACTGACTGACAGTTCTGGTAACAAAAGATATCAGAAGTGGAAGTCGGAGATTTCACTGGCAGATACTGCAGCCCTGTCCGTGCTGTGCTTTCAGCAACTAACACAGCATGAAGGCACTAACAACTTGTGCAATTCATCAAGGTTTTTGCAGGTACTAAAGTTTAAGTACCATTTTAAAAACAACCCATTAGAAGTCTCAATAAAGCAAGAGTTAACATTAGTCTGAGAGCCACTGTCAGCCAACAAATACCTCAGATAACTAAAAGTACAAAGTGATGAGAACCTGGAAGAGAATTCAGAACAAGCACATCAGGTAGCTTACTAAAAGAGAAATAAAAGCTCGTCCTGGCATCAATCTGCACTATCATTCTAAAAGATGAATTTTGAAACTGTAGAACCTGCTAGGAAGCCTCCCCAAAAATGAAGCTGGCAATATCATATACAGGTTGGCCTTCTGAAAGAAAGGAAATACACAGTACTTCACTCTTTAAGACAGACATTCTAAAGAAACTTTGGTAGAAATTACAGACTGATGGGACACAGCTATGTCTAAATGGACTTGATAGCAGTTACCTACCACCATAATTTCTTATCAGTCCTACATTATTTTGTTTGATGCTGGCCAGAGGCACATAGCTGGGCATCCTATGCAATGTAAAATGCTTACTTAAAACCATACTGCAGAAGCTGAAATCTGACAGCAGTGGATTTCATCACTTCAGAAATTAAGTGTTTGGATCCATAGCACAGTTTTTTTGCCCTTTACCTAGAGAACATTCAGGAGTTACAAGAGGTCTGTCAACGCAATCCTTTATATTCAAAATCATGGGCAACTATACCAGCAGCTTCTAACAAGATCTGCAAACAGAACACTGCCCTAGGTATTTATTTGCCCTTTCTAGAAATTTCTGGTTGTTTCTAAGAGCTATAAGCAGCAGCTGTGTTCAAGTTGACAAATCATCAGGTCATGTTTGAAAGTAATGATTTAAGAGAGCTTTTCATTGGCAAGTATACCACAACACTAGCAAAACCTTTCATTTTATTTGTTGGCAAAATAGACCTCGAGTACCTAAGTATCCTCCTATGCAAGAGAGGAGCTGATGATAATAAATGTTATGATGTGAAAACTGCTTCAACTACAAATCTGGTGCTACACATCCAGGTTGAGAACAAAAGTAATTAATTTCCTCACATAATGTATATACCAATCCCCTGACAGTAGTTTGTAGCTCAATACTAAAGGACTGGTATGACAGTTAAGTTTATGACCTTGCATCAAGTTCATAACAAGATTATCAACCCAATTACTCTTTTGTCTTAATTGTTTCAACTAGCTAAGCACCACCACTACAAGCAAGTAACCTCAAAACAGCTACTAAGTCACTGCTGTTCAGCAGTGGATTTGAGATCTTTGGATCACTAGCACACATTCCCAACTAAGGTTTTGTGCTGCATTCACTAAGTTTGAGTATCCTCATGGCGGGGCAAAACATTAAGAGCAGTTTTATTATCACAGCTTAGAGAGCTCCCACCTTATATTTGCAGGACACAGGTATCTACATTATGCATACTCCCATCTTCCCAGTGTTTCTATCCAAGGCTTAGTTTGCCAGCAGGACTCATGCAATAAATATGCACTGGTTTACAGCTTTTGGTCCACGTGCCCATACTTATCACTGAGTAAGATGACTGTAGTAGAGCTGGCAGTAGACAGGATCAAAACTTATTCTTTAGTCTTACCTAGTCATATACAAAAAAAAGTTGGCATTGTGACCATTTAGCAGCAACCTATGATAAACTGGACAAATATACCACATTTCATTTAACACTCAAAGTTCAGGAACAAAACCACTGCCAGCCCTCAAGTTTCCCTGCCCAAACAGTTTTGTGTGTCAAAAAAACAATGGTTCTGCAGTCATTTAACACAACCATGTGCATCACACTAACAACAGACACTGTTACAGAAGTACCCTTCCCTCCAGTTTGTGCAGAACTTGAAACACCTATTTCTATGCTAACACAGCAACAATTTAGCAAACCATCTCTCTTCCAAACCAGGAAGTATCTACCCATAATCCAATTTCTTCTTAGACTGCAACCCCGTAGTCAGCCCTGAACTTGGATGTTAAACATTAATCTCCACGGTTTAAGAAACCAGAATGATTAGTCATAATTACAGTGACACTAATGAAATACTTACTAATCTGAAAGTGTCTGTCTTTGCTTGTCTGTCAGAATAACTATGTATTTACAATAAAGCACACCAACACTCCAAAAAAGGACTGTTTAAACAACATACTAATGAAGTCTGACGCTAAAAGACGTGTCTTCAGCTCCCTCTTAATTAAAGCAACTGATAAGGCAGCTGCATTTATCAGCACCTTTAGGATACTAAGATTTCTGGCCACTGGAGGGCACCTGAATTGTTGCCAGGACAATACAGAACTACTTGCTACAGTTACTGCAGAGTTGGCAAACTTCTCCAATTTATACAAGTCTATTTAGCGCACTAAGTCAGCCCAGAAATGCTGGTTCCAGCAAATACATGTACAGTGCACACTGTGCATTCGCCAACTCTAGCAAAATGCAGTTAAATCATACTGTTTTTTAAATGCAGCAACATAGAATGAGATTAACTCTTTCAACCTTCTAATTCAGGCCTCAAACAAGGCTCCACAGTTAATTTAGTATTAAGTAACACATTAAGCACTTCACTTCTGCAACACTAATCCAGCCAATGTACATTGTTTCTCAAAGTCAACTTGGAACATGAACACAAAGTTCTGCAAAGCAACACTTACACCCATACTTATCAAGGCAACAAAAGCATAGGACACATTCGCTTTCACATCAGAGCTGACGGATTCATGAGATCAGGCTGATCTGGACATATGTTTCACCTGCTCACCGTATCTGTTTGGTGTTCCACACAGACAGAAATGCCAGAATTAGACTTCCGTTAGTTCTCTCCCTTGCACTCGAAGTTACCTGTCAGTGAAAAAAAGAACAAAACCCCCAAAAACTAAACAACTTTTCTAGCTCCTTTCTTTTCATGAGAGGCAGCACAGGCTACACAGTGCCAACACAGTTTAACACATTAACCTCCTGGGCTAAAGCCTGATCACAGACAACAGGAAGTTTTACCTTGGAATCAAGTGCCAAAAGTGGATATTAAAAGTTAACCACTGTCAAGGTGCCTTACATTGGCAAGTGTAGCCAATTCAATTGGTGCTTAACTAGAAAAATCAGAAATATCATGCAGCCAGGATAATAATTTTATCTGAAGAGACAAGAACAGTCACACACAATACTCACTGCCAAGGAGTCTGTGATTTCTAGGTTCCCACCCATTCACCCAGCAATGCACTGGGCTCAGAGCTTGCAAGTGCATGTTTTGAGGACCCAGGAGCAAGTCACAGCTGCCTGCACAGTTTCTCACAGGTTTCATCAGGCTTTGTGAAGTATGATGTTCAAGATAAGTAAGGTCAGTCCTGATTTTCCTGCCACAGTATGCAGGCTACCACAGCCACAGAACAAGTTTTGCTGCAGGCAACTGCATGATCACCACAACCCCTGCATTAGCAGTTTAACTATGAATTAACATAAGTGATTTTGATTACTGCTGTATTTGCACACTAATCTGCCTACTAGACAATACTTTGGAGAAACATCCTTCTCCAGGAGTTTCAGACCACATATTCAGACTTCAGTTTCTGAGACAGAAGCCTCCAATGGCCATATTTCATGCTCCATTCTTGCCACTTCTCTTTCTACCCCTGAAAATACTGCAAAATTAGAACACCACTAGTACCAACTTCTTGCTTTAACAGCCCCAAAACCTCAAGTTTAACTCTTCAGAACACAATATTTCAGGATGCTAATTCAGATGTAGAGTCATGATAGATGGACATCTGTTTCACAAAGAAGGGCAACCAGGTCTCACAGAGAAGATTTGATAAACCAGTTACTGACACACCACAGTCAGAGCAAAATGCTGGTGTCCATAGTAGACCATACACCATACAAAGAGCCCAGCTTATTTATAGCTTAGGCAAGAAAAAGGAAGCTTGGGTCGATAAGGCTGTAATATAGCATTTGAAGAACTGATTTTTCCAATCAAGCTTTACATTGTATGAAATCCTTGCTTTTAGAATGTATCGTGCATGGCATTGTTCTTTCCAACAAAGTGTTTTTACTTGTTCTCCCACAGACCTTGTGAAATGATCAGCCATACAGACCAAAGCGAACATTCCCCTGGATATCAGTTTATCCCTAAACAGAAAATACCTGAACTAACAGATGAGCAAATATGACATTTCTTTAGAACAACCCCAGAACAGTGAGACACTAAGTTTGATTTCGTACTGAACAGCTGAATTTAGAGAGCCTCAAACTCTAGCCTGAGTACCTAAGCAGCCTCATTTGCAACAGTACCAGTCAGACAAACGACAGAGTAGTCACATACCTGCAGCTGTCAGCACCTTTTTATCAAAAGTGCAAGATCAACATTAAGTTCTTTGACTAGTAGGTACTGAAATTCACATTATAACTTGGGCCAATACACATCAGTAAGCTTTGCTGCTTAGGCCTCTTTTTGGAGCCTTGCAGTAGTACCTTTTTGTCATTCTGAAGCAAAATTACAACTGGAAAGCTGCTCTCCGGTGTGTCTGAACTTAGTATCAAGAAAACCCCAATACTCTTTCGACTAGTTTTCTCATCTTTGCTTTTACTGTAGTCTCAGCACATAAAGATCCTGTTTTACTGAAACCCCTCCTTGATTTCCGTCTGTCGACCTCAGCATACTAGCCCAGCCTCTTTCCATTCACCACTTGCATACTTTGGGGGATGGGAGGACCACAGATGTCTGGAATATACAGAGTATCAGAACAATGGCTGCTCCACGAGAAAGAGATGAAGAAGTAGCTGATTACAAAGATCAACACTGATATTCCTAAAGTCACAAGTTGCTCGTGCTACCTTCAGACAGTCTGTCCCTTCTTTCCAGAAGGTATAATCTTCAGAGAAGTTTTTTGGGAAGAGATACAAAAAGAAACTGCCAGACGTCCTTCATCGAGTTTTAACTAGGGAAGAACTCAAGGTTTTGCTAAATTTAAGAAAACTTGCTAGGTTCCTTCAGCTAATCATATACAATAGAGATAAACTAAGCTTTGTTTAAAAAAAAACAAAACAACAACCACAAAACAACACACCTGGAGCCCCTGCTCCTAGAGAAATGAGAAATCAGTGCCCTCGATAGTTCTGGGAGTAACCGCAAGTTGATCCCCACGCCTCAGGAACGCATTGCTTTGGGATGCTGGGGCTGCCGTGGTCCCCCCAGCCACGGGCGCTTCCCCTCGCAGCGTGAGAGCACCCACACCACCTGGAGCCCAAGTCATTCCCTACAAGACCCTGATAAGGCGGGTGCTAAAAACTTAATTTGATTGCTCCCAGCTCCGGGGAAGCTTCATTTCAGTGACACCCAGCAGCAACAGCATCACCTCTCCAGCAAATATGCAATGCCACTAAGACCGAAACCCCACAAGGCAACAGATTAGTTATCTCCCGCTGACTGCAGTCACCGTGATTAATTATATTCGGTACAAATAAATCCGTACCCTGCTCTCTTCCCCCTCCTATCGCCAAAAGGGATCTACAGCCCACCGGCGAGTTAGTACTCCGTTAAAA